>OX422218.1:350625019-351225019 GCA_949130495.1 Sambucus nigra
CCCCTTACATATATTTTCAGTAGTTATTTCTTACCCTACTGGTCTATTACTTAAATTGAATTTACTTCGCCCCGAAACTCAATTTCCGAAATCCCCGATACTCTACTAAATCGGATTATTCTCCTCGGTCCGTAATCCAAGCCCTACACCCAATGGCCTTATCGGACCTCAACAATATACCTACTGGTCTTATTTTCCCTCCCATATAAGTATAATGTAAATCCTAGAATACTCATTCATTCCCGAACTCAACGAAGAATTAAACACAAAATTTTCGGGAAACAGCTTGCGTCGATCGATCGACGGCTGGGTTCGATCGATCGACTTCGTCGATCGATCGATAGTTCGAGATCGATCGATCGATCGAACAGGGACAGACGCAGTCTGTCTTCTTCGTTGATCCGTTCCTCCATTAACAAATTTCCAAACTCCATTATTGTCCACCAAACTTCGACCCAAAGATCCTAACATGTTTCCACATATACTAGGACAGTTTCTAACGTAACAAATACATCAAAACTCCAATTCCTTTAAAGAAATAATGAATTAAAACCCAAAATTTCTTGAAACCCTAGTTATGATGTTCTTCCCATATATACATTCAAAATCCAGATTTTAATCCGAAAAATTAACAAGTTTAATCTGAATATTAATCCTCTACACAGGTTAAATCATTCTACATGCGATTCCTATCCCAACATGCATAAATATCCTCTTTCTCCAATCAAAATAATGATTTAACAAAAACTATTCAAAAACCCTACACATGGGTATTATAACTTTAAGATTTTTGGAATAAACAACTTGCCTTATGATCAGTAGGGTCTGATTTCGTGGTTCTTGTTGATGATTGATGATCTTCATCCTTCAATCCTTCTTCCACAACAAGTATGATGGTAGAAATCCCTTTGAATCCTTCCCAAATCTTCTTTTTTGCTTTAGAAAGTTGTATCTCTCTTCTCTCTAATGGTATTGGTGTTGTCCTGGGTGTTCTAACCCTAATTCCTCTATCATACGGCTGATATAAAACTCTCAATTTCGTAGGTCATCATACCCTCATATGTTAAAAGACCAAAACGCCCCTGAACGGTCTCGGTTTAGCCCAAAATTACCCCGGGACTCAACGAGTACCCTTGGGTATACTATTTTGACTAATTTGACCCTTCCGGACTCATTGGTGACCTCTAAATTATCATTTGAGTCACTTAAAAAATATTACTCGTTCTCACCCCAACACGGTCTACACGCGTTAAGTAACTATTTACCACTCGCACTAAGGAAATAAAATGAGGCAATATATATCGGTATCTACCTTTCGATTAATATACCAAAATTACAATTTAAATAAAACTCTTTAAATTACTACTCTTTCGTAATTTAAATTAAGCCGACATTTTCTCATTTAATTCTCCAATCTAATTAAATGGAATATTCAGAAGTACGGGGTGTTACATACTCCCCCCCTTGCAAAGGAATTTCGTCCTCGAAATTAGGATAAGGCTGGTATTAAGGCTAAGGACCCTAGACATAATTGCATCCTCTAATACCCAATGTCAAATCATCACATCCTAACGGTCGCCCCAAGTACATACCTTGCTTCATAATAAATTCTTATCGCACGTTACCCATGCCGCATATATCATAATTAAGTCTCACTACTTTATTTCTCATAGATTTCCCAATCCAACATTAATTCTTGGAATTAAGTTTCTCCCTACTTAATTTACCCATTCGATGTATATCTCTATATAACATCTAAGTGTCTACTATCACTCATAAGTAGAATATTATAAGGTATATATTTCACACACAATATATACTTTTAGGAAAATTGGTCCGGAAAAAATCATCGGCCCCAATAATCCTATCATTTACATTGGTCCGGAAATCCATCGACCCCAAGGTAAATTTAATGCACATGTCGGTTCAGACCTTCCGTCGATACCAATATTTATTATCAATTTGGTTCGGAAAATCATCGACCCCAAATCGATTCCTCATGTATTGGTCCGGAACATCATCGACCCCAATACAGAGATTAAGCATACTTACTTTCGCACATAAGTAGGAAAATCAATAGGTATATATATCGTACACATAACATATACTATCAACACTTATTTTATAATCACCCCCCCTTCTATAACACTTTTGGGGTTATTGGCTCGGAATTCCATCTCGATCACCAATAGTTATTAATTACTTATCTCGGAATCACATTTCGAGCACCAATATATGTACATATATCTCATCGCACATGAGTAGACAATTTGTGAGCTATATTTTACACAATTCATATACCCTAAATGTCATACTCCAATAGAATGTCCTCATATCACGCGTTAAGGACTTAAAAGTTCGAAATGTCTACTCGAACCACACCCAAAGTACATGTATTGTTCGTAATCGGTACCCACGAACCTAATTCTCATGTACAGTCCATATAGGAACTCACTCTACCTATAAATATGCTCATATAGGCATACATTCAACTTATGGATTGATCAGTGGGCTTCTCCAAAATTCCACTTATTGTAAGGGCGTATCATCATTCTTTCTTACTAATTTTGAGTCGTAGGTAACACAACATACTCAAAATAAAACTTTAACGCTATTCCTTCCTGACCATCTCTCACAGGGTGGAATTTTAGGATTTCACCCTGATTCACAATCATGTAGAGCGGCATCGTGCACTTGTGCACTCTCCCTTTTCAACTATACACTAATCCATCCCGGTCACCCCATTTTGCTACCCCCAACGAAATGTTGGCTAAATTATGATGTTCACAACCCATCAATAATTTATAAGTCTGTCTCCTCATTCCATCATTGGAAATGTAGGTTCACTACTACATTCCGGTTGCTCATTTCGAGTCTAACTCGCTCTATAACTAGAGGTGTATCTGGAGACAATCTCACTATGTCTCCTCTCAACATCGCTTCCCACTTACGTCATCTTTCCTCAAGTGGTACTCTATTCCCCTCTCTCTCCGGGTTTATTATACTTTACAATCCGTGCACTCTTCGCAATTGGCGCACTTTTTGAGGTTGGTTACTTTATAAGAATCAACAGTTTAGTAACACGTAAGTCACCCTCAACACTCAGTCAAGTAGTACCTTGCGCTACTTCTTCACCACAATTAGGTCTCCCATATCAAGAGATAACCTTTGAACGGTTTCCCACCGACTTTCATCCCATAGGGTGTGCTGGATCTCTCAGCACATATAATCTTGGATCATCGTCTATCTCCCATGACGTTCAACCCATTTCATCGATACGACTTGTTTCCGAATTTCCCCACCGTCGTACCAAAAATATTCCTGATCCCTCTATTTCGGATGTCTAAGGAATTCAATTGACTAGGGTGCCCATACACCCTTTTCTCCGGGTACATTTGCAAAAACATTGCAAATGTCGCACCCATAACATGCTTTTCTTCAACTCTAGCATTGTCTACACGACGTGACTATAATCTTGTGGGTATTCTCAATACCCTCAAAGACAAAAATCAAATCTTTTCCCACAAAGTCCCACTTATCCCTTCGTGGTGAGGTAAGCCTTTCAGTGTTTCTCCACAACACTACCGGCTCCACTGATGTCCTACAATCTAACAATGTCTCTTCTCCTGACATGCATAAAAATTCAGTCGTATTCCCTTCCGGAACCGAACTTAAACAAGGGACTTCTCCCCATGTATTCTTACTGAGCATTATCGGAACAAAACATAGTCGATATGCTCAAATTCGATTTCTCGACAATATGTGCAACCATACTCCAATATTGCTAAAGGAGTCAAGTGGCACCGCGCTTATACTATCACTAAGTCTTTAGCACTAACTGCAACAGCAAGCTCGATCTCTCCGCTCAGCAGTCATACCACAAACATTGACTCACATCATTTAGGTTCCCACACACCGAAATCAATTACTAAGAGATGTTCACAATCTCCGAAGTTTCTCACATTGAAGAATAATGACAACTCGACCCTATTTCAGGTGAGTAGTCGTCATATACCCCATTCACTCGAGGCTAAAACTCATATACTTCCTTATCCATCGCTCTGGAGATTTAGATGGTTCCCGGACATAACACGCTTGTCCTCTCCGGAATGCAAAACTTATTGGAGTTATTATTTCTTCAAATAACTTCCAGCAAAAATAAAACGCGTGGCCCGAGAATCCACGCTAGACATCTTTTCAAAAAAAAAATCCTGACTCCAGGCCATGCTGACCGGTTTGGGTACCCCTCCTCTCGGACTGGGTAGTCTCGATCCTGAACACAATCATCTTGGTTCCCTTAGTTCTGCTGACCAAGAGGAACGCACTATGGGACTTAACAGTCCCGGCTTAGGATCTAATCATTAAATCCTCTAGTGGGTTTCCACTTATGTCTTGCACCAGCCCATTACATTCAGTCTTACTCTTTGACTAAATCTTTAAACTCTCTTGAGTTTGCCCCCTAGGTGCATTTACCCCAACCTTGTAAGAAGTACAATACTGCCTTCATATACATAAGTCGTCCAAGAAGAGTTTTACCAAGATTGCGAATCATAACTCGAGATTTCATTCTCTCAAAGGTTCTTTTCCCTCGTACCCATCTCATCGATACAAGTTCACTTCAACGGATAATCTCTTTCTCACGGTTGGCCTCTACTAGGCTTTCACGTGGTGGGTTCCGGTATTTCCATTCTCTTTGCTTCTAAATCAACAATAGAGAACTTTGTGGTTATACAATACGTAAGGTCTCTCTATTTGTATACGGACCCTCGGTCCGGATGCGGTGATTTGCATCTCCGCCACGTTATCTCCAAAAAATTTACTCAAATTTTCACTTCTGAGTATTTCTACTCTATCCTAAATGCCAAAACCACTGGACATACTACTTCCCTTGGTTACCAAGTACAGTTGCCGTTTTATCACATTTTACGGCTCGTCCTCATCAAAAATTGTGCAGACTCCCTCCCACTATCACTACGTTGGGCGGGTCTAAATTTGTATCCCACTTTGCTGTCGCGATACTTGAAAAAATGCCTGCTACGCCTCAACAACCCTTGCGGCATTTTACTTCCATTACACGCTAGGAGTGACCTCGACAACGGTCATCTCTCCTATGATTGCCATCTTCGAACACCCTATGCTTTGCCGAGCTCCTCCCTCCTGTCGTCCTTCCAACGCTAATGCTGGTCCTATCACCATATTCGACGTACCGTGCACAATCGAACTCGTATATATAACACTACGTCTACTAAACAGCAGGAGGACGTGAACTACTTACGTAGAGGAGTACAATCATCCTAAGATAGGGCTCTATATCAATCAAACGATACGCTGAAAACGTAGTAAGCCGTACAGATCCTATGGACACTAGAACCTGATGCTCTGATACCATCTGTGACACCCCGCCTAATTTAAACATCGGGTGATCAGGCCTTTATTAAATTAAAACAAGTTTCTCAAATGGTTCATTCTTAGCATCACTGTCGAATACTTTTTTATTACTAATACCCTAAGTAAAATTAGACCGGTGCCAAATTTTATCTTTCTTAAAACAGATAAATCAACCATGCGGAACAAAATACAAATAATCATGTACTATAAATCAAACAACAAGTAAAAGTACAACAGAACAAAAGTATTACCGAATAAAGCATCGGCTAAAGAAAAACCCAAACAACAATAGAGTAGCCACCAGTCTGAAACCAATAACTCAAACTAAAACCGGACAACAAGTCCATACATAGAATAGTGTGAGATCCTGTACTAGATCTGAATGAGAGATATCGCCTAGTCAAAATCCTGTAAGCATCCACTGTGCTACAGCTCGGAGTCTCTGGAATGGAATCATCATACATGGCATCCCTGTGGCTGGACACCTAAAAGGTTTTGAAAATATTTTCTAGCAAGAGTTAGTACTCAAAACATTTTGAAAATATTTTGCAAGCGTTTATCACAATATAAAATGCGGTTATTGATTACACATGTTAGGTTCTCGTACACTCTCTTGAGTTAACTCACCCCTCATCTTTTGTGCACACCTAACATTCTACACTTAGTTTATCTAGCCGTACTTCTCAAGCTAACTAAACCAAAGTAGTAAACTGAACTTATCTGTACCCAAGTTCCAGTACCGCCCATATAGTACAACCGTTTTACTAACATCTCGCGTATGTTAAATAATTCCCAAGTAACATTTAACCTATGTTATCTTTCAAGACTTCTCATTTAGTTTCACTTACTAAAATTACTACAATTCTCACAATTTTTAACTTTCCCTCTTATGTAATTAAGTTTCGCTACTTGAATTACTAAATAGATTTTCTCTATCTAAAGGTTCATTTCGTAATTAAGTTTCACTACTTAACTTACCAATTCAGTATGTATCTTCAAATACATAAAATATATCAATCTACTAACACACGAAAGTAGAATATCATCAAGTATATATATTTTACACACAATATATACTAAATATCAGTCATTGCTATTTTGCCCTTTTTATACACGTAAAGGACTCTTGGTTCGGAATGATTCATCGACCCCAAGTAAGAATTGGTTCGAATGATACATCGACCCCAATTATTTTTAAAATATATATATACACATATTCTGGTTCGGGACTCTCTCATCGTGACACCAGTTCAAAGTTTGGTTCGGCATTTCTCATCGACCCCAAACATATAATAGCATTATGTTAGTTCGGAATGTCTCATCGACCCTAACATAAGTAATTTAGGCATAATCTCTCCACCTAAAAGATCACATAATTCAGTAGGTACACGCCCGACCTATTAATCATATACGTACGTAATATTTTAATCTCATATATTTACCGTACAATATTCGCCTCACGATTTATCTCATTAATCGTACTTATTTGAGTATTCACACAACTCTAAGGGTCCTAGTTACCCCTTACATATATTTTCAGTAGTTATTTCTTACCCTACTGGTCTATTACTTAAATTGAATTTACTTCGCCCCGAAACTCAATTTCCAAAATCCTCGATACTCTACTAAATCGGATTATTCTCCTCGGTCCGTAATCCAAGCCCTACACCCAATGGCCTTATCGGACCTCAACAATATACCTACTGGTCTTATTTTCCCTCCCATATAAGTATAATGTAAATCCTAGAATACTCATTCATTCCCGAACTCAACGAAGAATTAAACACAAAATTTTCGGGAAACAGCTTGCGTCGATCGATCGACGGCTGGGTTCGATCGATCGACTTCGTCGATCGATCGATAGTTCGAGATCGATCGATAGTTCGAGATCGATCGATCGATCGAACAGGGACAGACGCAGTCTGTCTTCTTCGTTGATCCGTTCCTCCATTAACAAATTTCCAAACTCCATTATTGTCCACCAAACTTCGACCCAATGATCCTAACATGTTTCCACATATACTAGAACAGTTTCTAACGTAACAAATACATCAAAACTCCAATTCCTTTAAAGAAATAATGAATTAAAACCCAAAATTTCTTGAAACCCTAGTTATGGTGTTCTTCCCATATATACATTCAAAATCCAGATTTTAATCCGAAAAATTAACAAGTTTAATCTGAATATTAATCCTCTACATAGGTTAAATCATTCTACATGCGATTCCTATCCCAACATGCATAAATATCCTCTTTCTCCAATCAAAATAATGATTTAACAAAAACTATTCAAAAACCCTACACATGGGTATTATAACTTTAAGATTTTTGCAATAAACAACTTGCCTTATGATCAGTAGGGTCTGATTTCGTGGTTCTTGTTGATGATTGATGATCTTCATCCTTCAATCCTTCTTCCACAACAAGTATGATGGTAGAAATCCCTTTGAATCCTTCCCAAATCTTCTTTTTTGCTTTAGAAAGTTGTGTCTCTCTTCTCTCTAATGGTATTGGTGTTGTCCTGGGTGTTCTAACCCTAATTCCTCTATCATACGACTGATATAAAACTCTCAATTTCGTAGGTCATCATACCCTCATATGTTAAAAGACCAAAACGCCCCCAAACGGTCTCGGTTTAGCCCAAAATTACCCCGGGACTCAACGAGTACCCCCGGGTATACTATTTTGACTAATTTGACCCTTCCGGACTCATTGGTGACCTCTAAATTATCATTTGAGTCACTTAAAAAATATTACTCGTTCTCACCCCAACACGGTCTACACGCGTTAAGTAACTATTTACCACTCGCACTAAGTAAATAAAATGAGGCAATATATATCGGTATCTACCTTTCGATTAATATACCAAAATTACAATTTAAATAAAACTCTTTGAATTACTACTCTTTCGTAATTTAAATTAAGCCGACATTTTCTCATTTAATTCTCCAATCTAATTAAATGGAATATTCAGAAATACGGGGTGTTACACTAGGCACAAACATAAAACCATACAATTAGACATATTACTAATATACACCAGAGCCGACCCCAAATAACTGCGAAAAGGCTTTGTTGAGTTGAGTACAAATATACACTGTGAACTCACGTATAAGTCAATTATGCTTTACTGTCAGGTAATCAATACAGCCCATGTTTGATAATAAAAGCCCAAAGTGAAAGGAACTTGTCTATCCCAAGCCCATCGCATTAAAAAGTTGTAACATAACTTATCTAGTTTTTGACAAGTAACTCTATAATTCTTCAAACATTCCACTATGGGCTGAATGACTCGACGAGTCACCGTATTTTCGATGTTTTGGTATTAAAAAGAAAAAAGAAAAAAAACTCAGTGTTATATAAAGTCTAGTTGCTATAAAAGGTATAAGTAACACGTTCGAAATGTCTCCCTATAACCCAAACCAATCAGATGAATCAGTAATTGTCCTTTGAATTGCCAACCCCACAAGGTCTGACCAGTAAGCCTTTGTCTATAAATGGCACAAAAGAACCAAACCAACCCGCCAAATGTCCTCCATTAACAAACTGATCACATGTCTCCACATCTCCAGTGACCAAATCCGATTAACCATCACTTTGACTACACCCTCTATAAAAGCCGCTTCCCTTTAACACTCCAGCTGCATCTAAACCTGGCTCACCTTTTTGAAACACCCTATAGGGCCCGACTGAAGCAGACAGTCACCTTCTTTTCCAAATTTGAAAAAGATTTCCTCCATTCATAAGTGGATTGGGAACATAACAATTTTATCTACCTGGCTGACACCTTGAGGTCCACCCAACAACAATTTGATTCCCTTCTCTACACTTACTAATTAATTATTTAGAACTCCAAGAGCAAAGATTTCATAACAATGAAAATCATGGCCTCACATTCTGAAATAAACCCCAACAAAACCAAGGGCCACACATCTTACCAACCTTTATCCACACCAATATTCCATAAAATTGAAGCCCATTTTTCATGCTTAAAAGCTAAAGTATATGGAGAAAAAGAACAAGAGTATTTTTAAGGACAAAGAAAGCTTGACGGAGGAGATATTAGTGAGACTCAAGTTTTAGGCCTCACTATGGGTGTAAACTTGATAACTTTCAAGCAAATGGAGCTATCACTTATTACCGATTATGACACAGGCATCCGACATGTGTTTAACACTGACATTCTCCCGATGCTCTCAGACACGTGTCAAGATATTCTTTTCGCATGTCCATAATTATATATAAGATTAACGTATCTGACACTCGTGTCCATACTCAATATATAAGTACATAAATCAACTTTGTCGCCCCATATTTTATTTTTTAAGGAATTTTCTCATGTTTGTATTTCTAAATGTTGGAAAACTGAACTGCAATGAGGCAGTAGACTTGCAACCCTACTATTTTCTTGTTTTCTATTTTTTCTCTACATTTCGCTTCTCATGTACTCTCAGTGATTTATTTTCTCCACAATACAACCTTATAATATTTGTTATAATTTTCATAAACATATATTTGTTAATTGTACTTTACGTTCTATAAATAATATTTTTTTATTGATCTTCTGCTACATGACCGTGTCTTTTTATTATAAGAATTAGTCGTCTGGGCGTATCTGTCATGTAATACCTGTGTTTGTATCCGTGCATCATAGATTGCCAATATCTGGGCAGCAGTTAATCTTTTATCAATGGGGCGTATTGGGGCTGGATTACGTCACTTTCAGGCTAAGGTCTTCATGCTGAGTGAGATCTATTTTGTTAATTGTGCAGTTGTCTTTAATCAGAAGGACGCATTGCCGATAGTTTAGGTCATTTCAAGCTAGGGTCACCATGCTTTGTAAGATCTATCTCGTCAATCGAAATGATCTTTTCACATTTTTTTATATGTCCTTTGCATGTTTCCCAGTACACAGCTTGTCCACTCAAACATTTTTACTATTATCAATATGGCAATATGCCGAATTGGCCGAGTTAATTGGGTTTCGGCACCCATTGTTTTAAAACATTACCCACATAATATCAGTCCAAAATTAATCATCCGTAATTAATTAAACAAATAATCTAAAATGGTTAACAGCTATCACTCCAAATCCAGTTATATTCTGGCCCCCGGGATTTTCATCCTAAAAGCAATGTGGGTTGATCCATATATAATTACTTGATGGTTGGTGGCATATAATTCCACTCCAAGTCTGATTATCTGTTGCTAAGAAACATTAAAAACTTATCCCCTCTCATTCTGTTTCCAAGGCTACTTATCAGTTACCCCCAAAATTAAAGACTTACTAAGACTTTAACTATATTTTCAAGACTGGTTACCAAAAGAATCTAAATCCGTATTCCCTCTACCCTTTATTTCCAATACTATCGTTCAGAGCAGAAGGGAGTCTGAGATATGTAATTCTTCATCTCTCGTTTTCTTTTAACCTTTATTTCACTTCTTTATTTTTTTCCCACGTCTCCTTATCTCAATGACCTGTTCTAGGACACTTTCTTCGTTGAAGAAGAGTACGAAAGTCTTTCGTAGCTCTCTCTCTCTCTCTCTCTCTCTCTCTCTCTCTCTCTCTCCGTCTGTGTCTGTGTGTCTCATAAGCCTGTATATTTATTTTCTACTTTTATTTCTTTGTTTTTTAGTAGAAACTCGGGATGGACATCAGATGCTGTCAACCCGAATAACCGAACCAGACCACCAGGTTTGGTTTGGTTTAGTTTTTAGATACCATTGGGTAGGTTCTAGTTCCTAAACATAAAAAACCTATCGTATTGGGTTGGTTCTTGGTTTTATACCTAATCCAATCCTACGCAAACCGATGTGGAACCAATATAAATCGAACCTAAACCTACCCTGTATAAACCGATGTTTAAATATCAAATTTTTGTACATAAATCTGAAACTATCTATTGATTTAAAAGTATTTAAGATTTATGTGTTTAAATCTGAGATTTATGAGTTTAAATCCGAAATTATGTGTTGATTTTAATGTATTTGTGATTTATGTGTTTAAGACTTTAATTATGTGTATAAATTTATGGGAAATAATTATGTCTTTAACTCTAAACTTGGAAGTAGTTTCATATTTAATCATCAGTAAACACATGTTATTGTTGGTGTTAACATAGATATACAAGTTTTTAAATTTTGTGATATGTTGGCTTAATATTTTACTTTTTTAGGTTTTGAAAAAAAAAACCATAAGAAAACCAAAAATAACCCAAACAAAAACACGAACCGAGAACCGAATCGAACCGAACCAAACCATGGTTGGTTTGGTTTGGTTTGGTTCCATAACATGATTGGTTTGGGTATGGTTCCAATAGTGCGGAACCGAAGTATACAAGTTCTGGTTTAGGTTTTGGTATGGAATCGAACCAAACCTACCCATGTCCACCCCTAGTAGAAACGTTGGTTCAGAAGCTAATTTAAAAAAAAACATAATAGAAATAAGGAATAAACACGTTTTCTTTAAATTGGGTAAAAAGAAAAACGAATAAATTATAAAACTTATAACTCCGAATCGAAATTGAATCTTGATTCACACCAATTCATGATTCACCCCGATTTTGTTAACCCCTTTGATTCTCTTCTTGATTCAAATTGATTTGGATATAAATTGAATTGAATTGTGCAATTCGAATAGCGAATCGTACGATTTTGACAACTCTGCCCATACCTATAGAGTAATGAAGTTACTAGACTCAACGTGATTCACCTTCGTCACGTAGCCCTATTAGTTTTTTCTTTTCAAAACTTTATGAACTTCTACACCACCATTTATCTATTTGTTTCCCCCAAGACTGAATTCGAAATCGATATCTAGTCAATAATTAAACAGTTAAGTCTTAGCTGTAAATGTGTCATTGAATAATATCATTTTTGGAAATCATATACTGAAATGTATTGTTCAAAGGCACAGTTAGCTAAAAACCCAACTGTTCAATTATTGATTAGACATTGTAATTTATCAACCGAAAGACACTCTTCCACCAAGAGTTCAAATCTTCGAGTTAAGCACACCTTCAAAAATTGAAGATTGCTGTCATAACTTTCAGATTTGATTTCAATAACCCCATCCATTTCACCACTGGGAGAGGACATTCAATGACGCTTTTACTTCCATTATTTGATACAAGTACCTTAGTTTTGCCTGAACTACCCTAGCTTGCGAAGGATCTACAATAAAAACCAGTAAAACTTTTTATCGAAACAATGAGCTATAGTAACATAGAAAAATCAACCTTCCCCCTTTACGAACTTCAGAAAGTCTTGCTCCAGATCTTCGACCAATAGAAAATCTTTATTTCAATTAACACGAAACCCTAAACAATTATGCAAAAACTACACTCTGACCTCTCCACGACTATTCGTACTTTTGAAGAACTTGCAATAATCTAAAAAGAGATGAGAGAGAAAACTTACTATTGTAGTGAGAATGGGGCGCTAATTTTTCCAAAATCCAATTCAATTTTAGAATACTATTGTCAAGTTCCAAAAATTTTATTTACAATTTTTCTAAAAAATCAGATCGGAATTGGATTTATTTTTTTTTATTTTTTTTTCAATTTTCCAGTTCAATATTCTGAAATTATGCTGCTGATTTTTCCAAATATATATATATACTATTCCAAATTTTCGTGATATATTCCAATAATTTTTCTGAGTTTTCCTTAAGCTTTTCCCGAAGTTCTCTCTAACTTTCAAGTTTTCTAAATTTTTCAATTTCCAATTTTTGCCCAAATTTCAGTTTTTTATCAAAATATCCATTTTGGTAAAATATTCAAGAAAAATTAAAATCGGAAGCCAGAGCATTCTTTTTTAAAAAAAAATTAGAAGTTTTACCCAAAGCCCAACCTCTGATCCGATCCGGCTGAAACATAGCCTTGGAAGTGAGACAACTCTACCAACTCTGTTAAGCATATACCCATCGAAAATCAGCTTTGAGAAAGGTAAGTTGTCATGACAGCTTCCCCCCACCCCACCCCTTTCTCCACCAATCAAACCCAATTCCTCCTGTTATGCACGTCACCGTCAAGATCAAATGACTTCCGCTCAACTTGAAAAGAAAAAAAAAACCTTTCTTACCACGATGAGAACAAAAAAATAACCTTATCTTCATGAGAGATCTTTAAGGGAAGATGACTGCACAAAGAAGTCTAGAGAAAAGACAAAGCTTCCCAATCTTCACACTTCCTATGATTGATAAGGGGTTCCTCTATGGTCCCTTATAGTTAAAATGCAATTCGTAATAAAATGCCAAACAACCCTTATTCAGATTAGTTGAGCCAAGTACAATCAAACTCAACCCAAATTCAGGTTCGGCATTTAAATTGTCCAAAGTCATTAGCCCATTCCTAACAAAGCTTGGCTTGAAATCGCAGGAATGAGCATGAACAATTTTTTATATTCTTCGAAATTTTCAAGTGTCCTTCTCTTAGCCCTGTAAGTGTCGATAGATAGATTAAGAAAGCATGAATGCTAAATACACCAACAAATGATAGTTTTCACAAGAATTTAGTTAACATAATGACATACACAACTAAAAGAGAAGAAATTATCACTAGTAGATAATTGGTATAAATATAAAAAGAACATTTTACATATTATACACAGAAAAGTTCATGTGAGGAACTGAAGTATCGTGTTTTCACCATTTGATGATTCTCACCTCATCATTAAATGCATTTGTAGGTAAAAAATGTCTTTAGGTTAAATTCTTACATTAAATCCTTATAAAAGAATTACTATATACATATACTAGGGAACACCACTTAGACTGAGAGGTGGGAAGGGTTTAAAACACATTATGGATAGTCCACACATAGATCGTACCTTGGAGCAATGGCAAGTGACCTTGCCCAAGCTACAGTGAGTCTCGGATTCGAGACTTGGTAGTGGCCTCTTCATATTACAAAACAATATAGGAGTAAGCCCAGCCGACATCTACCTCCGATAACCTGCAGTGAAGCAGGAGCCTTATACACACACTGGGTACGACCTTTTTTTTAGAGTAGTCCACACCCTTTTGGGGCTGGTTTGAAATGGGGAGGGTTATCCAACAAAATAGTTCAAGTTTGGGAATTATTTACCAACTAAACAACCCCCCCTAACACACATACACTATGGAGTGATGCCATATATTATACATTTCTTGCTCGCGTTTAGAATTGAGAGAATATATAGGAAACACAAAGGTAGACGCAAAATGCAGTAGTTGTCACATCACAGAGAAAATAATTCATTCTAACGGAATGTATAATTGAGAAGGTGCAAACGCGTAGAAGGGTTCAGGCTTGAGATTGCATGTGCGAATGTGATTTCTGCTTTTCCTTAGAATGTACAAGGCCTTAGAATCCACTTTTTGGGATAACAAGGGAAGATTTTACCTTCGGCTTCAAATAGGTATCTCTCGATAAACCTCTCCTTATAATTAATAGTTAAATTTTATAAAAGGGCCCACAAATGACAGTCCATTCTTCCAATTCAACGACCAACTGTATGCTCAAATAAGTCATTTCATGGTAGTTCTGTCTATCACTCTTGTGCAAGACCAAACTGGTTCATTCTTCGGAAAGTAGCTCCATACTCCGCTGAATAAAACTTGACAATGGGTTTGAGTCAGTAATTGGAGAAGTACATATTCTTGACCTTGATTTGAATAAAAATTCCATAATATGATCCTAATTGAGCGGGTGAGATCTGAATTCCCACTAGTATCATATGACTAGGATCCATATGAACATGCATGACAAAACCCCTTAATAACTTCTTTGACTTTTCTATAAAGAGAAATATGACCAACGGTGATATATATATATATAACGAGTTTCTTTTTAGTACTTCTTACTATTAGATAGTGCCCATAATCTTAAAATAAGTAGCCAAAGATTCAATGGGTGATTCTCTTACAACAATAACATAATGTGTTGATCTAGTATCCACCGACTATCTAAATTGATTCATTTTTTCTTATAAGACCCAAATGCATCATAGAAATTTGGGAAAAAAAAGGTTCCTCTTCTTTCGTACAGTTAAAGCTATTATTATTTTATCATCAATTCTGTCAGTTTGAAAGTTTCTGCGATTACATGGATAATGCCTAATTATGGAAACACCTTGGCGATTCTTGATCGTTAAGACAGAGTCCAGTAAGAATATCTTGAGTTCATACAAAAATGGGGTCCCGCTGGAAACAAAAGATTTATATGAGAAAACATCTGGACATAAAAGATTCATATGAGAAAACATAAGTAAATGTGCCCTGCTTGAGCCTCCAAAGATTAAAGGCACATGAACAACCATTTGATCTCCTCAAAGACTGCATTGAATACTTTATGAACTAATGAATCTAAACTCTTTCACTAAAACTAACTATGCTTCATCTGTGCGGAGTAAGTGCTCCATTCAGCAATAGAGGACGCCCCAATATTTCCTCCTCGATTGATTCTTTTCCCTAAATTTTAATCTTCGTAAATCCTATGTTTGAAGCAAATATATTGCCTTATTGGACTGTGAATTACAAATGTCAGAAAATATCTATTGTTGTTTCGCAGCCACATCAATGTAATGAAATTGATTGTCCCATGACAATGATGGAATGCCTCCAAGAATTATCTCAAAAAATCTCCCCTCTTTATCTTCAATTACATCTGAAAATGACTTGTAAACTTGGTTATGACTTCCCCTCATGGGTTGTCCGTGGATTTTATTATTAAGAAGTGTATCCATGCTTCATATACCAATTTATCCCGACACATTTTCTCTTGGTGTATTTCGAGTTGTTAATAAATCGGTAAAACTATTGTTCTGATCTATTAACGTGCCAGAAAGGGTCTGACATATTACCTCCCTCATCTCTTCATCAAGTCATTAATTGAGTACAAATGAAAGAACATATCACATTTATAGGTGTCACACGTGTGGTCACCAAGTAAAACCCTTATTGCTAAATTAAAATAAATATCAAGTGAGAAAAGATCTTAGAGAATATCCCTAATCCTACTAATAATAAAACACTAGAGTTATATAACAAAGACAATTTAAAATACATTGATAATCTTATCTAGACCAATCCACATGTCCATCTTATTTGCATCATTCACCCCGATACAAAAAGCTCTAGAGCGAAGTTTTTAAGGAAAATTGGAGAAGTAGTGCAGAATAAACAATGACTTTAGGCCTCTAAATTTTTGCACAAATTGATTTTCCTTAAATTTGATCGGCCCAAAAATGACGCAAGAAATTCAATGCAGATTTTGGACTACATCGACAATCTTCTGCACCAATAAAATTAACATTTGAACCCCCATATATAATTGAATCCAAATCCATAAAACCAACTCCAATTCTTTCAAAATTGAGGCCCAAATAAATTGAAAGGGTGATGGCTCATAAAGCCCAATCCTTATTAAATTCAGCACCAAATAAATCCCCACATGTACCTTTCAAAGAAAAAATTTGACGGGGAAGCGCCAAATATCCTTAACACACAATGCACCATATCTACCAATTAGAGACTACCATCAACGGTAGCATCTCTTACGGTTCTCGGCCTTTTAGCATTCATTGGCCTCAGGGGGTAGAGAGCCAACAACAGATCTCGATGCTTCAGTCAGCCCAACAGGGCCTTGTCAAGAGATTTTAAATATTTTGGCAAGTGCATGTATGGGCCTATTCCGTTAGTACAATGAAATACTTGGAGTTATTGAGAATGGTGTTTGTTTCTTAACAAAAAATTTGCAAGCCTTGGGACTCTTTTGTAGTTCGTGCAATATGAGAAAAAACATGAGAGGTTTTTTTTTATATCAATCACGGTTGATGAGAGGTCATGGAATGTTATATCATGTTTGTCGTACCCAATGCCACCGATTGCTTATAGACCCTTGTATGGCTATTGGTCCTTACCAACAAGTCTTGAAGGGTTTGGCACAAGGTTTGTCACCCCCTTGCGATTTGGGATGGATAGACTTTAGTATGCAAAAAACTCTTGGACCATCTAGACTATTAACTGACTTATCGGATCCTCGAGGTTGCAAGCACAGCGTCAAGTAGTGACAATTTGTCAAATTGAGAAACAAAGTCATTCGCGAAAGAACCACACATTGTTCGTGTCAATCGAATTTGGAACATTCAGTGCCGACACAACTCCATCAGTCATTAACCCGAGCTTGCTCCATGGCTCCTTGTCCTTATCACCACACTTACACTTGCACAAAGAGATACCATTTTCTACAAATGTGCGAAAGTGTAGTATACACAAGTACTACACACGAGAAAAGGGTTCACTCTTAGTTCTCTATATATTCATCAAAACATTAATTAGTTAAGTACAAATTAATAATATATTATATTGATAGGTATCATAAGCCTCATATGCTTGGTCACCAAGTAAAACCTTAGTGGCGAAGTAGACCTAATGGTCCTTAAAAGAATCAGGAAATTACCCAAGATAATGTTATACTACTAATAATTCGGAGACAGATAAACAACTAAGATAAGATCGAAGACCATCTCTTCTTTTCTACATCCTTCTTCCTCTTTTTCGGACACTTAAGCTTCTAATACTACGGAACCAACTTTATCAATCAAATTAATTAAAATTAATGTATGGAGGCCTGCTCTCACTATGTCCTTACCCATATGCTTCAGACACGAAGTCTGCCTTCGCATTTACGTGGACTATAAAGCTAAGTGCTTGCTTCAATTACTGCCATCAGAAATTAAGCACGAGATTTATAGAAAATACAATTCTCTTTCGAAACAATCCAGGTGTTGTACCATTAACCATCTTTGCATCAGGGAGCATCATTAAAAAAATTCCATAGACCTCACTTATCGAGAAGTTGGAAAAGTAACACTTATAATATATTTTATAAGGTAATAGAACATGAAATTTAGTATCAGTAATCATATGAATTCTCAAGGAAGCTATGGAAAGAGCCTATAATCCTAACAATTGGTACAAAATTTAGGCTAAAACTATTGTTATTATATGCTAGTCAACCACAGAGAAATAAATAAAAATAAAATGTTCACTATTGTTAAAAGGAAAATGCGAATCAGAGTTTAATTAAATACACACTCTAGGATTACTCAATGATAGAGTTTATTCTACCAAAATAACAACAATTCAGGTGTAAGGGTCAACATATGTGCATAGGTGTTGGATATAAAAACCCCAGGACAAAGTGAATAGCAAAAATGCACGAACAATCACCAAAAATGCACGTGAGAGAGAGAGAGTATGAACAAGTGCATGTTGCTTAGACTCGACACTTTATATGAGATAAAACACGATTTGGGATACGGGATATTAATTTTTTCCAAAATGTAGGATAAGGATATACTGGGATGTGTAAATTATAATTTCTTATTTAATACAATTTATATTGAGGAAAACAATTTAATGAAATTACACTACATAACATTAGTTGTCCAAAGTGGTTCAATAGGATGAATATCACCATTACATTAAAGCATCCTTTAACATGAACAAACAAAACATAAAATAACAATAATAATAATAATTTACGAACTATATGATGCAATAGCTCCACTATAATTCAAACTACCATGTAAAGGGTTGCGTTGGGTCCAAAAATGGCAATATACGGTTCTCAATGTGGGGATGGCTAAAGATTGTCTTCACGTTGGTATAAGTCGGTCACAATATCGATAGCCAAAATAAGCATAGCCAGAACAATCACAGAAAGATCAGAACAATAATTAAAGACAACTCGAATAATAATACAATGAAATTCTATAACAAAACCATGGGAATTGATACTAATACCTATATCACTAGTTATCGAAAGGAAAATTGACATTCTTTAATCAGTTATCAATTCTGCTGATAGTATCTTACACTACGTATCCCGATATGATACATGATATAAAAGTAAAATGATACGAATCACACCTCAATATTGCAGATGTCATGTATACCAAGCGTATCTCTTTAATGTTGTGACATTACCACACAAGACAAACTTCTTACCACCAGACAACATAATAAAAAAAATCATACCCAGTGCCCAATGCTCCCGCTTTAGCAGGGTCTACGAGAGGTAGATATAGGAAAGCCTTATCCCCATTTTTGAAGAGGTTGTTTCCAAGACTCGAACCAGCGACATAACTCTTTGGACAGGTAAACACTTTCCATGTAATCATGTCATGAAATTGGTTTTAAACCATTTTATGTTGTGCAATTGATTGTATAAGTTTATTTAGTTTCTAGAGAATTTATTTAGTTTCTACAACCCTTTTCATTTTTTTCTATCGTATCTCACGATACGTAAGGAGTGAACCTGGAGCAACGGTAAGATTTTCACATTATGACCTGGAGGTCACAGATTTGAGTCGCTGAAATAACCTCTCTCTATATGCAGAGATAAGGTTGTGTACATCTAACCCCCCAGTACCTCGCTATGGCGGGAGCCTCGTGCACTACGTTTGCCCTTTTTTATCTCACGATATGTATCCCGATACAATTCATAATGCGCGATACACAAGATCTTTGATATGCAATACGTATACCAATTTAACAACTATGGTCATCAGTATCAAAGGAAACATCGATATGGGGTATCATCGATACCATCTTCTGCACTCAATAACCACCGAAAGCAGATCCGATATTCAACAACCACCGGAGGCAACATCAAAGTCTAAGCAAGCAGCGAAAGCCAAGGTGTATCAATCTCCAAAGCAAGGGACTTGAGTTAGGAAGAACCCATAGGGATCGAAAGATTCAATCGATAATCATATGGGATTCTAAAGGGCGATGGTTTGGATATGAAGAGTTAGGTTGTTGGGCTCTCACATACCAAACATACTAATATGAGAGTAAAAGGCACATGAAATTCTTAAGGGTACTGATTCGGAGTGATGAGCTCTCACATGCCAACCATCCTAGTATGATAGTAAAAGGCACCATTAACCCCGATAGCCATCCTCACGTTAACAACAGCATATTTCCATTTTTAGGCCGAATACATCCCTACCACATTCTTGAGACATATTGACACTTTCCATAACAAGCACGTGATACTGTTCCTATAAGCCAATCGACAAACCACATTTATAAAACCTGTCATTTGATATTGTTACATTATATGCCACCAGCTCATTTAATATCCCCTCATGCCTCATAAATATCGGATGACTTGCACCCCAAGCCCAAGATCAAGGGTTGACATCTTCTCAACAGTTAGTATATAAAAACACAACCCCATATTTACTCTAGTTAGTTGAAATAACTTTCATTATCACCTGCCTAGAATCAACCTTAAAAATTTCATATCACAACATTCTCTTTGTCACTGCCACAAATATCCCAGTATCATTTATCAGTCCAAAAGAAGACAACCACCATCCCATAGTCATTACTTTGTGGATCATTGGTGTTTAGGTTGCCTCTTAGATTTCAATCTTTAAAAAGGATGCTTAGTCTTTCACCCTCCGTTCCAACACACTCGTGAGATTCATTATTGTCATTTATTATTCTTATATTGAATGTTCATGTCATTATTGCCATTTATTACTCCATGTGCCTCTGGTAAAGACTTATCCTAAGCGGGTTAAACCTCGGTCCATGAATGATAAACTTCACGAACCAAACCCACCACTAACAACCTTCCTGCACTATAATTATCTTCGACTTGCATGTCCGAGCGTAGCCCCTACCAAATCGAGTCTGACTCGTGTCAAACAAGAAATCGAAGCCTCGAGAGAATGTGAGAATGTTGTGCTCCACAGGTTAATCCCATTATTAACATGAGAAAAATTAAAACGAACCAGTAAAAATTGCAAATTTAGGTATATCATCATTTAAAAACGTATCAGACAATAATTCAAACACCTGTTAGGTGTTTCCAGAAACCCTTACGTAGTTACCTTAATTATATATGTTACCTCTCATTCTGTTATTTGTCTATGTAACATGCCATTAAATTGTTAATAACTTTGAAAATTAATAACTTGGCGTAGAAAGTTGAGAAATGTTTGTGAATGTCTTTCAAGGCCTATAATGTTTAGCTTAGGGGTTTTCATAACCCTTATGTAGCTTTCCAATCTATTTTATACTACAATAGTGATTAATAAGATGTGAGCATAGAACTACTAAGTTGACCTAGATTTTTCCACCGCGTAAACATGCACTACATTTAATTCATATTGGTAGAAAATAAATAAATTAGGTTTTATGAATTTGGGACTCTTAAACTTTTACATTCCACACATTGGACAAGTTGCATTTTTTCCCACTTTTGGTTGCTAAAAATAATTGTTGTGCATTCATGTCGGTGGCGCTTAACGGGAGCATTAAGAGATTGAAAGATAGGGAGTGATCATTTTTATAAAAAAATGTTATATGTCCCAAAAGCGTATTTGAAGTCCTAATTCTACAAAATCTAAAAAAATTATACAAAACCAGCACATTGAGTTGTATGCTTGTGAGTAATATCAGATATATTCATCAACAATAGTAACATGAGGAAATGGGAATGGGAGAAGATAAGAGTAGCTACGTTAGCGATGTGCAAGTACAAAACACAGAAATGTCGAGTTTAAATCAAGGTAGTCATGCTAAGTAAAATCACAAGTTACCAGACTACTAAATTAATGACCTCAGTCAAAGAATGTTCATGAATTGTTGTGGCCTTTAAACCTCTCTATTCAACTCAACTCAACTCAACAAAGCCTTTTCCTAATTATTTGGGGTTCGACTACATGAATCCTATTTTTCCATTCCATTATGTCCCGTGCAATATCTTTGGTTAAACCACATGACATCATGTCATTTTTTATAATATCCCACCAAGTTAATTTAGGTCTACCTCTGCCCCTTGTGTTACCATTAATACTAACTAAATCACTCTTCCTTACTGGAGCATCCATTGGTCTACGGTTGACGTGTCCAAACTATCTAAGTCAATTTTCTCTCAATTTATCTTCTATAAGAGCAGCTTTTACCGTTTCACGAATTTGTTCATTTTTAATTTTTTCCTTTCGAGTTTTACCATAAATCCATCTTAGCATTCGCATCTCCGCCACACTCATTTTCTGCACATTTTGTTTCTTTGTTGCCCAACACGCTATCCAATATAACATGGCGGGTCTAATGGCCATCCTATAAAATTTTCCTTTTAACTTCAAAGGTGTGCGTATCACACAAAACGCCGGTAGCACTTCTCCACTTAACCAAGCATGCTCTAATCCTATGAGTAATATCATCACTAATATCTCCATATTTTTGGATAATCGATCCTAAATCACGAAAATGATCATTTCTAGGTATCTCTTGACCCTTCAATTTTAACACATCTCCATTTGTCCTCCTATTACTACTAAAATTACACTCCACATATTCCGTTTTAGTTCTGCTTATTTTAAATCCTCTTGTTTCTAAAGTTTCTCTCCACGATTCCAACCTAGCATTAATCCCCCTCTTAGTCTCATCCACAAAAATAATATCATCTACAAATAGCATACGCCATGGCACCTCATCTTGTATTTGTCCAGTCAACTCATCCATAACAAGAGCAAAGAGATAAGAACTTAATGTTGAACCTTGATGTAAACCTACCGTAATTGAAAATTTACTACTTTCTCCGGCTGACGTTCTTACTATAGTCATTGCACCATCATACATATCCTTGATCACATCAATACATCTGCGCGTCACTCTTCTTATATGTAGAACCTACCATATTATATCTCTGGGTATCCTATCATATGCCTTCTCCAAATCTATAAAAATCATATGAAGATCCTTCTTTTTCTCCCTATACCTCTACATTAACGTCCTCAATAAATTGATTGCTTCCATTGTTGACCTCCTAGTCATAAACCCAAATTGATTCTCAGATACTATTATCTTCAATCTCGATCTATGTTCAATCACTCTCTCCCAAAGTTTCATTGTATGACTCATTAACTTAATAGCATGATAATTTGAACAACTTTGTATGTCCCCTTTACTTTTATAAATAGGTACTAAAACACTTTTTTTTCATTCATCGGGCATCTTATTAGTTATTAAAATTCTATTAAATAATTTTGTATGCCATGATACTACATCCTCCCCTAAGGACTTCCAAACCTCAATAGAGATAATATCTGATCCTAAAGCCTTCCATGTTTTCATCTTTTTTAGAAAAATATATTTTCTCGAGTCTCCCTAAGTTCCTCTATATCTAATTTACTCCCGTTATCTCCATTTAATAACCTCTCAAAGTAGTTTTTCCATATTTCCATAATTTCATCATCTTTGACTAAGACTCTCGAATCATTACTTTTGATGCATTTAACGTTATTAAAATCGTTTGTTTTCTTGTCCCTAAGTTTAGTAAGATTATAAATATTTTTTCCCCTTCTTGTGTTCCTAATTTTGTAGAAAGATCATACGCTTTTAACTTAACATCTCTTACCACTTTCTTAATTTCCTTTTTAGCCCATTTATATTTCTCAAAATTTTCTTCATTTCTATTTGTTTGACATGTTTTAAAGCACTCCCTTTTAATTTTTACTACATTTTGTACTTCATTCCACCACCAAGTTTCTTTAGACTGTGGCCCCTTACCTGTTGATTCTCCAAGAATTTCTTTTGATATTCTCCTAATGCATGTGGCCATCTTATTCCACATTAATTTTGTAACCCATGATATTACATCCTCCCCTAATTTCTATCCTTTTAAGTTCCACCACCTAGTTCGTGGGTGAATCTTCGGTTTTCGCACTCATGATTGATTTTTAATATTTATATCCAACACCATTATACTATGTTGTGAGGTTGATCTCACTCCAGGGATAACCTTACAATCTAGGGAAGGTCCGGTGGAACCATGATTTTATATCATCCGGGTCTAATATAAAGTTTCAAAAATTACAAAATATTTATAGCACATTACAAAATATCAATGGCCAATCAATTAATAGACAAGTGTAGATTTCTAGTACCTTATTTTTCATTTGATAAGCATTTATAATGCAATGTTAGGAGATAAAAATGATCCTTTTGATGATTTTTTTCAATCCTGCATACTTAGCACTTCATCAGTATAGCTACACTAATAAAATCCTCACAAATTTTATCTACATATCCAAAAACAATATGCAATATCTTTTTGTATAGAATAGACCAGATGCGGATTGAAAATAAAGGGTTTACTACCGGACCACCTCAAAACGAAGTAGATTAGGGGTGTTTTGAAAAGAAGCCATTATTTTTTTTGTAATTTCACCTAAATTTTCATACCAAAACTACGTTGACCGTTCTGAGGTGGTCCGTTAGTATAAGTGGTATTTGGGTCCTCATCTCTTTGTATCCAAATAATCTCGAAACAAAAAAATGAAGAGAAAATGAAAGATTGAAATAGAGAGAACAGGTGTTCAATTGAATGGTAAAGATGGAAGATGGAAAATATGGTTTTGAGTTAAATCTAATGGTATAAGATAAGACTAGTTGACACTAAAAGAATAGAAGAGAGAGAGGAACCTGTATAGCTGTCCGAGTGGCGACTGAAGACTGAAATTTTTTCCAGAGAACATAAATCAAAGTAGCGAAATACGGCAACATGATGATGAATAAACCGTATTTTTTTGTGTGTGTGTCGAAAGGTTCCATAATCGGGTTCCATGAGCCGACCCGTGGGGTTCGACCCGGTTTAAATCTATTCGATTCAAGTTCGATCTAAACGAGTGTGAGAGTCATTCGCTCAAGTTCCCCCCAGAAGTATAATAATCTTTGATCAAACTTGAGCAGATTCAAATTGAATATTTCAAATACATAATTATTTTTTTTTCTAAATTTTTATTAATAAAATGTTATTTTGAATATTTTAGCAACATAAATTTATTTAGACAACATTAAAATTCATACATCAGCAATAAAAACTTATTTAGATTGCATTAAAATTAATACGTAATTGGAACTGTAAAAAATGAAGGAAAAAAAAAACACCGATTGAAGCTCTAGGATAGAACTTATTTTGGAGGTGAAAGGAACCTCACTTCAGCGTGCTAAAGGCAAATGGCTAATTTCGAGTTGGATTAGAGAATGAGAGAAGAAATTGACTTTGAAGTTGACTTCAGTGTGCTATCGAGAGAAGAAGGTTGAATTTTGGGAGTTGGTGTGTGCATGCAGGGGTGGTAATTTTAGACACGGCGTGATACGATACGAAATTGACCCGAATTTAACACGATTATCGTGTTCGTGTTCGTATTTTTTAACACGAAGTCATTTCATGTCGTGTCGTGTCGTGTTCGTGTCAAAATTTTTAGTCGTGTTATCGTGTTTTTATTGGGGTTATCGTGTCTATTTATGTTTAATTTAGTATAAAATATAAGAAATTCATCTTATCCGTGTCGTGTTCTATTTGGGCCGTGTTCGTGTCAACTAAAAAAATACGAATTCGTGTCGTGTCGTGTTCGAAAAATCCCTTATCGTGTTGTGTCGGCTCGAAACATCGCCCAAAAATACGAATTGTCACCCCTATATGCGTGTACAAAAATGGGAGAATACAAAAAAACCTAGACAAATGGTGTTTAGTTTATGTTTTATATTGTTATGGGTTAATAACCAACCCAACCCCAAGACTCAAACCCAACGTAAATTATATAAAAACACCAACACAAATAGTTTGCTCAATTTTAATATAATAAAAAAAATTAAAACTATTTTTTTAATGTCATAAAAACTAAAATAAATTAATATATATTATTTTGAGTCGAGTTACTTCGGGTTGACAGTTCTTGGCTCAAGCTCGATGCAAATTGAATTTGGGCTTAATATTTTGGCTCAAACTCAGCCTGGCTCAAACTCAATTAAAGCTCGGTTCAAATTTAGTGGGTCGAACGATTGGGCGTCAAGCTTGCTTGGCTCAATTGACAGGCTTCTAAGCTAGCTTGCACATAGGGCTGTCAATGGATCGGATTTTATCCGAATCCGAATCCGAATCCGATCCATTTAAGTGAATATGGATCATGCCTAAAATTCGATTATCCGATTACCCGATTATTTCATTACCCGTTTATTAAATGGAGCAGATTTGGATTCATATACTCCGATCCGTTAATAATCCGATCCGATTAATATTTTTAATATATATATATATATATATATATAC
Source organism: Sambucus nigra (assembly GCA_949130495.1). Classification (NCBI taxonomy): domain Eukaryota; kingdom Viridiplantae; phylum Streptophyta; class Magnoliopsida; order Dipsacales; family Adoxaceae; genus Sambucus; species Sambucus nigra. The sequence continues at coordinate 350,651,530 of OX422218.1, forward strand.
ATGTACACTATATATATATATATAAAATATTTTTAATTAATATATATTGTCTTTAATAATATTTCAAATATATATTATAATAGTTCTTTATTTCATTATCTGTTTTGTTGGAACATTTGCAAAATAAATTTATGAAGTAAAAGTTGAAAATAAAAATATTGCAAATCAAGTTTAACATTAACAGATAATCGTATAATCGGATCCAATCCGATTAATCGGATAATCGATTAATAAACGTATCCAATTCGATTCCGTTTAACATAAACGGATATGGTTTTGAATTTGCATGATCCGATCCGGTTAATAAACGGATCCAATCTGATTCCGTTTAAGATAAATGGATATGGATTTGAATTTTCCTGATCCGGTCCGAATCCGATCCGTTTATAGGCCTACTTGCACGCACCTCAAACTAATCTCTCCCCCTCGTACAAGGTTTCTATAACATAGATTACTCACTATGATCCGTGTCCCCAAGTTTACTTTTGGTGGTGGAATCGAACTTATGACCTTGGGTTACAAGCCCTTAGTCATGAGTCATGAACCACTCAATCAATCCCTTGAGTTTAATAAGCCGTGTTTTCATTTGGCATCTTGGTTTTGTGTAATATTCGACATTAGTGTGACAAAAGGGCGTTTTTTATTTTATTTTATTTAGTCCATAAATTTTCACTTTTTAAAATATTTTTAATTTATCCCAAGTTTGTTAAGTGTTCATATTTTTTTATATAAACAACTTGATAAAAATATGAAAAGACCAAAAAATAAAATAAAAAATAGAAAAAAATTGGAAAAAATATCGAAAAAGTCCTAATTGGCATCTACTAAAAAATCAAAACAGTAAAAATTTCAATAAGATATATATAACTAGAAAACTGAAGAAATAATAAAAAAAATACGAATAATTTTAATAAAGTCAGAAATTTTTTAGAAAAATTATAATTGACTATGTTAGAAAGATCTGAATAGTAAAACTTTGAAAAACAATTATTAAAAAAACATTTAAATGAATTCCAATTTTGAATAATATTCATCATTCACAAAATATTTTCTAATACTAAATTACACCAGTCCAATTTTTTTTTTTTAATATATGAGAATTAGAAATTGTGTAGTTTTTTTTTGAAACTATTTATATTTTCTGTTTTTTAAAGATTTTTTGCTTTTATTCTCACATATATTTTTCTTATATGAAATTATACTATTCTTATTTTTTTTATTAGAATCGTTTTTGACATTTACAAATTATTTTTATTTTTTTCCTCAGTGTCTTTTTTATGACTTTTAATTTTTTTGGCAACTTTTACGATTATTTTTAATATATGTCGATTAAGTTCTTTTTAAAAAAATGGAGAGTTAACAGGTTGAAGGGTGTATTGCAAATATTCGAAAACTGAGAGCCTATTGCAAAACTGATAATAAAAGTTGGTGATAATTAAAAATGGTTAATAGTAAACATTATTGTTGAGTGATAATTTAAACGGAGAGTTAAAAGAATGGGTGTATATTGCAAATTTTTAAGAAAGTGGGGGTCTATTGAAAAGTTGGTCATAAAAGTGGAGTTAAAACACAAAATAACCCAAAAAAATATGAAGTTTTTCTTTAGCCAATATTTTTTTGGCTCTAATCCACTTACATCTAAGGTCCCTACCTCTTTAATGTATACCTTATAAGTTATGGTATACACAAACTTAACAATTATATATTACAAAGATTAGTTTATACATTAAAAATTCCATGCACAAATTATAAAATTTTCCAAAAAATAATAATAAATCATATATACTTCAAAAATTTAACTGTATAAATTATTGAAATTGAGCATATAGTAAGGGAAGGGGAACATCAGTGCTAAAAAAATATATTAGTGGACTAGAGCCAAGAAAAATTACCGAATATGGAGTTAATCCATAAAATTAAAAGAGATACAAACTAAAAAATTGGTTTCAATAATGCGACGATATTATGATAATGTCGTTGTCTTGGACATCGACATTAGGATAATGTATGTAAGAGAGCACTTATCTTCAAGTAATAAGAGGAAGCAGTAATTTCTCTTATCACCTGAGTATTTGTAAGGATGGTAATGTGAAAATATGTTTTGCAAGAGTGATGATAAACAAACTCAATAATGAGAGAAATATACTTTGGGGAGGAAATCAGCTACAAGGAACACAATAAATAACGGGATTTACCCAACTTGGGATACGTCCATGGGAGTTAGATCTTTATTTGACATGGAATGGAAATCAATGTTTATAGATGCTCAAAATCCCAATCAAACTCGCAACCTCTATATGTGTTTAAAACTCCGTTGGAATCTCTTCAAGTTTCTTGAAGTCTATTATGAAATCTTTTATCTATGCCTTGTGTTGTGTGCCTTCAATATGAAGAAGTAATATATAATTAGTATGTCTTCATTTCGTGGGACCTTGAGCCATTGTTTCTATTTTTTTAGATGTTTTTGCTAGTAAACCACACCCAACCCGTGTAATGGGGGATAAAATAGTTAAGCGAGGCATAAAATTATCTCAAAATATGGAGAAAAGTATTATTCTAATAAAGCGTGTTGATCGCACTGGCCAATACATTATATTAATTATGTTGGTATGGAATTATGTGCAAAAGGAATATTCCTTCATGGATAAGAGAGGTCTCGGGGACCCCAGGACCTTATAACAATCAAACGAGAAATCTCTTATTCTCCCGCAGTTCTAACTGTCTCTAGAATGTATAGTCTCATTAACAAGTTCCTTGGTCAACGCTACCCCTCGTAGTTGATTCCCTTCCTAGAAAAAAATTCCTAAGAAATGTAACCCGCTCCGATCATCAAACGAATAAAAAGAACCTATCTCCAATAGTATTTATATACCTTACTCTCTATAAACTTCAATGTTGGGCATAAACCACCCATAATTACAAATTTGGGTGTAGAGAACACCACTACCACACCACTCCCTATTCATAAAAATACTATTACAAATCACAGCGAACTACCCCTTTGCACGGTCAAAATCCACTAATGACGCACCTGTTCCATATTGTGCTAGAAAACTGCTTTCGGGATATTTTCCTCTCAATATCACCAATAATGATGAATCGTTCCCATTTCAATCATCAGGAGGAAACACTCTCCTCTGATGATCCGATAAGTCGTTAATACATAACAACAAACATTCATCACGTATCTTGACCTTATCATGCTCCTGGTGGCTTATGCATTTGCTTAGTGAACCATCCCTCTTTTGAATCTCTCTCAAAGTAACGTCATCCCTGAATGCTCAATCATATCGGGAAACTTATGGTGTCTGCACCCATGACCCTCAAATATCTATTACAAGGTCAATCCCATATACAGATCCCTAGTGGCTAACCTAAATTTAGTGCCAGTCTTTAAGCCAAAAATTTATCTTTCACGTAGGTGATAACTCAATATATATCTAAATAAAACTAGAAGAACCTCGGAATATCGATGACACCTCTACGTGGTCTTAATCCCATCTAATGTACTCACATTCATATATAAACAAATGTGCTCGACCTCTTCCCAATCCTAAGCACCACAACCCATTGAAAAAATTCGCCCAAAAAACGACATATAAAAGGTTATCCCCGGTAGTCGATATGAGAGTAAAATATAACTGTACACATAAGCTTACTAATAAGACGCTAATATATCATCTAAAAGTTAACAAAGTGGATGAAACCAAGTCGGCCAAACAAATTTCCGTGTCTCTAAATTCAAGACATAAATTATCCCCCTCTCGGATGGGTGTAACCACAAATGGAATCCATATACCTCACAATCGTTGCAAACACACTAGTAATAGAATATTGGCAAATCCTCCATGTCTAAGCCAGGCTCATGCGCACGATCCATGCATGTACCCATATCCATCCCTCAGATGTACCCCAAAAATTTAATTGCCACTAATTCATCAAATAATTAGGTGGTCTAACTTGCCACGAGAGTAATATCTTCCTTTAAAGGATCTATCAAAATGGAGGCCCCATTGGAGGCCGTGCTGACCTTTCATCTTTGGTCATTTTTGCTAACATTTTCATCGTATTCCTTTATCTCATAGGTCATGGATCCACTAGCCATAATTCCCTTGGCCCTACTGTCCAAAATAGATCACATTGTCCATTCTTGAAAACCTCTTGGGGTCAGCTCCCCCTATGTGGTTCCTTCTACTAGTGAGGTCCCCCTGCTTGGGTCCACACTACACTATCTTTATTCATTGGGCCTACTTTGGCCTAGGTCTTCAAAATATTAGGAAAATATATCCTTATAATAGTTATAATGCTCTTACTAAAGTGGAAGGGAAACTTCAACCATCCGAGAATAAGCGGTGAAGAGCGAGTTACCAGCTGACACCCGTCAAACCCTTCACATAAGGTATATACCAACTCCAACAAGTCTAACTTGCACTGTAATTGATAATGTGAACATCCTCCTTGACTTTCATATCAATCTCCCCTATTATAGAGAAAGAAATATGGTTTAAACTCATCTTCACACTGTCCACCACAATGTTGAACAAACGAGGTCTACAAAAACTTGTTTTTCATGTTGTTATGGATGGTGAGTGAAAACATTTATCCTCGAACCATACACTACAAACTTGCTAAAGGTATCACTTATAAAAGCCCTTAACTATCGATCAATTTCAACCTAAAATATCATGTAGTTATAAATCCCAAACCCATATGTAACACATGTGATTAAAGTCTTACAACATCATTCTTTAATCTTTAGTGTTAACTATAATAGGTTAATCTCATTCAATAAAAGTCACATGATGTACTAAGGTCTTAAATCCTTAGGTACTTCTTACAAAATAACCACGATACCACTAGCATGATCATATCTCAAATATGTACACATTTGACTATCTCATGCTAATAATACAATATACACATCTCTAGTACATGTAATACATAAATTCGCATCATAAGTACGTAGGTAAACATCCCCACTATAGGTCATATAAATATAGTATAACACATAAAATCAGTTAACTATCTCTAGTACCACCACACAATAATCACATAGGTTAGGAGAAAGAATCTACTCACGTCTAACATCTATAAAAAGGTACAACCCACGACATGTACAAATAAATGGGCATTGATTAGGCATAAATTCTTCATATTTATCCCCGTAATTTATAGGCTTTTATCATCTTGTGCGATATAAATTAAGTTGATTTATCTCATATCATTTCTACTGACATCTTATATATAATCCATCGAGTTTTATGCATTTCTCTTACATTTTGCAAGTATTTTATACAAGTGAAGAAAGGAGAAGACTCAAAATTAAGAAAGAAAGAAAAAAAGAAAATCTAAGGGAAAAATAGTAATTTTACACCAAGAATAACATGGAACCTAAAATAAAGTCGAACACCTCGAGTCCACAAGAATGTAGGAAGAAACGACATCAATATCCGAGTCACGGTTGAAAAGTTATGAAGCTTCGAAGTTGAGAAAAAAATCAAGGAATAGAAAAGAAAGAAAAAAATTCCAGTAAACCGAACCGATGAAAATTGCACCGAATTGAGCTCCCTCACTAGAATATCCAAACCAAACCGATGAAAGGGATTTCGATTCGATCCGACATTCTGTCTTAAGCGGACCGGTTCGCCCCATTAAAGAAGACAAATCGGACCAGTTTGGCGTAATGGATTTTTTTTATTTTTTAGTCCACAAATTAGAGTTGTGCATGGTTCAAACACTTAATATAACGTGAGGGTTATATGTTATTGTATCACTAAACATTAAAAAATAAGTTTTCACATAGTTTTGAGATATTCTTGAAGGCAAGAACCCTAGGATTCATCTTGTTCAACAATTATTCATCTTTTGGCATTAAATCCAAGGGTATTTCTTCAATACAAGTATAGTTCCTTTATTTCTCTCAATTTTTCTCATCTTTTGGGTTGATAATTCATTATTTTCTTAGTTTGACGTCTCCTTTACATGTTTAATCGCACTTTTTAACGTAAGAATGATTTCATGCAATGTAGATTTCATGTCTAGTAGTATTCACACCATGTCCGACTAAGTTTTTAGCGGGTTAGGGTACATAAACCCAATCTAGGTAACATATATGGATTTAAAAGTGAAGAAAAAGTAATCCCTCATTCAAAGGTTTGAACTTTATCAAGATAAAGATTGTAGGCCTTTTAATTCCATTTTCCCTAGGTAACCGAAATGTTTAAGTGTGCAGTTGACATTTTGATAACTTCTCATCCTCGTCAACTACAATTTTTGATTTGATATTGTGAGGTATTTAGAACTTGTATGTAGAATTGTTAGAGAGTATTTGATGCCTCTTTGAATGGAGAATTATCTTTTTGAAGCTTTTTTGTTCTATGTAAACAACGACATTTCGAGGGAGTGTACCCTAACTCCATTTTCTCGCATATAGTTAAAGTTTAATTTAGTTCTTATTGCATGCTTAGTTAGATATTAATTTAATTCAAATTGAATTAGTTGATAGTCATAGTCATAAACTCATCACCTTTTCCTTTCTTTTTCTGAGTCATTCTAGGGTTAAGCGTTCTTCCTATTCGTCGTCACGAGCATTTGTACTATTTCCTAAGTTCGAAACCTCGTTTATCGAATTTATACTTGAGCGACCGGGTTACACTTGAGTCAATAGAAGCATGCACTAGAAACAATTTTAAAGTCGCGTCTAGTTTTTGGCGTCGTTGCCGGGGACTAGGTAGACTTTTAGGTTAGGTGAATTCAATCCAAATTTTGACTCTAATTCTTAAAAAGCAAAAAAAAAATAATAAAAAAAGAAAAAAAGAAAAAAAATCAAAAAAGACAAAAAAAGTAAAAAATATAACATCTCTCAATTCCTTTCAAGCAAAATCCGCAACAAACTTCTCAAGCCACTCCAACCTGCATTCACGAGAATTTGATAATTGAGTATGACCCCGATAGTCCACACACTCCTAACGCTCCACAATTCTGGGTTCCACCTCCTACACCGCCCAATTCCATTACAAGTCACACTTCTAGGGCATATAGTGAGGATACCGAGTCAATTGGAGAGAGAGACACGTCGAAGCATGCTAGTTTTGGTACGAGTGAGGGAGAGATACCATATTATCCCATGAGATAGCTTTTATATCCCAAGAAAACTGTCACTCCGGGATGCATTATACTTTCGTATAATGCGGGATAATTTCACTTCCAAAATGGGATGATCCAGATTCTTCCTACCTTTCACGTTTTGGATTCCGAAAAACCATACCTCCACGTCCGTGAGTTTGAAGAGGCATGCGACATGTTTAGAGATCAAGCTTTCACTCAAGACGTCGTTTGCCTAATTTTTTTTCCTTTTTCCTTAAAGAATAAAGCTAAGACATGGCTTTGGTATTTATCACTGAACTCAATCAGGTCATGGAGAGATATGAAAGCTAAGTTTCGTTTAAAATTCTTCCCCTTATATAGAATAAATTCCATCAAGGCTCAAATTTAAAATTTTAGACAACAAGAGAATGAGCCATTTGATCGATGTTGGGAGCGCTTCCAAGAGTTGGTTAACACATGCCCACATCACGATTTTGAGAAGTATCTTCTTATCTCTTTCTTTTACTAAAGGCTAAGTATAACGTCCAAAAGACTCGTGGAAACTATGTGCGAGGGAGAATTTTTGGGGTTAGATGCAAACGATGCTAAGGCCCACCTTAAGTATGTCACTAAGACTACTCAAGCATGGTACACATTCGATCCTAACACCCAAAATGGGGTTCGACAGACGTCCATTGCTCCTTCTGTGATCGGTCTCTATCACGTGGATAAGGACGCCGAGTGGAAACTATGAGTCAACCAAATTGAAAAAATATTGGAAGATATACTCGAATCACGAGCAAAAGAAACAACCAGATCCACCCGAGCTATGAAAGAAAAGGTTTGTGCCATTTGTGAGGCAGGCCATTCAACAAAGGAATGTTCGACGATACCCGCCTACAAAGTCATGCTCCATGAGCAAGGGGATGTTGTAGAAGGATTTAAGGGAAATTTTAATTCCGCTCATGGTAATTCTTACAACACTTCATGGATGAACCATCATGGGTTTAGTTACGAGCAATCAAATGCCATGTTAAATCCTAATTCACATGTTGCCCCTCCTCCACCATCGCCTCCGCACTTTCAACAAGCTCCACATATGCCAGCACCACCTCCCGCGTCGTATATCACCCCACCGAGGCAAAATTTTGAGGATCGATAAATCAATTCATACAAGCTCAACGAGTAATGAATGCTCGAAACACTCATATGTTTGCCGAGATAAATTCTAACATTTCAAAGTTATAATCATCCTTGAGTGTCCAAGAAAAGGGTAAGTTTCCGTCCCAAGGCAAAAGACCTCCTCATGGTTAACCTAGTGTTAGCTCTGCTTCATATGAAAATCTAGAGCAATGTCAAGCTGTCACTACTTTATGTAGTGGGAGAGTAATTAATTTATCACCTCCCCCACATGACGAACCTAAAGATAAGGCGGTTTTGCCCGGCACGAAAGAGACCGAAGATGCCTCCTTAAGTGAGAGTGACAATGAGGATAACACTAGTAGGCCAGAAGTCGTAGTGAAACCACCCACTGTTGCGCCCTTCCCTCAACGGTTAGTTCCACCTTAGAAAGGGACCTCCCGCGAAGATGTGCTAGATGTATTTAAGCAAGCAAAGCTGAATTTACCTTTTCTCGATGGCATAAAGTAAATTCCCGCCTATGCTAAAGTCCTTATGACTTATTGAGAGTGAAAAGAAGGCTAAAGGTGAAAAAGAATGTCTTCATAGAACAAAATATGAGCTCCATTCTACTTAATGACCTCCTGCCCAAGTTTAAAGATCCGGTTGCACCTACCATTTCGTGCATCAATGGAGAGAATCGAATAGAAAAGGCCTTACTTGAATTAGGGGCGAGTGTCAATGTCCTCCTTTATTCCATATATAGGAAACTAGATTAGGGGGACCTCAAGCCCACATCAATCACTCTCCAACTCGCGAATCAGACCGTGAAGATAACTTAGGGATTATCGAGGACGTAATAGTCCAAGTGGACACTTTTTACTTCCCGATAGATTTTATCATTTGGGATATGAAGCCCTTCGTTCCCTCGATTACTCATGTTCCCATAATCCTAGGACGCCCATCCTTAGCTACAGCCAACGCATTAATCAGCACTCAAAATGGGCAAATGCAACTCACTTTAGGTAACATGACCCTTGATACGAATATCTTCAATATCACTAAGCAAGTGGGTGAGGCGGTCAAATTTCACGCGGTAGATCTTATCGAGGAGATAGTAGAGGAGCATATTGTGGGAAATATCGATGGGGATGACTTAAGAGCATGTCTTGTATCGAGTATCAAGAGTTACGGGATGTATACTGACTTCTAAAGGGGGGTGGAGGAGTTGAGAGCGATCTTAGATGAGAGAGCGTCGGATGGGGACTTAAAAGATGCAAATTGGGTTTCTAAATTCGAGGAGTTACCATCAAGAAGTCTCACATGACCCCCTTTGATGAAAAACTTTCCACACTTTAATTAAAGAAACTACTCTCCAATGTAAAATATTCTTATTTGGGAGCGGATGAGACATTTTCCGTTGTTGTCTCCTCGAGCCTAGATAGAGAGCAAGAGGGTAAGTTGTTAGAAATTTTGAGGAAGCACCGAAGTGATTTTGGTTGGAGCATAACGGATTTGAAAGGTATAAATCCCTTGATTTGTACCCATAAAATCCACCTCGAGGCGGACGTGAAGCCCTTGAGATAAATGCAAAGGCGATTGAAACCCATTATGAAAGATGTAGTGCGAGCGGAGATCATTAAGCTATTAGATGCAGGGATCATTTACCCAATCTCGGCTAGCAAATGGGTGAGTCCTATCCAAGTCGTCCTGAAGAAGTTGGGAATGACTGTGGTCGATAATGTCAAGGGTGAGTTAATTCCCCAACATACCACCACTGAGTGGTGCATTTGGATTGACACTAAAAACTCAATGCAAACACTACAAAAGATCATTTCCCCTTACCATTCATTGATAAAATGCTAGAGTGAGTAGCAGGACACCCATACTATTGCTTCCTTGATGGTTATTTTGAATATAACCAAATTGAGGTCGATGTGCTTGATCAAGAGAAGACAACTTTCACATATCCCTTTGGCACGTTTGCCTGTAAATATATGCCATCTGCATTGTGTAATGTACCCGCAACCATTCAAAGGTGCATGCTTAGTCTATTTAGCGACATGGTTGAAAGAGGTCTTGAGGTCTTTATGGATGACTTTAGCATTTTTTACCCCTCTTTTGACATTTTCCTTGCGAATCTTGAAAAAGTGCTAGCCCGATGTGTGGAAAAGAACTTGATATTAAATTGGGAGAAGTGCCATTTTATGGCTACTGAAGGAATAGTTATTGGGCACATAATGTCGTCCAAAGGAATTGAGGTTGATAGGGCAAAAATATATCACTACACCAAATCTGTTGAATTATCACGGTCATTGACATTGACAAGGTCAACTTGACAAGGTCAATGATCGTGACAATTCCTGGGGTGATAATTTTTTTTATCACGGACTTGTCATGGTCATTGAATGTGATAAGTTCGTTAGAATTGTCACGGTCCATGACCTTGACAAGTTTGTCACGGTTAAGGACCGTGACAAATCCGTGACATTGAATAAAAAATTGTCACGATCATTAACCGTGACAAGTTTTTTTTGTCACGGACTTGTCACCATCAATGACCATGACAATTCTGGGCAGAATTGAAAAAAAATCTGCTGGGTAGTTTGGCCACTGCCACTGCCCAGCAGTATATTTGTACCTGTTATAGCAACGTTGTATATGTTCAAGCATCATATATCGAAATAAAATAGAGATAATGCAAATATACATTCAAAATAGAGACAATATGCATCACGGTGTAATCCAAATATAATTCAAATGTACCAACTTAAAAACAATTCAAATGTACCAACTTAAAAATAATTTAATTCAAATAATGTCACTACATGTCTTGGGTAAGGTTAACTCTGAGGAGGTGAGTAGGCCACACGATATACGAATTGAAACACCCACTGATATACATCGTGCCGCATTGTTCGCGCAACCACAATGGGGAGTTCTCCTTTTCGAGTATCACATGTATGACGAGCACCTTGGACTCAATGTCTTGAAGCTCACGTCCATGAACTAGTGCACCCTGGACAACATTCGGGTCCCTCAACCCCCGCCCTATCCACTTGCCATCAAATATGTCCAGTATAAACACACTCGGCCAAGCAAGTGTCGACATCGGTCGGTCGATAGGAGCCAAATAGGGAAGTGGATCATCAAAGTGTGCACGTGTTGACGATGAAGCAGTGAGGTCCACATCTTCATCATCCTGCACCTCATCCTCCTGCACCTCATCCTCCACCACCTCCTTCTTCCCTTTACCCTTGCGGTTTTCACCCAATGAACGCTTCATGAATGAGAACATATCTTGGACCGTCGCCTCCAAACGGGATAGCTTCGCATCATGCGAGTCCACCGTTCGAGCCAACCCGGTGTCGCTCGTCTCTAATTCGATGATTCTAGACTGCGACTTGGCTGACTGCGTCTGTGGACAAAGATGCCTTGTCAGCATCAGACTGCGACTCATGCACTTCCTTAAGCTTTGCCTGAAATGACAAAAAAGCACATGATTAGTAAAATAAGTAATTAAAAAATTATAACATAATTAACAAAAAGTAAACTGTCGGATTACTTACAATTGTGGCCGCGACGCTCTGGGACACCTCCTTGTCCTTCCCCTTCTTCTTCCGAAGAGCCACATAAGTATTGAGCCCATGTGGCCTACCCCCAGGGCCTCTCCTTGTCCCCTGAAATAAAATAAAGTAAAATTAGTATCGACCCCGCAAAGTAAATTAATGCAAAATAATATATTTATGTAGTTATAGAAAAATTAAATCTTACCATCATCCTATGATCCACCTCGGCGTAAAGACGTCCGGATGGAGTAGTGCACGCCCGTCTTTTTAGCCCAGTTTTCCCTCCTCGATTCGCAAGATGCCAATTGTCGCTCTCCGATCTCAGTGTCAATGAACTGTTGCCATTTGCCCAATGAGATCGGCTCCTTCGGCGGGACATATTCACGCAGTCAGATAACGGACTCTCGTGTCTTCACAAAGTACCGGGTCCGCATATTTTTCTTCCCCATCTTGTGTTGCTCCCTCAACTACTCCAAGATGGAATCACGTAGCTTTAGATCCAGGCTGAATTGTTCCTGTCCAATAAATACAATGTTAGTTACGAATAAATATAAACATAAATATAAAATGAAATTAAAATCAAAATTGAAATTGAAATTGAAATATTCATATAAATATAAATATAAATATAAATACATTATCTGGAATGCCACCCAAACAGCTAATTTGAGCTCATATGGCACCTTCTTCCAACTAATTTACCCCGGACCGATGATCGTCTTTACCAGCTCGATGGATATCTCTAATAGCCCCGACTTATTCTCGATGGCCATCCCCAATTTGCCATATTTGGGGAGCCTAGGGGCCGAGGAGCCCTCGTCGCCTCCGCTACCACCAAGCCCAGATAACATCATCATAACCAGCATCATCATCCCTGCCTTAATACCTGAAGGATACATTTGCCGTAACAAAATTTTATTAGTACAAATAAAAATGAATTAAAGAAGACATGCAAATATGTACAATTACTACAAATAGAAATGAATTGTTACTATTAAACACCTCAATTCTGAATTCCAAAATAACAGCATCTATCTTATAATATGTATAATTACTAAAAATTTGAAACATCCCCACTCCCACCCCTACTGCCCACGCACACGCACACTAGCAAGTGTGAAAATGATAAAGTTCAAATCAATTAAAAGCATTAAAAATGGATGTTTCGGTACAAATTGGAATATTTATTACAAATTGAAAAATTGTTTAAAATTCGATTTATCATAACAAATGGATTGATATTCGGTAGGAGCAGCCAAGTCATCCACACTACTATTTAGACGCTTTGACGCGTGTTGGACAATTGACCATGGCTCGTTGTTGATATACTCCGAGTAAAACACTTGGCTAACCTTTTGAAATGCACAAACAAACGGCTCATCACTCACGTGGTCGTTGCTCTTAAACTTAGACAAGTCAACCATGATCAAACTGGTGATAGGATAAACTTTACAAGCATTTTTATCCTCTACAATTACCTTGTCATAGTAAAATACAACCTCTTTGAAGCTTATATGATACAATTCAAATATATTTCGAATTACACCATAGTAAACCATTTCAGCTTCAACGAGGTTTTTATCTTTCGCGCTCGCTCGAAAGAAAGTAAGAGCCTTGTATGAAATGCCCGAGTTCTGTACATTTTTACTTTCCTCGTACACTTTAGCACTGAAAACATAACTGTTAAATCGGTATTTTTTGTACTCTTGTGTCACGAACAAGGGTCCAGTGGCTAGATGAGGTAGCCTTGATGTCGCATCACCCATCTTTAAGAGATGAGAACATAGATAAATTAATTATATTAGTTGTAAAATTTGAGTGTAATGTAACGTTATATAACGACCATTTTCATTATAATTACCTCTTGTGTCAACCACAACCTAAATTCGCTATCTGATTGTACCATTATTTTTCGTCTATTATTGTTATCACAAACTTCATAATTTCTGCATATTATAAAATTAATCATATATAAAATAATGTTAAACATTATGATAATCGAAACTTACTTTGTCCATTCTTCGACATCTTCATGTGTGTCAAATAGATAACGAGCTACTTGTTCATGTTGCAAACTCATTAATTTCACTCGTTTTCCCATCACATGACCACCATCATTGATGAACTCATTAGTGTCATCAACGCTAGTCAAGACAGGCATATATTCCCGAGTATATATTGATGGCTCCACGATTCCTCTGCAAATTGATCCTGCAATGTATCGCGTATTATTGAAATAATCTTTAAAAACTTTCATCAATCTTTCAAACGGATACATCCACCGATATCTAACTAGACCACAAAGAAGTGCCTCATCGCATAGGTGTACCAAAAAGTGAACACTTATGTCAAAGGATGCTGGGTAAAAGTAATTCTCCAACACACAAATCACTTCGGTCACCGCCAATTTTACGGCCACTATGTGTTCTCGATTGACTACCTTCTCACACAAGAGTGAGAAGGTAATACTAATTTGCATAATAGCCCTTCGCAAATCCTTGTGCTTGGAGAAACAGTTCTTAAACAATAGAGGAACTAATTGCATGATCACATGCCAATCGTGGGTTTTACACTTATGTAAGTCATGAGTAGCATAATTCACAATCCTTTGCAAGTTGGACGAAAAATTAGATGGGGGCCCTTCAAATTATATATTGTGTCTAAAAGCACCTTCCTTTCCCCACTCGTCAAAGTAAACGCACCAGGGGGAATTATTGTCCTCCCCCTACTATCTTCTTTTAACCATAGTTGTGGCTTAAGTTTCAACGATTTAAGGTTTTTCCATGCATTTTCTCCATCCTTCGAATGACTCCCCCTAAGGCAATTGCCCATAATATGTTCAGCGAAGTTATTCTCTACATGCATCACATACAATACATGGCGCACCGAGTTATTCTTCCAATAAGGCAAGTCAAATAAAATTAACCTCCTAGACCATACCTTTCTTATCTTAGTTCCATTCCCAGTTGTGGTCTTCTTATGCTTGACATTCGTAAATTTGGGATTCTTACCTGGCATATTAGGGCCACATTCATAAGATTTACTTTCAATTTCTGAACCTGAAAGTCGTCTCGGCCGTAGCCTATGTTCAACCCCACCCAATAAAAAATTGGAACCTTTCTCAAATCTAATACTATGGGACGGGGGTAAAAACCTCCTATGGCAATGGTATATATTTTTTGAGCTAAAGGATAAACGAAGAGATTCAGTCTCCTCTCCATAAATAGGACACCCCAAATAACCTTGTACTACACAACCGGATAATGTCCCATAAGCTGGAAAATCATGAATTGCCCACATCAACATAGCTTTCAGCATAAACTCCTCTTTTATAAAAGAGTCAAATGATTGCAAACCCTCTTCCCATAACTCATTTAATTCTTCTACCAAAGGAGCCAGGTAGACGTCGATGTCATCACTTAGTGCCTTTGGCCCAGGTATCAACAGAGCCATCATCGAAAATTCAGGTCTCATACACTGTAAAGGAGGGAGGTTGATTGGGGCTAGGATCACTGGACATACACTCTGATTGGTGCTTAGATTTCAAATGGATTGAAACCATCTGTTGATATAGCTAAACGAATGTTGCGCTGTTCTCGAGAAAAATAGGAATACTCATAATTCATCCTCCTCCAGGTTGTAGAATCAATAGGATGATGCATGATATTACCCCCTACTTTTGCCCTAGCATGCTAAGTCATTGCCTCCGCTATCCATGGTACTGTGCAAAATCTATTTAATCTAGGCCCAACAGGAAAATATTTCAACACTTTTTGAGGCACTTTTGAGCTTGTGCCTTCCTTACCAATATATTGGACATATCTAGGTTCATCACATATCGAACAACGATCTAGATTTTCATACTGCTTTCGTTATAGTATGCAGTCATACAAACAAGCATGAATCAATTTATACTTCATTCCCAAACCTTTCAAAACTGTTCTTCATAACATGATAGCTATTTGGAAGCGTATTCTCCTTGGGTAGTAAGCTCTTCACCCATTTCAGAATTCTTGTCACGCTATTGCCAAACAAACCGTACTGCGTCTTCAAACTATGAAACTAACCATGGCATGTAAAGTTGTTTGATCTTTCGGACATCCAGAGTATAACGGTTGGGCCACCTTAAATTTTAAACTTTGATAGTCATCATCAAGGTTTATCGTGATATCTTCATGAGCACTTGAACCTTGTACATAATCAGTAACCTCATTCTCCTCTGCTTCATAAACTCCGTACGCATCATCAACTAAATCCTCTAACATATTATGATCTACGTCGTCCCCTTCTACATCTATCCTACTTGTTGAAGGTTGTTGTGAAGGTTGATCGGGGACAAAAGGATCTTTCAATTCATCGTGAAAACTCTAAAATCGATAACTATCTTGCATACCCGATCTTAACAAATGTAGTTCAATTGTTTTCCACTCAAACACCTTACCATTCTTACACCTAGCACACGGATACGAAAACTCTTCATCATTATGACATCTCTTTGCATATTTCACAAATTCATTAGCACCTATGCGAAACACATCCCTCATTCTAGTTGTCTCACCCATCCACTCCTTGTATTTCGGGTATCCCATCACATCTACCACAATTAATCACCTATTAAAGGTAAGAAGTGTATATTCATGGATTAGTATAAAAAAAACTTAGATTTATAGTATGTTTCATTTAATTATCTCTTATTTATATGTGATTTTTAAATTTCAAATTCAATTTATAATAAAAATTTCTATTTCCTCCATCTCCTCTAAAGGGTGAGTGGTCATATCCCATTCAAGACCGCATTTTTCTATAATATACTTAACAGCTCATGCACATTGTTACGATTTAAGAAAAATTCGGCAGCATATCCCCGTAGTTCTCCAAGTACACGATATAGATTGGCAAGTGTGAGTCATTACCCCTGTAATGAGATCTCTCGAATTGTCCCGTTTGGACAGTTTAGGACTGCATAATTTATGCATAATAATATTTCAATTGATCAATATTATTATTCATAAATTATACAGTCCCAAACTGTCCAAACGGGAAAATTCGAGAGATCTCATTACAAGGGTAATGACTCTTGAACGGGTCTAAAGGCTATTGAATGCGTTCGGATAAGAACTATAAGGGTATTATCTATGCGCACTATATGTAATTTCAAGTATGTTTCATTTAATTATCATACTATATATATATATTATTCGTTATACAAAGTAATTTTCAAAAAAAGTTGAAAAATCCCACCCCCATATGGAAAATAATTCAATGGTCATGCCACTTTTAAAATTAACCAACCCAACATCGATCCACTATAATCCAACCGCAATGTCAACAATAAATGTGTATCTCGTACTCCTTCTAATTCATCTACTCAATTAAATATATTCATTAATTAAACTAACAATTGAAGTATACAATTATTAATTTACTAATTTACAATGAGGGGCAATCGTACTTTCATATATTAATTTACTAAAAAAATTAATAATCAATCAATCCGTTTACAAGGGACACTACTTGCATATGAGTGAAAATATGTAATAAACCAATCAAAATTTAATATAAAAAATTAACAAGCCCCACCCCCGCCCCAATTCCTCTTGACCCCCCCCACCCCCCCCCCCCTCCCCCTCCCCCACATGCACACACACACACACACCCCACATCATTTCCCTTTCTCTCACATACGCATAAACATGCACACTACACAAACTTATACACACACGTGCACATACACCCACACGCGCAGCCCCACCCCTACCCCACCACTCACCCCCCATCCCTGCCCCTGCCCCACCCCCTTCCCCCACCACACACACACACAAACATCCCCACCCCTCCCCACCCCACCATACACACACACACCCTGCCCCACCCCCTTCCTCCACCACACACACACACACAGCCCCACCCCCACCCCCACCGCCTTCCCCCACCACACACACACACACACACATGCACATATATATACAAATACACACATATATAAATGGAAGAGAGAGAGAGAGAGAGATAAACTAACCTGAAAGTAAAAAGAGAGAGGGAGAGCAGCGCAGTAGAGAGAGAGAGAAATTGGAGGCAAAGATATCGGTGAGGAAAAAAGGAGGGGAAAGGGTTTTTTGCTAACAGAATTGTCACGGTCATTGACCGTGACAACTTAATAGAATTGTCATGGTCAATGACCATGGCAAGCCCTTGTCATGGCCTTGTCACGGTCAATGATCATGACAAAAAATGTGCATTTTTTTGTCATGGTCATTGACCATCACAAGGCTAGCCGCTGAAAGGGTGCCAATTTTCCCATTTTGGTGTAGTGTATGTCATAGCCGAGCTTCCCCCACCTATATCACTAAAGGATATGCGCTCTTTATTGGGCCATGAGGGTTTTTATGGAAGGTTTATTAAGGATTTTAGTGCCATTGTTAGACCTTTGAGTAACCTTCTTATGAAGGATGCCCCCTTTGAGTGGAATGAAGCATGACAAAGTGCTTTTGATAAATTGAAAAGCATGTTTGTTTTCTCCCCCATTATGCAAGCTCTGAATTGGTCCTTTCCATTCGAGGTTATGCGTGATGCGAGTGATTATGATATAGGGGTTGTTTTAGGCCAAAGAAAAGACAAGAAAGCTCATGTCATCTACTACCCTAGCCGTACGTTAACCGGACCGCAACTCAATTACTCCACCACGGAGAAAGAATAGATAGCGTTAGTTTTTAACCTATATAAGTTTCACTCTTACCTCATCGATTTGCCTATAACTTTCTTTACCGACCACACGGTGCTTAAATATCTCATTTCCAAAAAGGATGCTAAGTTGTGCATCATAAGGTGGATCCGATAAGAAAGGAGTAGAAAATGTCATTGTTGATCATTTGTCCTTGCTTTCGTCTAACATACCTAGTAATCCTCTACCCATAGACGAATATTTTTTGGATGAGCAGTTATATCCCATCTCTTCCCTCCCCTGGTTTGCGGATATAGTTAATTATCTTGACACGAGAGTCGTTCCTCCCGGTTGGACATCGCAAAAGAGGAGGAAGTTCCTTACTTGGTCACGTGTGTTTTTCTACAACGATCTGTTTCTATTTAAATATTGCGCGAACCAAATCATCCGACGTTGTACCAAATGACGAGACACATAACATCATCCTCTTTTGTCATATGGAAGCATGTGGAGGCCATTTCTCGACGAATAAGACGGTCGTTAAGATTATTTAAAGCGGCCTCTATTGGCCCACAATTCTTCGAGATGTAAATGCTTATTGCAAATCTTGTGATAGATGTCAAAAAATGGGAATCATCACCCGCCGAGACGTAATGCCATTGACCCCCATACTCGTCATTAAGATATTTGATTGTTGGGGTATTGACTCCATGGGCCCTTTCCCTCCCTCCTTTGGTTTCTTATACATCCTCATTGCGGTAAATTATGTGTCAAAATGGGTAGAGGCCATAGCTACTAAGACTAATGACAATAAGGTGGTGATCAAGTTATTGTAAGAACACATTATTTCTCGCTTCGGTGCTCCGAAGGAAATTATTAGTGATAACGGAAAGCACTTTTGAAATCATTCATTTCAAAAACTTATGAGAAAGTATGGAGTCGTTCACAAGGTTGGGACGACTTATCACCCCCAAACGATGGTCAAGCCGAGCTAGAAAATCGTGAAATAAGAACACTCTCGAAAAGACCGTTGATCCTAATCGGAAAGATTGGTCCCTCCGCTTGAACGTTGCGTTATGGGCTTATAGAACCGCATATAAGAACCCCCCTCGAGATGTCCCAATTTCGCTTTGTATATGGCAAGCCTTTCCATCTCCCCATGGGGATTGAACACAAATCTTATTGGGCAATCAAGAGGATGAACTACAATTTAGACAAAGTCGGTGAAGCACGCAAGCTTCAATTGAATGAGTTGGAAGAGATGTGAAATGATGCGTATGAGAGTAAACAAATATCCAAAAATAGAATGAAACTCCGACATGATAAAATCATCCGACACAAAGAGTTTCATGTGGGATAAAAAGTGCTTTTCTACACTCCTGCCTACATTTATTTCCCGATAAATTACTTTCGCCCATTCGTAGTGAAAGAAGTGTTCCCCCCCAGAGCCATTGAATTGGAAGATCCAAAGGGGGGAGACACATTCAAAGTTAATGGACAACGCCTAAATCCATATTTAGAGGTGTGTGTTTAAGAAGCCGACACCATTTGATTGTCTAACCCGGTGTACGGGGCTGATTGAGAGTGAAATGAGAGGTTGTCGTACCCCCGACGCTTATGGGGTAAGTCTTGTGTACATTAGCTAGTACGTAGGTTAGGGTCGTTAGAGGTCTTTAGGAAGAAAGTTCGTATAGATATGAAAGCCAAGGAACAACACGAGATAGTGTAGATCATTTGAAGGGAAGTTGTCACGAACTTCAGAGTAAAATTATGCGTACCCCACCCCTTTCCCTCTATTTCCCAATGTTCATCCCCCTTTCCCTCCAACTCTTCCCTCCACATTCTTCCCACTGAATCCGTTTTCCCTCCATTTCCCACTAATTTTTTTCCTCCATTTCCCACTATATTTTTCCCTCAATTATTCATCCCCCTTTCATTATATTCCATTTCATTTCCCTCCAAATACTCTCACCTCCCCCACTCCACTTAACACATCCAAACTCTTCTTCCAATCTTTTATTCTTCTCAAAAATTGCAATCCTTTTTCCATGGCAAACAGAGCATGCCCCGTCAAATACGAATCCACCAAAAAACTTCCCGATGGAGTCGAGGATTTCCGCTCGCACCAGGAGCGCATATGGTGCGAGAATTTTTTCAATTCATCTCGCAAAATGCAAATCAAGAAACAAGTTGAGTTGGCCGAACTCCCTCCTTCAGTCACAAATATTTTTCGCCCGAGGGGGTGGTGCCGCTACTTAGAGGATCCATATTCGATTGTTTGGGAGGAAGAAGTGAGGTTCTTCTATGGCACCCTCGTCTGCATGTGCGAGTTCGAGGCTGAGGCGTATGCAGATGAGGCACAAATTCCCTTCTCGCTTGAAGTCATAATCCAAAAGTTGCGAGCTATGGGGGTTCCAAGCCCAAACCGATACGATTATACCACTAATGCCATTCCGATTTCGAAAGGTTGGTGCATCCTTTGAATTTCTCCCGGACATGAGTGGGATCGAGCGACCTTTCCCGTGGGTAATCTTAATGAAAAAGCCCGCATCACCTTATATATCATCTGCGCCAATATCCTCCAAACATTAAACGACTCGGCGATGCGCCCTCGCCAAGCCAACCTTCTGTTCCATCTCCTCGATACCCACACCACTATCCATCTTGCATGCATTTTCTACGCCGACATTCTTCACACTTCTATGGATCAGAAAGGTAAGTCCCCACTCCCATATCCCCGACTCACCACTTCCATCCTCGTCGACGCCGGTAATGACCCCCCCCCCCCCCCCCCGAGCATTTCTTGGCCTTCCAAAGCCCATTGGGAAAGAATCCTGAACAAGGAGTGAGTGGAAAAGGGGGTGTGCAACACGCCGCGACATATGAGGATGTCAATATGAAGGAAGAGGAAGAATAAAAAGAAAGGGGGAAGGGGAAAATGTGGATTATGAGCCCAAGGGGGAATTTGATGAAGTCCATTTCAACACCACGGTAGCTTCCAAACATATTGACTCGTTGGAAAACCATTTTGATACCTTCGAGTGCAATTACGTGAAAGACACTAGGATGATGATTCGGCTTCAAGCAAAAATGTACAAATTGCATGTGAGTCAGGATGTGCCACTCCCGATTTACTTTTATGACCCTTATGATCCTAGTGGCCCGGGTTTATATCATTAACCCTACAATAGGGCTTGTTTTGGTGTTTTGATTGATTTGGTATTAGTTATATAGCTCTTTGTATTTTTTACTCTTTATTGTCAAATCTTGTTACACAGAACTATATTCTCTCTCTTTTTACTTGTAATCGTTGTTTATTAATATAAAAACTTTGCATTTGGGAATTTGTTAATATTTATGCACTCTCCTTTTGTTTGGATTTTAGTCCTTTTAACTAGGAACTTCGTAAAAGTCTAAGTTGGGGGAGGGGGGAGAGGGGTACGGATGTGCTTTAAAATTTCACAGAAATCAAAATGCCCAAAATTTCAAAAACAAATTAGAAAATTGAAAAAAGCCAAAACTAAAATAAATAAAAATTAGAATTAATTTTTTTGACTATTTTGGGGCATTTTAAATTGTACAGTTTTTAGGTATTTCGAATTTTTCTTTGAGTCAGAAAACGAATTTTGTGAGTACATTCACGGCAAACCCTCACGTGACACCACTCATTCTATTAGTATAACCTAGGGGTCTAGAGGCTTGTTGCATACCCTAAATGCAATCGCTTGCCCGCGAAAGAGGTATTTTATCCTAATAACATGTTTGATAGGTATTGGACCTTGCTTTGATTCTTTTACATTGTTCGGGACGATTTAAGAGTTGGGAGGGTTTGATTAGGCATAAATTCTTCGTATTTATCCCCGAAATTTATATACTTTTATCATCTTATGCGATATAAATTAAGTTGATTTATCTCATATCATTGCTAGTGACATCTTCTATATATTGCATCAAGTTTTGTGTATTTCTCTTACATTTTACAAGTATTTTATACAAGTGAAGAAAGGAGAAGACGACCCAAAATTAAGAAAGAAAAAAAGAAAAGAAGAAAAGTCAAGGGAAAAATAGTAATTTTACACAAGGAATTCGGATATGGAACCTAAGGAAAGTTTAAGACCTTGATTCCACAAGCACGTAGGAAGAAATGACATCCAAATCCGAGTCACGATTTAAAAGTTATGAAGCTTCAGATTGAGAAAAAAAATCAAGGAATAGAAAAAAAATAAGAAATTCCAGCGAACCGAACCGATGGTAATTTCACCGAACCGGTCCCCCTCACTGGAATGCTCGATTCAAACCGATGAAAAATATTTTGAACCGATCAGCATTCTGTATTAAGCGGATCGGTTCCCCCCATTAAAGAAGACAAACCGGACCGGTTCGGGGCGATAATTTTTTTTTCTTTTATTCTAAAAATTAGAGTTGTGCATGGTTCAAACACTTAATAAAATATGAGGGTTATATATTATTGTATCACCAGACATTAAAAAATAAGTTTTTACATATTTTTGAGAGATTCTTGAAGGCAAGAACCCTAGGATTCATTTTGTTCAACAATTATTCATCTTTTGGCATTAAATCTAAGGGTATTTCTTCAATAGTAGTATAGTTCACTTATTGCTCTCAATTTCTCTCATCTTTTTGGTTGATAATTCATTATTTTATTAATTTGAAGCCTCATTTACATGTTTAATTTCACTTTTAACATAAGAATGATTTCATGAAATGTAGATTTCATGTATAGTAGTATTTACACCATGTCCGGATAAGTTTTTAGTGGGTTGGGGTACATGAACCCAACCTAGGTAACACATATGGATTTAAAAGTGAATAAAAAGTAATCCCTCATTCACAGGTTTGAACTTTATCAAGATAAATATATTAGGCCTTTTAATTCCATTTTCCCTAGGTAACCAGAATGTTTAAGGGTACAATTGGCATTTTGATAACTTCTCATCCTCGTCGAATACAATTTTTGATTTGATATTGTGCATTATTTAATCGTCATATGTAGAATGGTTAGAGAGTATTTTATTACTATTTGAATGAAGAATTATCTTTTTGAAGCTTTTATATATGTTCTATGTACACACCGACGGTTCAGGGGAGTGTATCCTAACTCAATTTTCTCGCATATAGTTAAAGTTTAATTTAGTTCTCAGTGCATCCTTAGCTAGGTATTAATTTAATTCAAATTGCATTAGTTGATAGTCTTAGTCACAAACTCATCACCTTTTCCTTTATTTTTCTGAGTCATTCTAGGGTTAAGTGTTCTTCCTATTCGTCGTTACGAGAATTCGTCCTATTTACCGGATTTATATTTGATCGATTGGCTTACACTTGAGTCGATAGAAGCACCCACTAGAAAGACTTTTAAATTCGCGTCAAGCATCTCTCGAGCTCACACATAACAAAGTCCTACTCTTATTGACTCTGAGGATCTCTCGCACGTATTATTATAGTGTTAGGTCTATCCAAACATAAGACCTCATCACGGTAAGGGATAAATCAAGACGTCGAACCATCAGTCATAAAGCCTACCATTAATAAGACCTATGAAAGAAATATCCCCGTAAACCATCTCGATTGCGGGTACCTAGACATGTAACATATGGGTAAATATGACCAAGGAAGAGTCCATCTAATCAGTGGGGTACCATGACGGTCCGCATTGCATGTACCCCCTCATGGAATCCCTCCTAGTATGTCTACTAATGATAAGTCAAACACGATATTCATTGCATATAAAACACGAAAGTAATCAAAACCATCACTAACGGGTCAAAGCAAACATATACATAACCCTCATTAACGGGTTAATGTAATTTACATACACATACCGACCCCAATGCTACCAGTCATACAAGAATCGTTATCATAAAAAGCAATATCACATCTATAACCTTATATTCATCCCATAATACAATAACCCCAACACTCCGAGTTCTCAAATCTAGGTGTAGTCTCACCCTCCATACATTATGATACGTATATCAACTATATTAAATCTCAATTAGCCCTAGTCTATTCTCCTAAAGCATCATGTCTTTGTATAATATCACACCTAATTTGAATAAAACTATGGGACATAATAACTACCTCACTCGGGGAACTTATAACCCAAACCTAATCTCACCCAAAGTATATTTAACCCACTCGCACATCACCACGATTCAAATGTCTCCCGGCCAACAAGGCCAATCCTCTAAATTACAATTTCCCAATAAACAAACACATTATATACTCAGGTTTACCATCGAATGCCAAATCCTCAATTTAACCCATTTAAATCAATGATTATATTAGTATCCAAATACCCCAAATATCAATCTCTAACAACTCAATTCCTAAGAATATATCCTTTTTCTATGAGCGTATGAAAACTATAGGCTAACGCATCCTAGACTTAGGCCTCAAAACCAAAATTTCCATGCAAATACACCAAACCCAAACAAGGTTATACCTACTACCACCGATCGACCGGTGTCCCGGGATCGGTCGATCGGTCAACACAAAAGCCTCATGATTTCCCTTTGTTATGGGATTCTTCATCTTCAACCCCCATTTTTCTCTTTTCAATTTCCATTAATGAACCCAAAAAAACTTCATCCAAGACCCAACCAATATTTATATAATAAAAACACATCCTCAAAACAATTCGAACCTATTTCCTTCATCGAATCCCAAATTGACCACAAGATTTAAAGTAAAACCCAATTTTAATTCAACAACCCTAGATCTATCCAATTCTATTAATATGAAACAGATTCAAATCATAATCTATTAGTTTTCATCCAATTTTATAAAGAAATCAATCAATATAATGGAGAAATCAACCTAATTAATATTTAGATTAAGTTAATTACAAAAATTAAATAATTAATTATCTAAAATTAGATTCACAACATAATTTGATTTATATTTTCAATGAATAGAGACAATATTGAGACACATACAATTATAATCACATTTTACATAAACTTGCCTTACAATATTGAGACACATCGATGTCGTCCACCTAGATGGAAAGAAATCGACCTCATTGCTGAGCTGAGGTCATTTCTTGGTGTTTGTTTGACTAAGGACGAGCTCTTTTACTTGATATTAATTGGTTTTACTCAGTTCTCTTTAGGTCACGAGATTCTCTATAAATATTGTATACGAAAAGCCTCCGAGACTTTGCTCACGACTACAAAAAAGTGGGTGAAGTTTTTACAAATGATCGAGGGTTGGCATCTCTTGTTTAGAGGTCGACAGTTATTCTACTCGGCCGACTGAGCATAATGACTTGTAAATTCTTTGATAAAATATCCAGTTGACCTAAGTTTATTACATTTTGGCCACCTAATGGGTCTTTTACAAGCGCGTTTGACATGCATTTTTTCCCTTATAAAAGTGGAGCGAACCTTCTTTTGGTCTTTTCAAATTTTGCATGTTCAATCTTTCTAGAGAGAGAGAGAGAGAGAGAGAGAGAGAAATCGATCATGAGCCAAGTCATATGGAGATTTCTTCAACTCAACTTACACTTCATTTCTAATATCAGGCAGTCCTTGTGCTTTTTTTCTCTAGTCTTTCACTATTATTTTGTTTTGGGTTTATGTTGAGTTGAGGGATTTCGATTAGGGTTTTCCATTTTTAGGATTTAGTGGGGTGTTAGTGTGCCATGTATGAATGAAACTTTGAGAATATGGAAACCCATTACTGATCTGAATAAGAGTTTCCCAGGATCTTTTGCTGAGAGGTTTCTCATTCCACTCCAGGTCCTTAAACCTGAGGACGATCCTACAAAACCTAATTTCATCCCAAAATTTAATTCTTCATTTGTGTTAGCCCACAAGTGTTGAGTATAACACATCATAATACCATACCTCGGAGAGTTTCGACATCATAAACTATAAAGTTGGGGGGAGAAATTATGCGGATACAAGTAACAAAACCTCATCTGGCCATTTAAATTATAAAGATAGGTAACTAATGGCTAATTGTTAACCTGTCACCTCGCCCGTTGAGGTTTGTTTAACTGTTGAGGAGGTGGACCTCAGAGAGGTTCTTATGGCCTCTACAATCCTTCTACCTCTAATTCCAGATGGTACAAAAGTGATATCCGAGTAAATGATCCAACTGACTTTAGGATTGTACACTCCATACTAGACGATGTGATCATTAGAATTCCTGACCTTGAGGAGGGGCCTATGACAAGAGAAATTCCAATGAGGTTTTCTTTCTATTTTGGGAGTCGTATCATTTTCGAGTCACGTTGATTTTGATTTGAGTATAAGTTTTGGGTACTTTTAAATTTATATGAGCCAATTGTGCCATGCTCGGGTCATTTCAGTAAATGGGTTATCATGTCAAAAATTTCCAGCTCAATTCATATTCCCCCTATCCCTCAATAAGATCCATCTTAAAGGGGGATTGAGTGGACCTTACCCAATTTCATCCAAATGCTTATAGGTCTATAGTACGATTTGTGATATACTGAAAGAAATATGAGGGGTTTGATATTAATGGGGATATATTCAAATTTGTATATAATTTAAAGAAAAATATAAAAAAACCTTGTGTATTATTAGTTTTCTCCTCAAAATTTCAACACTAAGATAGTTCAAGTCACCCAGAGCAGCAACTACAACTGGAAAACAAAGTTCTTCTATATTTTTTGTGCATGGACGTTTTTTCCTAATGACCCAGAAACAGGGATCAACATTCCCAGGGACTGCTGCTCCTCATACTTGATTACTAAAAAGGCCCCATCATTGGATAAAAGGTTGGTAAAGTTGATTAGGAAAGTTTTCACCTTGGGCCATTAGTACTTTGAGGATGTATGCTTACCCAAGAAAGTTTGGGGCCATGACGAACTATTTGAGCATCAGTAATATTTATCTTGAGATTTGTAAGCCACCAAGGCCAACTATTGACAATGAGAAAAATTCTAAAGAAGATGAGGAAAATGAGGTGGAGGTTATCAAGGTTGAAGAGAATTATGTGGAGGCTGACCAGGAGGTCAAAGAAGGTAAGAAATTTTTACAAGTCTTAGGTCATCCTTTTTTATGTGTTTTTGTACTTCATACAAACTTTTTTATTAACTGGATTTATCCATGTTTTTTGTCCGGCTTGAACTCTAAATTCAAGTTCCTTTGTCATGTCTCCAAACAATGTTTCTAAAGGAATTCCGAGATAAACATCTTGAAGAATTATCCCAGTAGGCAACTACTAAAAAAGCCAAGGAGGAGGCTAGTATTAAATAGAAAAATAAAGATAGAGCCTGACTTAAAAATGTTGAGGCGGTAAAATTGGCTGCTGAAGAGGCCTAAAAGAAGAAAATTAACGACAAAGGTAAAATAAAGGTATTTGAGGATAAGCAAACCATAGGAAGAGGCCTTTGGATGATCCGCTGGTCAAGGATCCCAATTTACCAATGTTTGATTCCAAAGAAAAGATTATAAATAATGGCCAACCTTCCCAGAGGTCGTACAAGGAGGATGATTATTTATCTCCTTATGGTTATGTTGATCCTTACGAGATTAATCCCATGATGACTCAGGAAAAGCTTCTGGGGGCAAGAATTCTATCCTTTTGAATGCTGCCAACAAATTTGAAGTCCTTGGCTTGGCTATGTGGGTTACACCCTTGACTTTCAATTCATATGGACTTTGAATGTGGATAATCTCTGAAATTTCACTTCTCATAAGGTGTTTGGAGTGAGTTGAATCTTGTTAATATCAAATGTTCTCTTTTGAATCGATCTTTTTTCCTTTAGTTAATTTATTCCATTTCTTCTTATATAGGGTAAAATGGCCACAATAATTTTGAGGGAGCAAGCTCACTATGCCTTAAACTCTTACGATGAGATGAGGAATGCTAAAGAAGAGCTGGAAGATAATTAAACTTCTTGAGGCTGACCTATCAAATGCTTATACAAATATTTAGGAGGCTAATGACCTAATTATGACCAAGGTTGAACACATTAGTAAATTCGAAGAGGAAGTTAGGCAACCGTAACAAGACCTCAAGGATGCAAAATAAAAACTTGATAATTTGAAGGTTCAACTTGCTACTGCCTTGGTCACTGCCTCAATGGCTGGAGGAGAGGCAGTCAAGTCCTTCAAAACCTTTGAAGACTAAACCATTAACACCAATATGGCCTTCCTCAAGGGGTTTGATGGAGTTAAAAAGAGGGAAACTAAATACTACCTTGATATTATTGAGGTTGTCATGTCTTGGAATAGGGATAATAATGAGGCAAAGGCCATGGAAGAAGAGGAAGAGGCTGCCAAAAAAGCCGAGGCAGGGTCATAGTAGGAGGGTGAGCTCTCGGTTGGTGATGAGAAAAAGGGTTATAGCCGAGGATGGCCACATAGAAGTTGAAAAGCTTCTTGCTACTAGAAATGTTGAGTTGGCCCCCAAGAATATTATTTCTTAATCTTATTGTTACTTACCTTTTTTTAGTTCTTTTGTAAATGCTACTCATATATGAGCTTATTTATTAATTGAAACCATCTATGAAAACTCAATAGTTAGTTTCAATAAAAATAGTTTATATCGTTCATTATGTACTTTATAATTTCCCTTTTCTAAGTATTTTTGCCCATGGATTTGCATGACTGGATCTTGTCAATTTTGTAGTTTATTCCATGTTTGGTTCGGGTCTTGCCAGTATTTTTTAGCCTTTTATGTGTGTTATCGAAGCTTGTCATTATAGCCTAGGCTTACTACCTCTCTAGGGAGGAACGGTTTAGTTGTCTAGTCACGAAAGATATGTTTGCAAGTTTTTAGAACTTCCAAACACCCTTTTTTAAGGATTTTTGAATAACTCTCCTTCCAAGGTTTTAATTCGATAAGTACCAGGTCATACGAATTCATCCACGCGGTAAGGACCGTGCTAATTAGCCTCTAACTTGTTAGTTTTATGTGCGACCTTCTTCAAGGCATAATCACCTTCCTTGAGGGTACTTAGCTTGAATCATTTGTTATCAAATTTATTGTACATTGTTGATAATCTGATACCCTACCTGACCTCATCTACCAAGTCTAGATCCTGCCTTCTCGCAAAATCACTCTCTGGGGAATCAAAGTTGATGACCCTATAGATTGGGAGGCCGACCTTAACTGGGACCATTGATTCACTACCAAAAGACAACATATAGGGTGATTCTCATGTTATTGTTTGCGATGTTGTCCTATAGGCTAACAACACGCTTTATAGTTCAGTTATCCAATTTTATTTTAATAAATCTAACCTTTTTCACATTTCCTCTAGTAATGTTCGGTTTGTGACCTCTGTCTTTCCATTGCACCATGGATGAGACAGTGATGAGTGCAACTTTTTGATTTTGTCTTTATTGTAAAAGTTTTGAAACTCGTCATTGCAAAATTAGGTGTCATTTTCTGCAATCAAGGCATGGGAGATCCTATATCTGTATATCATATTTTTCTATATAAAATTAAAGACCTTTGCATATGTCATTTTTATAATTGGTTTGACTTCCACCCATTTTATAAAATAATTTATCCTACCACGAGATACTTGAATCTTCCTTTGTTCTTTGATAGTGGGCTGACCACATCCATACCCCAGATGGAAAAAGGACAAGGTGATGTGATCGACACCTGCTTGGCACTCGATCTCTTGTGTATCACTCTTAATCTTTCGCACATGTCACAGTTCTGCGTGTATTCTTCACATTCTTTCTTTATTGTGTGTCAGTAATATCCTTGAATTTCTATTATTTTTATAAGTTTTCAACCTACTGCGTGGGCACCACAAGATCCTTTTGTATTTTTTGACAATGTTTGGAACCTCCGTAGGCTGAATACATCTCATCATTGAGATTGTAAAACCTCTTTTGTATATCACTCTATTTTCCATGATAATTTTGTCCCCTTTATAACTAAGTCTTCTTGCTTCTTTCTGATTGACTAGAAGAATACCTTCCTTTAGGTATATTCTAATTGGGTCCATCTATGATGGGGCTATGGTCAGATCTAAAACGTTGACTTATTTTACGTCAATGCTCCTTTGCAACATTATAACTATGGGAACAATTCTTCTCACATCAACCCTGGTGGCTGATGTAAGATGAGTTAATGCGTCTTCTCTTGAATTTTTAATTATGGGTGATCATTTGGAGTGCTTTTAGCTTTGGCAATAATAATTCATCCTTATAAGATATTTTAACATGTTCCCCTCTCCTACTTCATACTCTTCATAACTTGGCTTACCACTAACTATGAGTCGTTTTGAGCCATTATCTACTCAACCCTTAGTGATATAGCCAACTCCAATCCTGTAATTAAAGACTCATATTCTGCTTAATTATTGGATGCTTAAAATTTGAACCGAAAGCATATTCTATATCAGCTCGATCTGATGTGTTGACTCTCAATCCATCTTTGCAACCATTTGCACCTGACGATCCATCCACAGATATCTTCCATACAGGAAACTCATGTTCAAAGCCTCCTTATATGAAGGAACCATCTTTAAATAGTTTAGTTAAAAATTCATCCCTGTGGCCTGTTTTATTTTGTTCGAACAAGGACTCTGCTGATCTTTGGACCTGCTAAGCTAGAACTACAGTAGCTTGTTCAGCTGGTCTTTTCTCATTTTAGGTGAATTATGCAATGAAATCTACGATGGGTTAGCCTTTTATTGCAGTCCTTGGCTCATATGTGAAATTATATTCACCCAACTCTATCGCCCATGCTATCTAGACTTATTAGGGTTATGTATGGTTTGCTGAAGTGGGAGATTATTGTTGACCACTAAAGAATGAGCTTATAAATAGTGCTTCATTATCCTGAATGCCACTATCAGAGCTAGAGACAATTCCTCCATTCTATAATATGTTGCTTCTACACCATCAAAAGCTTTGCTCGTGTAGTATATTGGTTTTTAAACTCCTCCCTTAATTTTGATCAGAGCAGATCTAACTTCTATCTCTAATATAACCAAATACAAGTATAGTTTTTCCCCTAATATTGGTCTTAGTAACAACGGGGGCTGATCCTAGGCACCTTTTTAATTTCAGGAAAGCAGTTTGGTATTCCTCAGTCCATTCGAAAAAGTTTTTAATCACCTTGAAGAATGGGAGGCACTTATCTGTTGCTTTGGATACAAATTTGTTCGAAGCTTCCACCCGAACTATTAAGTTTTGAATTTCTTCATTGCTATTGGGAGGATGCATATTGATCAATGCCTAAATCTTGTCAGGGTTGGCCTCTATGCCCCTTTTATTAACAATAAAACCTAGAACTTTTCCATCATTGACTCTGAACACAAGCTTGGTTGGACTTAACTTCAATTGATATTTCTCTATCTCGTCAAAGGTTTAGTAGCATGTAATCTATGTAAACTTCAGTATTCTTACCAATTTTCTTTTCAAACGCTTTGTTCACCAGCCTTTGGTAAGCTGTCCCTTCATTCTTTTGGTCGAAGGTCATAATATTGTAATAAAAAATACATTGACTGGTGATGAAAGAAATATTTTATCTATCCTCTAGCTTCATTTTAATCTCTTTGTAACTAGAATAAGCATCCATGAAGCTCAAGAATTCTTGCCCAGCGGTTGCGTCCACTGGTTGATCAATTCGAGGCAAATGATAAATATCCTAGGGGCATGCCTTATTCTAGTGTGTGAAGTTCACACATATTTGCCATTTTTTATATTTCATTGGTGCCATTACCATATTTGATAACCGATCGGAATACTTCACATCTCTAATAAAATCGACCTTCTTTAGATTGGCCATTTCTTCTTGAATTTTCATGTTCTTCTCCTCCGAGAATACTCATAACTTTTGATGAAAGCGTGAACACGGAAGCTCTGATACCAATTTGTATAAGTGGATGTGATACCAATTTGAGAGTTTGTAATATTTTAATGGATTAAACTGATTTAACTAAATATCAATCCCATAAATTCCAATTTTAAATAAACCCTAAGCATGCATCTATGTGATCGAAAGCATTAAATCGTATAAGCATGCAACCAAATATATAAGGAGGTAAATTTCAGAAAAAATCCCCTCAGGGTAAAACCTTTATTTCACTAATATTTGCAAATCACAGCTTACAATATAATAGAGAAATATGCAATGAATTCCCGCAATAGCTCATAAAGACCGCAACCTTCAAATCTGCAATGATTCCCTCGAGAACCACAATGACCGCATTCGACAGTAATAACTCCCTTGAGAATCATAAGAACCTCGGTCATTCTCTTCAATAGTGAAAATCGTCGAGTATCCCTAAGATTAGCAATGGAGATCTCTCTCCACACGAACAACTTCGACAAAGGAGTGTTTGGGTTCCAAAGATGATTAACAAAAGTAACTAAGATGTGTTTGTGTGAATCAAAAACAAGTTTTTCCCTAAAACAACTTTTCAAACGGAGGCTTTCACGACGTGTTCACTTGCCTCTCGCAGCCCTTTTCTGTGTACACCCATAATTTTTTTAATATTAAACAAACTCTCATGGGCAACGGTTCTTACATGCATTACTTTCATTGTTTCATTTTATCGCATTTGGTTTGTTTTAAAGACATGATTGAGATGAAAAGACTTTGACCAACATGTAATAGACAAGTACAATAATCAAATAAATCTGTGCATGTATGCATTAAAGGAGACTAAGAGTGAAACATGTAGAAACTAATCACTAATCACATCTTAGTGACTCTACACATTATAAAGCACATAAATGAAATGATGTTGCGTGTCAAAACACAATAAAAAAATTCATGTGGATAATGGAATGATATTGTGACTTGGCCATCTTAAATGTCCATCCATAAACGGTGTAAAAAGAAATTTAAAAATCCTTTTATGTTTTTCAAATTTTTTTTATCGAAAATAAAATCTTTTTGGCCTTTTCACTTTTTCTAAAAGATAGAATATCTTTTTGTATTTTTCCAAAAATTTTCTAAAAGACCGAAAATCTTTTTGGATTTTTCCAAAAAAGAATAAGAAAAACTAAATACAATGGTGGTAAACACTAGCAATAGGTATAAAGATATGAACATGAAAATCAAGCTATGCTAGAAAACAAGTCTAAACCTCAATCATTAGGTTCGGAGGAGTTTTTCAAAGGTGGTGACATCCTATGAAAAACATCCATCAAATCGTGTGAAGTCTTGACTAAATACTCATTTTGCTCACAAAAAATGCTCAAATCTCTCATGTTATGTGCGGGATCATGTGAAGTAAGATGTGTGGAAGTGCGTGTGGGAACACGTGTAGTGGTATAATGAGGCACACTACCCAACTTAAAGATAAATTCCCTATGTGTCCTCTTTTCTTGCAATGGGAAAAAACATAAACATGCCTAACAACACCTCTCTAAAAATGACTAGGAAGCGCTCTCCTACTTGTAAACGCATGCCTAGGTGGGTTAGTTGAAAGCCATAAGGAACTATAACAAACTCGAGAATCGGCTCGGGAGCTACATGGGAAGTGGACGCACCATCATAACCTATTCCTAGTCTCTTAACATTACGCAAAGAGGAATCGAAGAGAATTTTTCCAACCTTCTTAAATGTGTTCTCTAAAGTGATCTTGACCTCCTGGGCACGTTCGCGATATCTCTTGAGGCGGGATACGTGGGCTTCAAGTTCATTATTTTCTTAGCTGAAGATGAACAATTGCTCACACAAAGAAACTTTCACCTTGTCAAGTTGACTCGCCGACACCTCACACACCCTCAAAACTTTTATCTATCTCTTCAAATCTAACATCTTAAGACCTAACTCTTTATTTAACCTTTTGGGTTTCAACGTCTCAGTGTACAAATCTCTAAACGCCTTTTGGAGATCCCTTTGTCCCTTACTTGCTTTCTCATCCTCACATTCACTCAAATTGCTCGAAACATCATCGAGGCTCTTACGTTTACATGTGTCCTCATCGTTGTAAGACAAACCAGATGTACTCATGTGACTAGCCATGAAAGCAATGCACTTTCCATGTGGTGATTCTCCCTCTGAATCATCCAACTCGATGTCACTATCATTAAGAGTGGCCGTATTAGCAATTTTCTTTGGTATAGTGGGACACTCAAGAGCCTTGTGCCCTTTGCCCTCGCACTCAAAACATCTCACATCTTTCTCTTTCTCACCGTTCTCCTTGACCTCCCTTTTCTTTTTACTCTTCTCAAAAAACTTTTTATTGGAAGAATTGTCTTTTGAAAATTTGAGAAACTTTTTAAATTTTTTAGCAAATTGGTCCAAGTCATATAAATCAACCTCACCCCCAGAATCAGACTCACAAACTCTCTTCTTTTTCTTTTTCTTAACTTGAGATTTTAAATCTATCCCTCCATCTTTAGGCTTAATTGTTTTGGGAAACATGTCAATTTCATAAGTTTGAAGGTCTCCTACGAGTCTTTCTAACCTAAGAGAATCTAATATCCCTAGAGAGCCAAGCACGACGACCTTAGGAATAAATCGGGATGGGAGTGACCTCAAAATATTTTTCACAACTCTCGAATCATCAATTCTCTCACCCAAATTAAAACTCATGTAAACTATGTCTGACAAACTAGCATAAAACTCATCAAAATTCTCGTACTCTAACATCCTAATAGTCTTGAACTGGGTGGTCAAATTTTGCAATTTCGACGCCTTAACCGCGTTTGTACCCTAGTGAGTGAGATGGAGGGTATCCCATGCCTCTTTTAGTACAGTGCACGTCATAATACGTCGAAACTCGTCGGGGGTGACGAATTCAAAAATAGCACTAAGTCCACGGGAGTTATAGATAATCCACTTAAACTCATCATCAGTCCAATCAGAAATTGGTTTGGGAGTAATGACATTATTAACGATGACAGTGGGAGGAGTCCATCCTTTTTCACATACGAGCCAAACTCTTTCATCAATTACTTTTGAACAAGACCTCATACGGCTCTCCAATAGGCATGATTTGTGCCATTAAAGACAGGTATCCAATTATATAAGTTATCCATAAAAAAAATTGCGATTTTTTAAAACGATTGATATCACAAAAAATTTACAGAAAAATGATCACTAGGTAACTTAGAGTAACCTGCTCTGATACTAATTTGTAAAAGTGGACGTGATACCAATTTGAGAGTTTGTAATATTTTAATGGATTAAGCTTATTTAACTAGATGTCAACACCACAAGTTCCGATTTTAATTAAACCTTAAAAATTCATATATGTAATGAAAATCATTAAATCATATAAGCATGCAACCAAACAAATAAGGAGGTAAATTTCAGGAAAAATCCCCGCAGGGTAAAACCTTTATTTCATTAATTTTTGCAAATCGCAACTTACAACTGTAATGAATTCTCGCAAGAACCCACAAATACCACAACTTTCAAATCTGTAATGATTCCGTCGAGAACCACAATCACCGCAGTCGATAGAAATTACTCCCTCGAGAATCATAAGAACCTGAGTCCTCCTCTCTAGCAGTGAATACCCTCGAGTATCCCTAAGATTATTAACGGAGATCGCTCTCCACAAGAACAACTTCAACAAAGAAGTGTTTGGGTTCCAAAAATGATTCACAAAAGTTAATTGAAATGTTTTTGTGTGAATCAATAATAAGTTTTGCCCTAGAAAGTGAAGACTATAAATTTCCTTCTCGCTTGAAGTCATGATCCAAAAGTTGCGAGCTATGGGGGTTCCAAGCCCAAACTGGTATGATTATCCCACTAATGCCATTCCGATTTCGAAAGGTGGGTGCTTCCTTTAGATTTCTCCCGGACATGAGTGGGATCGAGAGACCTTTCCCGTGGGTAATATTAATGAAAAAGCCCGCATCACCTTCCAAATCATCTGTGCCAGTATCCTCAAACATCAAACGACTCGGCGATGCGCCCTCGCCAAGCCAACCTTCTGTTCCACCTCCTCGATCCCTACACCACTATCCATCTTGCACGCATTTTCTACGCCAACATTCTTCACACTGCTATGGATCAGAAAGGTAAGGCCCCCCTCCCATATCCCTGACTCACCACTTCCATCCTCACCGACGCTACTATTGACCTCCTTCCCCCCTGGCCTTCCAAATCCCATTGGGCAAGAATCCTGAATAAGGAGTGAGAGAAAAAGGGGTGTGCTACATTCCGCAACAGATGAGGATGTCAATATGAAGGAAGAGGAAAAATATGAGGGGTAAGGGGAAAATATGGATTATGAGTCCAAAGGGGAATTTGATAAAGCCCATTTCAACACCACGCCAACTTCCCAACGTATTGACTCATTGGAAAACCATCTTGATACCTTTAAGTGATATTATGTCAGAGACACTAGGATGATGATTCGACTTCAAGCCGAAATGTACAAATTGCATGTGAGTCAAGATGTGCCACTCCTAAGTTACTTTTATAACCCTAATGATCCCAGTGCCCTCGGCTCATCTCATCAAGCCCTACAATAGGCCGTGTTTTGGTGTTTTGATTTCTTTCGTATTCCTTATAGAGTTCTTTGTATTTTTTGCTCTTTATTGTGTTATCTTGTTACACAGAACTATGTTCTCTCTAGTTTTACTTGTAATCATGGTTTATTAATCGTGGTTTTAGTCCTTTTACATAGGAACTTTGCAAAAGTCTAAGTTGGGGGGGGGGGGGGGGGGGGGATTTCACAAAGTTCAAAATGCCCAAAATTTTAAAAAAAAATTAGGAAATTTCAAAAATTTCCAAAAAAATTGAAAAAAGCCAAAACTATTTTTCTTCAAAATAAATAAAAATTGGAATTTAAATTTTTGACTATTTTGGGTGAGTTTAAATTGTACAATTTTTTTAGGTATTTCGATTTTTTCTTTGAGTCGAAAAATAAATTTTGTGGGTATATTCACTACAAACCCTCACGAGACACCACTCGTCCTATTAGGGTAACCTAGGGGTTTAAAAGCTTGTTGCATACGCTAAATGCAATTGCTTGACCGCGAAAGAGGTATTGTATCCTAATAACATGTTTACTAGGTATAGGACCTTTCTTTGATTCTTTTACATTGATCGGAATGATTAAAGTTCTAAGTTAGGGGGTTTGATTAGGCATAAATTCTTCGTATTTATCCCCGTAACTTATATGCTTTTATTATCTTTTGTGATATAAATTTAGTTGATTTATCTCATATCATTGCTACTCACATATTCTCTATATTGCATCGAGTTTCATGTATTTCACTTGCATTTTGCTGGTATTTTATACAAGTGAAGAAAGGAGAAGACTCAAAATCAAGAAGGAAAGAAAAGAAGAAAAGTCAAGGGAAAAATAGTAATTTTACACAAGGAATTCAGTGCAGAAACTAAAGGAAAGTTGAATATCTCGATTCCACAAGCATGTAGGAAGAAACAGCATCCAAATCCGAGTCACGATTGAAAAGTTATGAAGCTTCAAAGTCGAGAAAAAATCAAGGAAGAGAAAAGAAAGAAAAAATTCTCGCGAACTAAACCGCTTGCAATCGCGCCAAACTAGCCCCCCTAACTGGAATGTTTGAACCCAACTGATGAAAAAGATTTCGATCCAATCCAGCAATTTGTATTAAGCGGGCCGATTCCCCCCATTAAAGAAGACAAATCGAACCGATTCGGAGCGACATATTTTTTTATTTTTTATTATAAAAATTAGAGTTGTGCATGGTTCAAACACTTAATAAAACACGAGGGTTATATCTTACTGTATCACCAGACATTAAAAAGGAAGTTTTTACATAGTTTTGAGATATTCTTGAAGGCAAGAACCCTAGGATTCATCTCGTTCAACAATTATTTAACTTTTGGCATTAAATCTAAGGGTATTTCTTCAATACAAGTATAGTTCATTTATTGCTCTCAATTTATCTCATCTTTTTGGTTGATAATTCATTATTTTATTAATTTGAATCCTCCTTTACCTGTTTAATTTCACTTTTAACGTAAGAATGATTTCATGAAACATAGATTTCATGTCTAGTAGTATTTACACCATGTCCAGCTAAGTTTTTAGTGGGTTGGGGTACATGAACCCAACCTAGGTAACACATATGGATTTAAAAGTGAATAAAAAGTAATCCCTCATTCACAGGTTTGAACTTTATCAAGATAAATATATTAGGCCTTTTAACTCCATTTTCCCTAGGTAACCGAAATGTTTAAGAGTACAATTGGCATTTTGATAACTTCTCATCCTCGTCAAATACAGTTTTTGATTTGATATTGTCCATTATTGAATCCTCATACGTCGAATGCTTAAAGATTATTTAATGCCTCTTTGAATGAAGAATTTTCTTTTTGAAGCTTTTATATATGTTCTATGTAAAGACCGACGGTTAGGGAGAGTGTACCCTAACTCCATTTTCTCGTATATAGTTAAACTTTAATTTAGTTCTTCTTGCATGCTTAGTTAGATATTAATTTAATTCAAATTGCATTAGTTGATAGGCATAGTCACAAACTCATCACCTTTTCCATTATTTTTATGAGTCATTATAGGGTTAAGTGTTCTTCCTATTCGTCTTCACGAGAATTCATCCTATTCCCTGAGTTTAACACCCGGTTTATCGGATTTATACTTGAGCGACCATCTTACACCTGAGTTGATAGAAGAACGCACTATAAACACTTTTAAAGTCGCGTCAAGCATCTCTTGAGCTCACACATAACGAAGTCCTACCCTTATTGCCTTTGAGGATCTCTAGTACGTATTATTATAGTCTTAGGTCTATCCAAACCTAAGACCTCATCACGGTAAGGGATAAATCAAGATGTCGACCCATCAGTCATAAAGCCTACCATTAATAAGACATATGAAGGAAATATCTCTATAAACCATCTCGATCGTAGGTACCTAGATGTGTAGCCCATGGGTAAATATGACCGAGGAAGAGTCCGTCTACTCAGTGGGGTACCATCAAGGTTTGCATTACATGTGCCCCCTCATGGAATCCCTCCTAGTATGTCTGCTAATAAGAAGTCACACATGATATTCATTGCATATAAAACATGCAAGTAATCACAACCCTCACTAATGGGTCAAAGCAAACAGATACATAACCCTCCTTAATGGGTTAAAGTAAATCACATACATATACTGACCCTAATGATACCAGTTATACTAGCATCGTTATCATAAAAAGGTATATCACACCTATAACCTTTTATTTATCCCGTAATACAATAACCCTAGCACTCTGAGTTCTCAAATCTTAGTGTAGTCTCACCCTACATACATTACGATATGTATATCAACTATATTAAATCTTAATTAGCCCTAGTCTATCCCCCCAAAGCATCTCGTCTTTGTATAATCTCACACCTAATTTAAATAAAACTATGGGACATAATAACCATCTCACTTGGGGAAGTTATAACCCAAACCTAATCTCACCCAAAGGATATTTAACCCACTCGTACATCACAATGATTCAAATGTCTCCCGACCAACAAGGTCAATCCTCTAACTTACAATTTCCCAATCAACAAACACTTTCTATACTAAGGTTTACCATCGAATGCCAAATCCTTAATTTAACCCATTTAAATCAACGGTTGTCTTAGTATCCAAATATCCCAAATATCAATATCTAACAACTCAATTCCTAAGAATATATATTTTTTCTATGAGCGTATGAAAACTATAGGCTAACACATCCTAGACTTAGGCCTCAAAACCAAAATTTCCATCCAAATACACCAAAACCCAAACAAGGTTATACCTACTACCACCGATCGACCATTGTCCTGGGATCGGTCGATCGGTTAACACAAAAACCTCATGATTTCCCTTTGTTATGGGATTCTTCATCTTCCAACCCCATTTTTCTCTGTCCAACCTCCATTAATGAGCCCAAAAAAACTTCATCCAAAACCCAAGAAATATTTATATAATGAAAACACATCCTCAACACAATTGGAACCTATTTCCTTGATCAAATCCCAAAGCGACCACAAGATTTAAAGTGAACCCCAATTTTAATTCCAGAACCCTAGATTTATCCATTCTATAAATATAAACATATTCAAATCATAATCCATTAGTTTCAATCCAAGTTCATAAAGAAATCAATCAATATAATGGAGAAATCCACCTAATTAAAATTTGGATTAAATTAATTACAAAAATTATATAATTAATTATCTAAAATTAGATGTATAACATAATTTGATTTATTTTTTCAATGAATAGAGACAATATTGAGACACATACAATCATAATCACATTTTACATAAACTTGCCTTATGCATTAATAGGGAAATCAATCCCCAAATCCTCATTTCCTCTTGGTACTTTCTCTCTCTATCCCCTCTCGTGCTTCTCCATTGTATTTTTTTTCTATAAATGAGATCCCTAATAACCCCATAGACCCCTATAATCCCAAAATTGGGTTTGGTCCCCAAATGGGTCTGACCTAAATGGGCCCAAAAATAACTCCAAATGACTTAAAACCTTACTTGATCCTTATACTAACCCCATTGGCCTTTAACTATCACTTTAAACTAAAAACGAACATTCTACACGTACCAAATGTCAATGACCAAATGTACCCCAAATAAATAACTATCAACTCAATTATTTAATAATTACCCTAATTACCGAGTACGAGTCCAATTATTAATTAATTTAATTATTTAATCATCGTGTTTTAAATTCAATTTTAAAATCAAATTACTTAACACACAAAATGTAAATAGTGACATCTCACATCACAACCAAGCACACGATATAAATTTCTACAATTTAATTAATTAAATATTATGCATAAAAATACGATTATTACAGTTTTGCCCATGAAGGAATATTCCTACACATGTGGGTTATCTATGGTGCCACTCACATGGTACTCGTCGGCCTTTAGTGGTGTTATCACAATTGTATTGGATAGTTATCCTTGATGTCATCGATGTCGTCCATCGAGATGGAAAGAAACTGACCTCATTGTTGAGCTGAGGTCATTTCTTGGTGTTTGTTCGACTGGGGACGAGCTCTTTTACTTGCTATTGAATGGTTTTACTTAGTTCTCTTCCAGTCCTAAGATTCTCTATAAATATGGTATAATAAAATCCTCTGAGACTTTGCTCACGACTGCAAAAAAGTGGGTGAAGTTTTTACAAATGATCGTGGATTGGAATCTCTTGTTTAGAGGTCGACACTTATTCTACTCGGCTGAGTGGACATAATGACTTGTAAATTCCTTGATAAAATATCCAGCTGACTTAAGTTTGTCATATTTTGGCCATCCGATGGGTCTTCTACAAGCGCGTTTGACATGCATTTTTCCCTTATAAAAGTGGAGCGAACCATATTTTGGTCTTTTCAAATTTTGTGTGTTCAATCTTTCTAGAGAGAGAGAGAGAGTGAGAGAGAGTGAGAGAGAGAGAGAGAGAGAAATCGATCGTGAGCCAATTCGTATGGAGATTTCTTCAACTCAACTTACAGTTCATTTCTAGTATCAGGTAGTCTTTGTGCTTTCTTTCTCTTATCTACTGTTCTTTTGTTTTGGGTTTATGTTGTGTTGAGGGATTTTTATTAGGGTTTTCCACTTTTAGGATTTAGTGAGGGTTGCTTTGGGTGTCAGTGTGCCATGTATGAATGAAACTTTAAGAATCAAGAAACCCATTACTGATCTGAATAAGAGTTTCCCCGAATCTTTTGCTGAGAGGTTTCCCATTCTACTCATGGTACTTAAACCTGAGGACGATCTAACAAAACCAAATTTCATCCTAAAATTTAATTCTTTATTTGTGTTATCCCCCAAGTGTTGAGTATATCACTCGGAATATCATACCTCGGCGAGTTTCAACATCATAAACCATAAAGTTGGAGGGGGGAATTATGCTGGCACCAGTAACAAAACCTCATCTGTCCATTTAGATTATAAAGATATGTAACTAATGGCTAATCATTCACCTTTCACATCGCTTGTTGAGGTTCGTTTAACTGTTCAGGAGGTGGACCTCAAAGAGGTTCCTACGACCTCTACGATCTTTCTGCCTCTGATTCCCGATGGTACAAAAGTGATATCCGAGTAGATGATCTGACTGACCTTAGGATTCTATACTCCATAATAGATGATGGGATCATTACAATTCCCGTCCTAGAGGAGGGGCCTATGACAAGAGAAATGCCAATGAGGTTTGCTTTCCCCTTTGGGCATTCCAAGTGGGAGTTCTTCTAGGGGTGGAAATTCGATTTAGTCGCATCATTTTCGAGTCGCATTGCTTTAATATGAGTATAAGTTTTGGGTAATCATAAATCTATATGAGTTAATCCTGTCATGTTCGGGTCATTGCCGTAAATGGGTTATCATGTCAAAAATTTCTAGCTATATTCATCTTACCCTATCCCTCAATAAGATCCATCTTAAATGGCTATGGAGTGGCCCTTACCCAGTTTCCTCCAAATGCTTATAGGTCAATAGTACAATTCGTGATCTACTGAAAGAAATATGGGGGGTTTGATATTAATGGGGATATATTCAAATTTGTATATGGTTTAACAAAAAATATAAAAAACCCTATGTATTATTACTTTTCTCCTCAAATGTCCAACACCAATATAGTTCAAGTCACCCAGAGCAGCAACAATAACAGAAAAACCAAGTTCTTCTATATTTTTGGTGCATGGGAGTTTTTTCCTAATGACCCAAAAAGAGGGATCAACATTCCCGGGGACTGCTGATCCTCATACTTGATTACTAAAAAGGCCCCAACATTGGATAAAAGGTTGGTAAAGTTTATTAGACAAGTTTGCACCTCGGGCCATTAGTACTTTTAGGATGTATGCTTCCCCAAGAAGTTTGGGGTCATGATGAACTATTTGGGCATCAGTAATATTTATCTTGAGACTTATAGGATACCAAGGGCAACTATTGTGTAATGACCCCATTTTCTTATGCCAATATATAATTATCTTCTTTCAATTTCGTTACACTTACTATCTAATAATGATATATTATTACATATATGATATTCCGAGTTATTAATAT
Source organism: Sambucus nigra (assembly GCA_949130495.1). NCBI lineage: Eukaryota > Viridiplantae > Streptophyta > Magnoliopsida > Dipsacales > Adoxaceae > Sambucus > Sambucus nigra. The sequence continues at coordinate 350,694,900 of OX422218.1, forward strand.
GACAGATCCCATTTTTAAATTTGTAGAATTAATGGTGAAATGGGTCAGATTGAGATTTTATGGCACATCCTAAGCTAAGTGATAAGTTTGGGGGTAGAAAATGTAATTTTACGAAACTTTAGGGACTTGGTTTTAATAAAGAAAGTTTCAGGGACAAAAATAAAAAATAAAAAGAGGCCTTTTTGTAAATAAAATATTTTCAGGGACCTAAATGAAATATTGAAAATATATGGTGTGAAATTACCAAAATGCCCTTCAGGTGCAAAATGACCCTTAATACCTCGACACCTCATGCTTGGTTTTGACACCTCCACCGTACACGTGTCGTCATTAGAGGAGAAGTCAAAGCACGAGTCGTCGTAAGAGGAGAAGCTAAAACACGTGTCGCAGTCCAGTGAAATAAGACTGCAAGATGCCTCCGTTACGCGACACGTCAACGCTGACTCCCATTGTAAAAGCTTGGGCAGAATGGACATGTGTCAATGCCGTGATATCTTTGGAAAACTATAAATAGGGCCTTTGGGGATCATTTGAAACTCACACCAATTCCTTGAGAATTATAGAAAGAAATAGTGAAAGAAAGTGTGAGAAAGTTTAAGAAGAAGTTCTTAGGGATATTCATCGTAAGGTAATCTTAATGTTATAATGCATCTTTATAGTTTTAATTTATTGTTTTATAGCTTTACTTAGTAGTTATGCTGGTAAAATACAATAAATTTAGAACAAATCCAAGTTGATTTTATAAACTTGTTTGAAATTATACGCTTTTAAAAATGATTCTTTGTAAAGAAATTGCTCGTGATTATGGACTCCCATTTAAGTAATTCCAAACTTAGGCACGGTGAAGTTCTGTCTGGATGAGATGGTATTTAAGTGGTGCCCCTGTGACCCTCCATCTCTAATGGGAATGAATCCGGAAATGTTATGTCTAGATCAGATGGTATTTCAGTGGTGCCCCTGTGACCCTCCATCTCTACTGGGAACCGACTGATGAGGACAGACTATGAATTGAATTCTTCAATTACGATCAATGAGTTTTAAAAATTAACAAATAAGGATTCAGTAATCCTTTAAAAGAAGAGGTTAGTATAGTATAAACTGGACCTTAAAATGTGTACTTAAATCTTTATCAGATTAACGTGTGATCGAAGACCAATACCAGTAAATTTGACCTCCATTTTGGGTGATTACTCTGACATTCCTTCTGTATTTTGATTATATGATATTATGTAAACTGCTTTCATTCTCAAAATTCATGTGATACCGATGACTGATTCAATTGTGATATGTTTATATTTGTCCATATAAACATACCGATTAAAATGATTATTGAAAAGGATATTGAATATTGAAATTATGATTCGGCCTAAGGGACCTCTTTACTGACTGACCTTCCCAGCTGGGTTATCATTGGTGTGCCCTAAATAAAGCGTTGTGACGAACTAGTTTGATTGAACCTCAATTACCGGGGTATAATACGATAGAAGAATACGGTATTAGAGTGTACTTGGCCATTAAAATGATATGATTGAAAGAAAAAGATATCACATTTGATTTGTTGCATTCTTCTTATTCTAAGCTATCCAATTGTGATATATATACTATCATTTCAAAATATATATCTATTTACTGCAAGTTCCTCTCCATATAGGTATATGCCTTATCTTTTGACTTGAATAGGTATCTATTTTCTGAAAACCCTGGAATGTTTGGAGATTGAACCTCATTCGGCTTTTAGCTGATGTTGCATAAATAACCATTTTTCAGGAAACGTTTAGGCTCACGGACGGAACAAAAATGGACTATATTGAAGATTTAACTTTTAGAGCTCTTTTTGTAAAATGTTTATTTAGAGCATGTCTGGCTCTCTTGTAATAAGGTTTAAATTTTCTATTAAGTTGTAACTCGTTGTTACTTTTAATATATATGAAGTTTCCTTTAGAAAGCTCTGATGACGTAATTCCTTTACTTTCAGTATTTTACGATTCATAACCACGTGATAATACATCCGTTGCATTTATTTAAGGAAACAATTAAATCGGAATATTTGTTGCCTTGGTGGCATGTTAAGACACTCGTTCCCTAATACTATTTTGTGTCGGGGTCGTGACAGAGGTGGTATCATAGCATAGGTTATGAACCCGTAGACTACTGAACATAAATTTCGAACGTTATAGATTTTAAGTTTCCATACATAGGATACAGGATTAAATATCCGACTTATGTGATAACCCTCCACTTGTATTAAAATATATATAATTATTTATATATCATTGTTCTTCTAAATTGCAATCTTGGGCTACTATAATACATCTTATGTTTGGCCATGACTGTAGAAAATGACCAAGGCAAGATCAACTCCAGGAACTAGTGGTTCGAGTATGGAAGGACTAGAAGGTGCATACAAGGCAATTGAAAGTCTAGCAAGAATTGTGGAGCATCAAGTGAATAATGGAGCACCAAGGAATCTTGAACTAAGTAGTTGTAATATTGAACAGTTCAAGAAGTTGAATCTGTCGTCATTTAAAGGGACTCCTAACCCCACTGAAGCAGAAAATTGGGTGATGCAAATGGAAAAGATGTTCGATGTTCTTAACTGTACAGATGAACAACGGATTTTATTTGGAACATTCATGTTAGAAGGTGAAGCCGAACATTGGTGGAGAATGACTAAGAGAATGCATGGGAAAAGGAATAATCCCATAGGTTGGAATGAATTCTTAGTGATCTTCTACGAGAAATACTTTCCCGAAACGGTGCAAGACCAAAAATCAGCTGACTTCATGGGTCTGGTTCAAGGAAATATGACGGTTAGTCAATATGAGGCAAAGTTTACTAAGTTATCCCGTTTTGCACCTCATGTTGTGATAAACAATGTTTTAAGAGCCAAGAAGTTTGAACGTGGGTTAATGTTGAATATTCGTAGCCGAATTTCCATCCTAAAGTTGATATCATATAATTACATGGTGGCTAAGGAAACAATAGCTGAGAAGGGTAGTGAAGAATATAATCAGGTTAGAGAGGGGAAGAGGAAGTTTGGAGAACAAAGAGGAAGGAACCCCAACAACAAACCCTTTAGGACTATACCTAATATAGGACAACCTTTAGTAAACAAACCCTTTAATGTTGATAAATGCCAACGTTGTGGTAATATTCATGTAATACCCCGTACTTTTATGGATATTTATTTATGGGATTAATTAAATTAAATGTGAATTAATTGAGAATTAATCCGGATAAAATACTAACGAGATGTGAGTTGGTATTTGATTATAATGTGTATATATGGAAATATATGAATATTGAAAATATTGAAATTGTCGCGAGGCTGAAATACGGCAATTTGGAAAATTTTGTCGGGACGCGCGCGACAGTCACGTCAGGAATGTAATTATTTGAATTAAAAAGTGAATTTTATTTTTATCAACTGTATGGTCATTTTGAGTGCGCCAACGAGTTCGGAAGGGTCTAAATAGTTAGAAAACACTAGCCGGGTGTTTAATTTGGGCCCCGGGGCATTTTTAGGCCAAACCGGCAACCCAAAAGTGTAGTTTGGTAATTTCAGAAATTTGGAAATTAAAACCCACAAAAATCAGACTTTAATTACAACTTATCATTAAACACACTAACCCATTTCCAACCCCAATCTAAGAAGTGGCCTACGGGAGAAGTTAAGAAACTATTTTTAACTGGTCAAAAACCAACCCCCACCTCCATTGTCATCTTGTGAGAAGAGCTTGTAGAGAGAGAGAGAGAGGAGAATTCTGCAGAGAGAGAGAGGAATTCAACCATCTTCAACCAACAACAAATCTGGAACATAAGGTAAGTGATTTAGTTACAATTAATTCCCTGAATGTGTTCTTCCATGTTTAGGTAATTATCGAATTTTGTCTTGGAAGATTGATATAGACCCATGAATTTGAGGATTAAAACTATGAACTATGTTAGAAATTGCATGTAGACATATTCTGGACGAATTATGAATTCAAAATATAACCCTTGATGATCTAAAAACGAATTTAAGAAGAGATTTATTAATGTTCTTGAAAGAAATAGAAAACTAGGGTTCTTGATGAAGTTTTGATCCAAATAAAGCCCTTGGTTGATGAATTATTGGTTTTAGAATGTTAACAATGTTGTAGGATGGTTGTATGATGATATTATAACGTTAAATTAGAGTTTCATGCATTATAATGGAGTTTTGGGACGAGTTGAGGACTGCAAAACGAAGCAGTCCGTAGCCTACCTAGTGCGATCGATCGATCGACATTCATAAGTCGATCGATCGACCACCATCGATCGATCGAGGTTCAAGGTCGATCGATCGACCTTCCCAGAATGAGTAAAATTTTCCTAGTTAAATTTTAATAATGTTAACCCTTAGAAAATTATTATTGGAGACTTTATGAATATCCTTAGACTTAAGGAAGACCAGTAGGGATGGTTATAAAATTTTGACCTTAATTAGAATTCAATTTGAGGAATTATTCTAAAAGCTAATGAAACTCGATGAGTGAGATAATATTAGGGTTAAAAGAGTAAATTTGATTAAACGGATGAAATGAGGTTTAGGGCAGAAGTAAGGACCTTAAGAATAATGATGTTATATGTGGGAATTACAGGAAACTTAATAACCCCTTTGAGATAGGTTTTAAGTACAAGAATCTATGACATGAGATGTGTCGATAGTCTACATTATATATTATCGAAAGACTTAAAATGTATCAAATTGGAATAATGGTATAAGGATGTAGAAAATACCTTTATTAATATTGAGATATCTAAGATGTGTGCATGCTTAGTATATGTATTTGATTTTTATGTGTATGACCTACCTACCATACTTGCTATCACGGGAGGTTTACGTTCGCTTAAGGCCATCTAATCCTTGTGTGCCCGGATTTAGAGTGGTACCTAGAGGACATAGTTCAAGGGAATGACCTAATTGTGAGTTATTAAGCCATCTGACTATGGAGCGTAGGTATGTACGTGACCATGGATATGTTGAATTATGTTCGCCTCCATTTTTGTGTGTGGTGTTTATTCTAACAATTCCTGAGAGATTCGGAATTTGTAATCCTTATGTACGTGATGTACCGGGATGGATATCAGAGTATGTGTGCAACACAGCTTAGCCTCGGGGTGCTTGTATTGTATATTTATGATGTGAATAATATAAGATTCAATGAAAAGGAATTTGTTATGTTTAAATTGCGAGAATAATTTATAGTGACTCTTTGAGAAGTTAAAAAGGGATAACATGCCGTGAATTTTAATGTTAACAATTGAAAATCCGAGTTTAAGTAAAGCTATCTATTTAAGTGATAACATTGGGAATTCATATTGTGAATCGAGTAGTTGGGTTAGAACTTATGACGGTTTAGTTAGATATAACTAACACATGAATGGGTATAGGAACGTTAGGAGTGCACAGTTAGACGAGAGGTGAGTAATTCATGTGAGAGCACGTCCTAACATGTATTTTGCATTCATTGTTTTAAATGTTATTAAAGCACTTGCTGTTTTTAAAATACTCTCCACTTTCGGGCTCTGACCCGTTTGCTTTCAAATCTATTTTTGTAAAAACCTTTTTAGGTGCCCAGCACATGGACACCATGCATAGGATCTCTATTCAGGTGACGAGCTGTAGCTATTGTGGAAGTTACAGGGCTTTGATATTAGACGCCTCATTTTCCAGTCTTGACTCCATATTCAGTTTCATCATTTGTAGGGCATGTCGCCCATTTCTATTAGAGACTTTTTATATTTCAGTTATTCAGACTTTGGTTTGTAATTAATTCAGGATGCGGACTTGTTTCATCTATTTCCATATTGAGATTTTTGTGAGGAGTATTTCCTCCAGACTTATTATTATTTGTTGGTTACTTTATTGAGAACTTATGGTGTTTGGTGATGTCATTCTTTTACATTTCATTTATCGCATGTTAATCAGATTTAATTTAAAATTTGACAACTTACTTTTTAAATTCTAGGTGGTTAGAAATCATTAAAATGTTTTCGACAGTGATGCTATTAACTGAACCAACTTGGCATTTTGTATTAATTTAATAAAGTAGTAGCTACCCGGTATTTAATTAGTCGGGGTGTCACAGGTGGTATCAGAGCCAGGTTCTAGTGTCATATAGGATCTGTACGACTTATTATGTTTCCGCTGAGATTTCTTTGATATAGAACCCTATGTTTAGGATTGTTGATTCCTTTAGTTAAATTTCATTCTCCTGCTATGATGTATATGATAGCGAATCGTATTGCGATCGGGTATATTCGTGTGTCGAACAATGTAGTACGTCAGGCGAAGACAGTTGGGTGAACAGCAGGAGGCAAATATATATTGGGGTAAATTGATTTATTTAAAGAAGGATGGCCGTAGTTGAAGTCACCGATATTATGGCACGAAAGTCCTGGACGATATAGAAGGCTAAGGCGCGACTTGAGACTTCCGGGTACAGCTATAGTAGGAATGGGGTCAAATTAGACACATCTAACAAGGTTGGATTGAGGGAGAAAGAGTTAGGTGGGACATTGAGAAAAACCAGCGGTGGAAATACTCGAAAGGCGAAGACGGCATGTGCTAGCCATACGAACGCAATGTATCCAAAGGCTTGGATATATGTCAGGATATGACCAATCGAGACTGAAAATTTGAGGAAAATTTTTCTTGTCTCGTGAGAACGGAGTTTTGATGGGGAGAAACAATCACCACACTTATAAGTGGAATGTGACGTCGAGAGAAGGCGTACACGAATGGTTTGACCATAAGTTCCTTGATCAGATGTTTAGGATGATAACCGAATGTCGTTCTGAACTCACACGAGAGATCCGGACAGAGGTCTCCTTGTGAGAAGAAATAAAATTATTTAGAGAACCCTACACCGGGTGAAGTAGGTGGAACGGAGAAGGGGATATTAAAGGGAGAATCTTCATACAAGAGAAATTGTTAGCTCTTATGGGGAATTCTTCTTGGATGATAAATACAAATAGTATATATATCGCGTGGTGTAAATTTGGAGGAAAATGTTCCCTTGGATAGGGAGATACAAAAATCGAAAAATTTTTAGAATAAGACTGGGAAAATGGGGTTGGAGAAACACCACAAGGAGGAAGACCCAATGGGAAAACCGTTAAAATAATTCGATAGCGAAATTACTACCGAGCAATGGTAATTTCAGTAAGAGAAGTGGAAAACTAGTAGCGTGTTCCTTAGGTACATCAAGCTAAGGGAACAATGGAGATAGTCTTCAGAGCTGAGACTACCAACGTCCGAGGAAAGGACCACTTTAACATGGTCAGGGTGACCGGAAATAAGTGGAGTATGTGTAGAGGTACTTTGTGGGGGTGAAAACCCGTACATTATAAAAATTTTCCCGATGCAAGAGTAGGGATCAAGGTATTGTTCCTGCCGAGGGAAACAATTATTGAGATATCCGGTTTGGGACAGACATGTGTGGTAAGTCGAGGAACCATTCGAGCAGTCGAGACGATTATTAGGATAGAAGTATGAGTTATATACTCAGATGAGGATGCATGTTATTTGTGGCATGAGTGAGTTACTACATTTGTTACAATTTTATTTTTACTTGAGAGTCGAGTTTAGTGAGTATATCAGTAAACTTATTATATATAAGAATATTTTCCCTAATAGTGTGGGGGTTACTTTTATTGTCATCCGCGGAGGATGAATGGGTATATTAATAGAGGTTTATGCTTTATCGAAATTACTCGTTTTAGTGATGTGTTATACGAGTATGATATGATCTTAATTATTGTGTTTTAATATAATTGTACCGATAGTGTGCTGGTATTACAAGTTTATCGAAGTTACTACCTTGGGGTAGAATGTTTTGGTCTTGGAAAGGACCCACTTGTGAGAGGGTCGGGCTCAAAATTGTACTATTGTAGATATGTATATATATATATATGTTGTGATTTCAAAGTATAATGGTCTCGGACATTTAATCCCAGTATGCGTAGGGATTTCATTATTATGAGTCGTATGTAATTGATTTACTAGTCAACAAAGAGTTAGTTGGTTTTTATAATTAACGATAGAGAGGTCGTAATAAAAAGAGTGCATTGTTTTATCACCCGTTAGAGATTTGGATGTTTATACTCATAGTTGTGTATTTAAGGACGGGAATTTGAGGGTCTCAAAATGTCTCACGTATTGCATATGAAATGTGATTTCCATCACTGTAAAGAGAAAAGTGCCTTTCAGAAGGAGTTCTTTGTTTATGTATAATTGCGAACTGAGATGAAACTTTGTTGTTAAAAGATGAGAGTGTAGGGGTACATATTACGGACAGGGCTTAATGAATTCCGATGACCAATAATGTTAGGTAGTAGTGTATCGAGGGGGTTCCTTGTTTGGATTTCACTTTGCGAGACACCCCACGCATGAAACTTAGCGTAAGGTTGGTAGTAAGGAAATGGGTGGCCCTTCGTTCATGATTTGTATACCTCTATAGTTATGGAGTACGTAGTTATAACGGGAAGTTACAAGGAGTAAATTATGATGTACGGCCATTAGAGCCAGTTGTTGGTAAATTACGATATAAGTACTAATAATGTTGGTTTTGTCACGATGTGTTGAACGACGCATTGAGGATAAGGAGGATTTAGGATTTCTAATTCAGAAGCGATTGAGAACGCCCAGGTGGTATAGCACCGTTGTATTTACAGTGACAATAAAGAGTTTGGGATTAGTATGAAACGTATATAATGTTTAAAAACCGTATGGTTGGTTATAAGGAACATAGACATCTTGATTTGCTAAAGTGTAAATCAAAGGAAGAGGAAACATAGATGGGTGAGATTATTACTTAAGAGATTAAACGTCATAAGAAAAGGTGTAAGTAAATATCATGTTTAGTAAGTGTAGCACGTTCAAACATGGAAAAAGGGCAGTAGAAAGCCATTTAATAAAGGGATATCTCTTGAGAAGGCGAATAAATTATTATGAGAAATTTGGAGTAGAGTTTCGATCAATCGAATGTTGAGGGTGACTCAAGAGTAAATAGAATGAGGAAGTCAACCAGGTATAAGGAGTCCGGATTTTCACAAAGTGGTGAAAAGTGTAAAGGTCCAAAATTTTGGTATTCGTCGGGAGAATAAGATCATTGAGTATCATTTAACGGGGAAAATTTTATGTGAATATCGACATTGAAAGAGGTATAGTAAGTAGTAGAACAGTTGGGGTTAGATGATCAACCAAATAATTTTGTATCAAGACGACGATTCCAAGAATGGGAGGGTCAAATTAGAGAATTTTCTTGAGAGATAACCAACTTATTAATAAGTAATGAGTTCCTTCGATTATGTGGGACATGTTGTCCAGAAGGAGAGAAATTGTTAACTAATTTGGGTGATTTACACTATTAGATAGTGAACACGCCGGTATGTGGTTCGACGTAGTATTATTTAGAATTGGGATGAAATCCCCGAAATCCACATTCAGGTGGGGTGGCAATAAGTAGTGGGAAATAACGATTCAAACTGAGGGTTGTATCACCTATAACCCGAGGTGCAGGCGCAGGGTGACTAACGACTGATGGATTGTATGAAAGAAATTTTGAATTCATTGCGATATTTTCAATTCCAAATCGGGTATAACTGGTGAGGTATATTGTAGTCATGAGGAGCAGATATTACCTAATGGTAGAGTTGGGGGAAAAGCACCCGTATCTATTTATGGTGGACAAGGTACTTGTAAAGGTTTGTGTGACACCAACAGGCTGAAGTGGTTTTCCCTTGTGTAAAAGTCACAACGTCGGGACATTTCAAAGAATGGACAAGCGTAGTCAGATGTGTTATTGATTCATCCCAGGATGGGAGTTCGGTGTTTTGATAAAAACGGGAGTTAGTAGTGAGGTGCGGACTCACAATACTAATAAAAATAATACGGCTAATGATGTAAAGGTTATTTTTATTCGAATGTTGTTTAATAAGAGCACAACGTGAGGTGCATTTATCGAAGATTATTCTGATAAGGTATCAAGTATGTTAAACAAGCTTATTGTGAAGCGAGGGTTTTACTGATTTGGGATTTTCTTTATAATTGTTTTGAATACTGGAGGATACTAATTTTTTCCAGGTGTGCCTTACTTTTCCGAATTTCGGGACGAAATTCTGTTATAAGGGGGGAAGTATGTAATACCCCGTACTTTTATGGATATTTATTTATGGGATTAATTAAATTAAATGTGAATTAATTGAGAATTAATTCGGATAAAATACTAACGAGATGTGAGTTGGTATTTGATTATAATGTGTATATATGGCAATATATGAATATTGAAAATATTGAAATTGTCGCGAGGCTGAAATACGGCAATTTGGAAAATTTTGTCGGGACGCGCGTGACAATCGCGTCAGGAATGTAATTATTTGAATTAAAAAGTGAATTTTATTTTTATCAAGCGTATGGTCATTTTGAGTGCTCCAACGAGTCCGGAAGGGTCGAAATAGTCAGAAAACACTAGCCGGGGGTTTAATTTGGGCCCCGGGGCATTTTTAGGCCAAACCGGCAACCCAAAAGGGTAGTTTGGTAATTTCAAAAATTTGGAAATTAAAACCCACGAAAATCAGACTTTAATTACAACTTATCATTAAACCCACTAACCCATTTCCAACCCCAATCTAAGTAGTGGGCTACGGGAGAAGTTAAGAAACTATTTCTAACTTGCCAAAAACCAACCCCCACCTCCATTGTCATCTTGTGAGAAGAGCTTGTAGAGAGAGAGAGAGAGAGAGGAGAATTCGGCAGAGAGAGAGAGAGGAATTCAACCATCTTCAACTAACAACAAATCTGTAACATAAGGCAAGTGATTTAGTTACAATTAATTCCATGAATGTGTTCTTCCATGTTTAGGTAATTATCGAATTTTGTCTTGGAAGATTGATATAGACCCATGAATTTGAGGATTAAAACTATGAACTATGTTAGGAATTGCATGTAGACATATTCTGGACGAATTATGAATTCAAAATATAACCCTTGATGATCTAAAAACGGATTTAAGAAGATATTTATTAATGTTCTTGAAAGAAATAGAAAACTAGGGTTCTTGATGAAGTTTTGATCCAAATAAAGCCCATGGTTGATGAATTATTGGTTTTAGAACGTTAACAATGTTGTAGGATGGTTGTATGATGATATTATAATGTTAAATTAGAGTTTCATGCATTATAATGGAGTTTTGGGACGAGTTGAGGACTGCAAATCGAAGTAGTCCGTAGCCTACCTGGTGCGATCGATCGATCGACATTCATAAGTCGATCGATCGACCACCATCGATTGATCGAGGTTCAAGGTCGATCGATCGACCTTCCCATAATGAGTAAAATTTTCCTAGTTAAATTTTAATAATGTTAACCGTTAGAAAATTATTATTGGAGACTTTATGAATATCCTTAGACTTAAGGAAGACCAGTAGGGATGGTTATAAAATTTTGACCTTAATTAGAATTCAATTTGAGGAATTATTCTAAAAGCTAATGAAACTCGATGAGTGAGATAATATTAGGGTTAAAAGAGTAAATTTGAATAAATTGATGAAATGAGGTTTGGGGCAGAAGTAAGGACCTTAAGAATAATGATGTTATATGTGGGAATAATAGGAAACTTAATAACCCCTTTGAGATAGGTTTTAAGTACAAGAATCTATGACGTGAGATGTGTCGACAGTCTACATTATATATTATCGGAAGACTTAAAATGTATAAAATTGGAATAATGGTATAAGGATGTAGAAAATACCTTTATTAATATTGAGATATCTAAGATGTGTGCATGCTTAGTATATGTATATGAATTTTATGTGTTTGACGTACCTACCATACTTGCTATCACGGGAGGTTTACGTTCGCTTAGGGCCATCTAATCCTTGTGTGCCCGGATTAAGAGTGGTACCTAGAGGACATAGTTCAAGGGAATGACTTAATTGTGAGTTATTAAGCCAGCTGACTATGGAGCGTAGGTATGTACGTGACCATGGATATGTTGAATTATGTTCGCCTCCATTTTTGTGTGTGGTGTTTATTCTAACAATTCCTGAGAGATTCGGAATTTGTAATCCTTATGTACGTGATGTACCGGGATGGATAGCAGAGTATGTGTGCACCACAGCTTAGCCTCGGGGTGCTTGTATTGTATATTTATGATGTGAATAATATACGGTTCAATGAAAAGGAATTTGTAATGTTTAAATTGCGAGAATAATTTATAGTGACTCCTTGAAAAGTTAAAAAGGGATAACATGCCGTGAATTGTAATGTTAACAATTGAGAATCCGAGTTTAAGTAAAGCTATATATTTAAGTGATAACATTGGGAATTCATATTGTGAATCGAGTAGTTGGGTTAGAACTTATGACGGTTTAGTTAGATATAACTAACACATGAATGGGTACAGGAACGTTAGGAGTGCACAGTTAGACGAGAGGTGAGTAATTCATGTGAGAGCACGTCCTAACATGTATTTTGCATTCATTGTTTTAAATGTTATTAAAGCACTTGCTGTTTTTAAAATACTCTCCACTTTCGGGCTCTGACCCGTTTGCTTTCAAATATATTTTTGTAAAAACCTTTTTAGGTGCCCAGCCACATGGACACCATGCATAGGATCTCTATTCAGGTGACGAGCTATAGCTGTTGTGGAAGTTACAGGGCTTTGATATTAGACGCCTCATTTTCCAGTTTTGACTCCATATTCAGTTTCATCATTTGTAGGGCATGTTGCCCATTTCTATTAGAGACTTTTTATATTTCAGTTATTCAGACTTTGGTTTGTAATTAATTCAGGATGCGGACTTGTTTCATCTATTTCCATATTGAGATTGTTGTGAGGAGTATTTCCTCCAGACTTATTATTATTTGTTGGTTACTTTATTGAGACCTTATGGTGTTTGGTGATGTCATTCTTTTACATTTCATTTATCGCATGTTAATCAGATATAATTTAAAATTTGACAACTTACTTTTTAAATGCTAGGTGGTTAGAAATCATTAAAATGTTTTCGACAGTGATGCTATTAACTGAACCAACTTGGCATTTTGTATTAATTTAATAAAGTAGTAGCTACCTGGTATTTAATTAGTCGGGGTGTCACAATTCATAAAGAGCGACCGTGTTACCTGGAGATGGGGAGTTGCTTTGGGTGTGGCCAAAAGGGACATAAAATGCGAGATTATCCTAACAAAAGGAAGGCGGCAACAAAGGCTTCTAGTGACAATAAGGATCAGGAAAGACAAGGTATAGTCTTTAATCTTTCCGATGCAAAGGATTCTAATGCAGTAGTGTCAGGTACACTTTCTATATGTGCACAACCTTTTCAAGTTTTAATTGATCCTGGTTCTACCCATTCATTTGTGTCTGTGCATTTTGTTAATCGCTTTCCTAATATTCCTGAATCCTTGAATCATATCATACACGTTTCTACTCCTTCGGGTGAGTTATTGACGGGAACATTAGTATATAAGTCTTGCCCTATAAATGTCAGTAGTCATAAACTATTCGCTGATTTGATAGTTTTAGACATAAGAGATTTTGAAGTCATTTTGGGGATGGATTGGTTAGCATCATATCATGCTAGGGTGGATTGCTTTGAGAAGAGATTTATTTTCCAAATTCCTAACCAACCAAAATTTAGTTTTGAAGGAACTAGCATCTTATCTCCCATGCGTATTATCTCTACAATGCAAGCTTGTAGTTTTCTTAAGAAGGGATGTCAAGGATTCCTTGCCAGTGTTATTGATTTGCAAACAAAAGAGCCTAGTTTAGAAGATATTCCTATAGCTAGGCTTTTTCTAGATGTTTTTCCAGATGATTTGCCCAGTCTACCTCCTGGTAGAGAAGTAGAATTTACCATTGACCTTGTTCCTGGAACCACACCAATCTCAAAACCACCTTATCACATAGCACCTTTAGATTTAAGGGAATTAAAAGTTCAATTACAAGATCTGTTAGACAAGGGTTTTATTAGACCTAGTATATCCCCTTGGGGTGCTCGAGTGTTATTTGTTAAAAAGAAGGATGGAACGATGAGGTTATGTATAGATTATCGTGAACTAAATAAGGTGACCATTAAGAATAAATACCCCTTACCTCGTATAGATGATTTGTTTGACCAACTGCAAGGTGCGCAAGTATTTTCGAAGATTGACCTTAGGTCAGGCTATCACCAATTAAAGATTAAGGAAGAGGATATTTCGAAATCAGCTTTTCGTACTAGATATGGTCACTATGAGTTTCTTGTGATGCCATTTGGATTAACTAATGCACCAGCCACTTTTATAGATATAATGAATAGAGTGTTTAGGAAATATCTGGATCGGTGTGTGGTTGTTTTCATTGATGACATCCTTATTTATTCCAAAGGTATTGAAGAACACAAGAAGCATTTGGAGATAGTATTACAAATCCTTAGGAAAGAGAAATTATATGCGAAATTAAAGAAGTGTGAGTTTTGGATGCCTAGTGTTTCTTTTCTAGGACATATCATATCCAAAGAGGGAGTGTCAGTTGACCCTCAAAAGATTGAGGCTATACTAGATTGTCCCAGACCAACTAATGTGAGTGAGATTCGTAGTTTCCTTGGATTAGTAGGTTATTACCGAAGATTTGTTGAAGGATTTTCTAGCATTTCCAAACCTCTATCTAGGTTAACACAAAAGAAGGTAAAATATGAATGGTCTGAGGAAGCCGAGAAAAGTTTTCAAGAACTTAAGAATCGATTAGTAACTGCCCCAATTTTGACTATTCCTTCCGGTACAGGAGGATTTGTGATTTATAGTGATGCTTCTAAAAATGGTTTGGTATGTGTGCTAATGAAAAATGAAAAAGTAGTAGCTTATGCCTCGAGACAGTTAAAACCCCATGAGCAAAATTATCCAACCCATGACTTAGAATTAGCAGCGGTAATTTTTTCTCTTAAGATTTGGAGACATTATTTGTATGGTGAGACTTGTGAGATTTATACCGATCATAAGAGTTTGAAATATATCTTTACTCAGAAGGAATTAAACATGAGACAAAGGGGGTGGTTAGAATTGATGAAGGATTATGATCTAAATATTCACTATCACCCGGGGAAAGATAATGTAGTTGCCGACACTTTGAGTAGAAAGTCTACACCATATTTAGCATGCCTTATTACCAGCCAGGAAGCTCTATTGAAAGATTTGAGAAGTATGTAAATAGATGTATGTATTTATGGCGAAGGAGGAATAATCACAAACTTACAAATACAACCCACGTTGATGGAAAGAATTAAAGTTGCACAAGTAAATGACCCACAACTGAAGAAGATTAAAGAAGAGGTTATTGAAGGGAAGAGAATTGAATTTGCGATACGAGATGATATATTAAGGTTTGGAAATAGAGTCTGTATACCTAGTGATGCCCAACTAAATAGGAAGATTTTGGAGGAAGGTCATTACTCTAGATTCACAGTTCATGCCGGAAATACCAAGATGTACAGAGATCTTCGAGAAATGTTTTGGTGGAATAACATGAAAACGGAGATAGCAGAGTTTGTATCTCGGTGTTTGATCTGTCAAAAAGTAAAAGCTGAACATCAGAAGCCATTAGGATTATTACAACCTTTACCAATCCCTGAGTGGAAATGGGAACATATTACCATGGATTTTGTGACAGGGCTACCAAGGAGTTCCAATGGCAATGATTCCATTTGGGTAATTATTGATAGGTTAACTAAATCTGCTCATTTTCTTGCCATTAAGATTACCCATTCCTTAGAAAAGCTAGATAAATTATACATACGAGAAATTATTAAGCTTCATGGAACCCAAATTTCAATTATTTCTGATCGTGACCCTATATTCGTGTCTCGCTTTTGGAAAAGCCTACAAGTAGCTATGGGAACAAAATTGAATTTCAGCACTGCTTTTCATCCTCAAACGGATGGACAATCAGAGAGAACTATTCAAACCTTAGAGGATATGCTTAGGGCATGTGTACTTGATTTGAAGGGGAATTGGGACGATCATTTACTGTTAGTGGAATTTGCATATAATAATAGCTATCAAGCAAGTATTCAAATGGCTCCGCATGAGGAACTCTATGGTAGAAGGTGTCGTTCTCCTGCATGTTGGGTAAAAGTTGGAGAAAGAAAATTATTGGGACCAAAATTGATTCAGGTCACAACAGAGAAAGGGAAATTGTTACAAGACTAACTTCAAATCTCTCAAAGCCGTCAAAAGAGTTATGCTGACAATCGGCACCGACCATTAGAATTCCAAAGAGGAGATTATGTTTTCTTTTGAGTATCACCGACAAAGGGAGTAATCCGATTTGGGAAGAAAGGAAAATTGAGTCTAAGATACATAGGACCTTTTGAAATCCTTGAAAGGATAGGTGTTGTTGCGTATCGAATAGCCTTACCCCCTGAACTCTCTAGTGTGCATAATGTGTTTTATGTTTCAATGATGAAGAAATACATCCCTAATCCAGCACATATCTTAAGTCACGAGCCTCTTCAAGTTAGAGAAGATTTGACATACATTGAGCATCTAGTGGAAATCTTGGACCATAAAGATCAAATATTACGAACCAAGGTTATCCCACTAGTCAAAGTATTATGGCGGAATCATTCTATTGAAGAAGCAACATGGGAGCTGGAAGATGAAATAAAAGAGCGATATCCACACCTTTTTGGAAATTAATGTAACTAAAGTTTGGGGACCAAACTTTTTATAAGGATGGTAGGATGTAATGACCCCATTTTCTTATGCCAATATATAATTATCTTCTTTCAATTTCGTCACACTTACTATCTAATAATGATATATTATTACATATATGATATTCCGAGTTGTTAATATGAAAGATCCCATTTTTAAATTTGAAGAATCAACGGTAAAATGGGTCAGATTGAGATTTTATGGCACATCCTAAACTAAGTGATAAGTTTTGGGGTAGAAAATATAATTTTATGAAACTTTAGGAACTTGGTTTTAATAAAGAAAGTTTGAGGGACCAAAATAAAAAATAAAAGGGGCCTTTTTGTAATTAAAATATTTTCAGGGACCTAAAAGAAATATTGAAAATATATGGTGTGAAATTACCAAAATGCCCTTCGGGTGCAAAATGACCCTTATACCCTTAATACCTTTCCACCTCATGTTTGGTTTTGACACCTCCACTGTACACGTGTCGTCATTAGAGGAGAAGCCAAAGCACGTGTCGTCGTTAGAGGAGAAGCTAAAACACGTGTCGCATTCCAATGAAATAAGACTATAAGATGCCTCCGTTACGCGACACGTCAACACTGACTCCAATTGTTAAATCTTGGTCAGCATGGACACGTGTCAATGCCGTGATATCTTTGGAAAACTATAAATAGGGCCTTTGGGGATTATTTTAAACTCACACCAATTCCTTGAGAATTATAGAAAGAAATAGTGTGAGAAAGTGTGAGAAAGTTTAAGAAGAAGTTCTTAGGGATATTCATCTTAAGGTAATCTTAATGTTATAATGCATCTTTATAGTTTTAATTAATTGTTTTATAGCTTTACTTAGTAGTTATTCTGGTAAAATACAATAAATTTAGAACAAATCCAAGTTGATTTTATAAACTTGTTTGAAATTATATGCTTTTTAAAATGATTCTTTTTAAAGAAATTGCTCGTTATTATGGAATCTAATTTAAGTAATTCCAAAGTCAGGCCCGGTGAAGTTCTGTCTAGATGAGATGGTATTTAAGTGGTGCCCCTGTGACCCTCCATCTCTACTGGGAATGAATCTGTAAATGTTCTGTCTAGATGAGATGGTATTTAAGTGGTGCCCCTGTGACCCTCCATCTCTACTGGGAATGAATCTGTAAATGTTCTGTCTAGATGAGATGGTATTTAAGTGGTGCCCCTGTGACCCTCCATCTCTACTGGGAATGAATCTGTAAATGTTCTGTCTAGATGAGATGGTATTTAAGTGGTGCCCCTGTGACCCTCCATCTCTACTGGGAACCGACTGATGAGGAAAGACTATGAATTGAATTCTTCAATTACGATCAATGAGTTTTAAAAATTGACAAATAGGGATTCAGTAATCCTTTAAAAGAAGAGGTTAGTATAGTATAAACTGGACCATAGAATGTGTACTTAAATCTTTATCAGATCAACGTGTGATCGAAGACCAATACCAGTAAATTTAACCTCCATTTTGGGTGAGTACTCTGACATTCCTTGCGTATTTTGATTATATGATATTATGCAAACTATTTATATTTTGTGAACTGCTTTTATTCTCAAAATTCATGTAATACCGATGACTGATTCAATTGTGATATGTTTATATTTGTCCATATAAACATACCGATTAAAATGATTATTGAAAAGGATATTGAATATTAAAATTATGATTCGGCCTAAGCGACCTCTTTACTAACTGACCTTCCCATCTGGGTTATCGCTGGTGTGCCCTAAATAAGGCGTTGTGACGAACTAGTTCGATTGACCCTCAACTATCGGGGTATAATACGGTAGAAGAATACGGTATTATAGTGTACTTGGCCATTAAAATGATATGATTGAAAGAAAAAGATATCACATTTGATTTGTTGCATTCTTCTTATTTTGAGCTATCCAATTGTGATATATATACTATCATTTCAAAATATATATTTATTTACTGCAAGTTCCTCTCCATATAGGTATATGCCTTCTGTTTTGACTTGAATAGGTATCTATTTTCTGAAACCCCTGGAATGTTTCGAGATTGAACCTCATTCGGCTTTTAGCTGATGTTGCATAAATAACCATTTTTCAGGAAACGTTTAGGCTCACGGACGGAATGAAAATGGACTATATCAAACATTTAGCTTTTAGAGCTCTTTTTGTAAAATGTTTATTTAGAGCATGTCTGGCTCTCTTGTAATAAGGTTTACATTTTCTCTTATATTGTAACTCGTTGTTACTTTTAATATATATGAAGTTTCCTTTAAAAAGCTCTGATGACGTAATTCCTTTACTTTCAGTATTTTACGATTCATAACCATGTGATAATACATCCGTTGCATTTACTTAAGGAAACGATTAAATCGTAACATTTGTTGCCTTGGTGGCATGTTAAGACACTCGTTCCCTAATACTATTTTGGGTTGGGGTCGTGACATATTGACAATGAGAAAAGTTCTTACGAATATGAGGAAAATGAGGTGGAGGTTAGCAAGATTGAAGAGAATTATGAGGAGGCCTATCTGGAGGTTAAAGAAGGTAATTTTTTTTTACAAGTCTTAGGTTGTCTTTTTTATGTGTTTTTTTACTTCATACAAACTTTCTTATTACTTGGCTTTATCCATGTTTTTTGTCCAGCTTTAACTCTAAATTCAAGTTCCTTTGTCATGGCTCCAAATTATGTGTTTAAAGGAATTTTATGATAAACATCTTGAAGAATTAGCCCATCAAGAAACTACTAAAAAAGCGAAGGAGGAGGCTCGTATCAAATAGAAAAATGAAGATAGAGCTCGACTTACAAATGTTGAGGCAGTAAAATTGGCTGTTGAAGGGGCCAAGAAGAAGAAAATTGATGAAAAAGGTAAAATAAAGGTATTTGAGGAAAAGAAAACCAGTAGGAAGAGGCCTTTGGATGATCCATTTTTCAAGGATCCCAAATTACCTATGTTTAATTCGAAAGAAAAGATTGTCAATAATGTCCAACCTTCCCAGAGGCCGTATAAGGGGGGAAATTCTTTATCCCCTTATGGTCATGTAGACCCTTACACTCTTAATTATATGACGACTCAGGAAAATCTTCAGGGGGATAATAATTCTATCATTTTGAATGCTTCCAACACATGTGAAGTCCTTGGCTATGTGGGTTACACCCTTAACTTTGAATTCATGTAGACTTTGGATGTGGATAATCTATGGAATTTCACTTCTCATAAGGTGTTTACAGTGAGTTGAATCTTGTTAGTATCAAATGTTATCTTTCGAATCGATCTATTTTCCTTTAGTTAATTTATTCCATTTTTTCTTATATATGTTAATATAGCCACAATAATTTTGGGGGAGAATGCTCACTATGTCATAAACTCTTGAGATGAGCTGAGGAATGCCAAATAAGAGCTGAAAGATAATTAAACTTCTTCAGGCTGACTTATATAATGCTTATACCAAGGTTTAGGAGGTTTATGACCTAATATTGACCAGGTTAAAGACCTTAGTAAATTTGAAGAGGAAGTTAGGCAACAGTAACAAGACCTCAAGGCTGTAAAATACAAACTTGATAATTTGAAGGTTCAACTTGCTACTTCCTTGGTCACTGCTTCAATGGCTAGAGGAGAGGCTATCAAGGACTTCAAAACCTTTGAAGACTAAATCATTAACACCATTATGGTCATCCTCAATGGGTTTGACGAAGTAAAAAAGAGGGTAGCTAGTTACTACCCTGATATTGCTGAGGTTGTCATGTCTTTGAATAGGGATAATAATGAGGCAAAGGCCATGGAAGAAGAGGACAAGGCTGTCGAAAGATTCGAGGCAGGGTCATCGTAGGAGGGTGAGCTCTCGGTTGGTGAGGAGAAAAAGGGTTATTGCCAAGGATGGCCACATTGAAGTTGAGAAGCTTCTTGCTATTGGAAATGTTGAGTTTGCCCACAAGGATATTGTTTCTTAATGTTATTACTGCTTATCATTTTTTTTAATTCTTTTGTAAATTCTACTCATGTATGAGCTTATTTGTGAATGGAAAAAATCTATGAAAACTCAATAGTTAGTATCAATGAAAATAGTTTATATCATTCATCATTTACTTTATAATTTTTATTTTCTAACTATTTTTGCCCATGAATTTGCATGATTGGATCTACTCACTTTTGCAGTTTATTCCATGTTTTGTTCGGGTCTTGCTAGAATTTTTTAGCCTTTTATGTGTACTATCGGAGCTTGTCATTATAGCCTAGGCTTACTACCTCCCTAGGCACAAACTGTTTAGTTGTCCAGTCATGAAAGATATGTTTGTAATTTTTTAGAACTTCCAAACACCCTTTTTAGTCAAAGATGTGCTTTGATCAATTGGGTTAGCTTGAGCCGATGTGACCTAAGATTTTAATGCAGTTAAAGATATGATTTGGTCAATTGGGTTAGCTTGAGACGACCTGACCTATGATTTTTTGTGCAGTCAAAGAGGTGCTTTTGTTAATTAGATTGACTTGAGCCGACCTGACTAAAGATTTTTATGCAGTCAAAGGTGTGCTTTGGTCAATTGGGTTGTCCTTGAGTCGACCAGATCTTATTCTGAACATAAAATGTCTTTGGCTAAAGCCTCTTGCCATATCTTTGAACGAACTTTATATGAATCCAAAAATAATTTCATAATCATGAAACTGAAGTTGGGGTAATAAGTATTCTCATTTAATGACTTCTCTTTGCACAAGCTTTATGACTTCCCACTACATTCATATTTCTTATCAACAAAAAACTTTCTTAATGATAATACCTCTTGAGGTGCTCAGAGTTCCAAGGATTTTTGAATAACTCTCCTTCCAAGGTTTTAATACGATAAGTGTCATACGACTTTGTCCACGTGGTAAGGACTATGATAATTAGCCTCTAACTTGTTAGTTTTATATGCGACCTTCTTGAAGGCATAATCACCTTAATTGAGGTTACTTTGCTTGACTCTTTTGTTATCAAATTTATTGTACATTGTTGATAATCTGTTGTCCTAAGAGTTGTTGACTCACTGACCTCATATACCAAGTCTAGATCCTGCCTTCACGCAAAATCACTCTTGGGGGAATTAAAGTTTAGGATCCTATTGATTGGGAGGATGACCTTAACTAGAACCATTGATTCACTACCAAAAGCCAACATATAGGGTGATTCTCCTATGATTGTTCGCGGTGTTGTCCTGTAGGCCCACAACACGCTTTATAGTTCAGTTATCCAATTTCCTTTTTCCTAAATCCAACCTTTTTTTCATTTGCTCTAGTATTGTTTGGTTTGGGACCTCTGTCTTCACATTACATTGTGGACGAGTCGATGATGAGTGCAACTTTATGTTTTTGTCTTTATTGCAAAATTTTTAAAACTCGTCATTGCAAAATTGGGTGTCATCGTCTACAATGAAGGTGAGGGAGATCCTATATCTGCACATTATATTTTTCCATATAAAATGAAAGACCTTTTCTTATGTCATTTTCATAATTGGTTTCACTTACACCCATTTTATAAAATAATCTATCCTACCACCAGATACTTGAATCCTCCTTTAGTCTTCGACAGTGGGCCGACCAGATCCATACCTCGGATGGAAAAAGGATAAGGTGATGTGATCGACACCTGAACGACACCCGGTCTCTTATGTATCACTCTTAATCTTTGGCACTTGTCACAGTTCTACTTGTATTCTTCACATTATTTCTTCATTGCGGGCCAGTAATATCCTTGGATTTCTATTCGTTTTATAAGTGTTTGACCTACTGCGTGGGCACCACATGACCCTTCTATATTTTTTGACAAGTTTGGAACCTCCATAGGGTGAATACATCTCATCATTGAGATTGTAAAACCTCTTTTTTATATCACTCTATTTTCCATGATAATTTTAGCCATTTTATAACTAAGTCTTCTTGCTTCTTTTCGATCGACTGGTAGAATACATTCCTCTAGGTATATTCTAATTGGGTCCATCCATAATAGGGCCATGGTCAGATCTAGATAGTTAAATTATTTTACGTCAATGCTCCTTTGCAATAATATAACTATGGGAACATTTCTCCTCATATCAACCCTGGTGGCTGATGTAAGATGAGTTAACACGTCTGCTCTGGTATTTGTAATTATGGGTGATCATTTGGAGTGCTTTTAGCTTTGCCAGCAATTATTTCATCCTTGTAAGATATTTTAACATTTTCCCCTCTCTTGCTTTAAACTCTTCAGAACTTGGTTTACCACTAACTATGAGACACCATGAGACTTTATCTGCTCATCCCTTAGTGATGTAGCAAACTTCAATCCTGTAAATAAAGAATCATATTCTACTCAATTATTGGATGCTTCAAATTTGAACTGAAAAGCATATTCTATATCAGCTTGATCCGATGTGTGGACTCTCAATCCATCTCTGCTACCATTTGCACATGACGATCCATCCACGAATGTATTCCATACATGCAACTCCTATTCAGAGCCTTCTTGTACTAAAGAACCATCTTTAAATGGTTTAGTTAAAAATCCATCCCTATAGCCCATCTTATTTTGTTCGAATGAGGACATTGCTGATCTTTGGACCTGCTCGGCTAGAACAATAGTAGCTTGTTCGACCAGTCTTTTCTCATTATAGGTGAATTATGCAATGAATTATACTATGGGTTGGCCTTTTATTGCAGTCCTTGGCTCATAGGTGATATCATATTCACCCAACTCTATTGCCCATGCCATCAACCTTCTAGACTTATTAGGGTTGTGGATGGTTTGTCGAAGTGGGAGATTAGTGTTGACCACTATAGAATGGGCTTATAAATACTTCTTTATCTTCCTGAATGCCACTATTAGAGCTAGAGACAATTCCTCCATTCTATAATATCTTGCTTCTACACCATCAAAAGATTTGCTCGTGTAGTATATTGGTTTTTGAAATCCTCCCTTAATTTTGACAAGAGCAGAGCTAAGTGCTATCTCTAAAACAACCAAATACAAGTATAGTTTTCCCCTAAGATTGGTCTTGACAACAATGGGGGCCGATCCTAGGCACCTTTTTAATTTCAAGAAAGAAGTTTTGAAAGCGATAGATTTTCTCAATCAATGCTCTGATACCAATTTTGAAAACACGAGGCCCCCGGATTTTAAAAATCGTACTACAAAGATATAATTTCAATTTCCTTTTAGAGATGCGGAAGCGAGATGGTTCAATTAAACATATACACACCAACTTTTAATTTCTTTCAAATTAAAATTAAACCAAGTGAAATAAGATTATATCCACACATATTTTAATTTCATTTAAACCAAATTAATTTAACTCAAGTCCTAGAAATTTTCCTAACAATATTAATTCATTTTTGCAAATTAGGTCAAACCAAATTTTATCAAATTAAAGTAAATGACTTGAACTAAATTAATTAAACATTTACCCAAATTAATTTAGCACCAAATTAAACAAGTAAAGATTTAAACCAAATTTTATCTTTTTACCTAAGCATGCATTTAAGGTGAATTTGAGAAAGAAAAAATAAACAAATCACTACGCCGCGATGTATGAGGAAAAACCCACAACGGGAAAAAACCTCGGACGGCCCTAGCCTTAAGTCCACTAAGTACGAAATTACAAGTACAAGATACGAAATACTTACAAAACTCGACTCGACTCCTTTAAGCTCTGACTCGTCTTCTTGTAACTACCTGCAAGATATTTATATGGAAACTTGGAATAAATAAACTATGGGTGTAAAACAAAAGTGTTTAAAGATTTTATCTTGAAAAATAAACCCTCAAACTTGAACTTTTTTTTTGGAATTGAAACTCTCTAAAACTCTCTCTAGGAGATGGAGGATAGTGAAAAAGTTACTTTGAAAAAGTTGGTTCCTGCACTAGATAAGTCTGTCAAAAGTTAGTGGGGAAAAAGTAGTGGGATAGAGGTGAAAAACTTCCCAAAACTGCCAATTAAATTTTCCGCATAAAATCTCGCTCGAACGAGATTTTCGTTCGAACGACTCTTATAACGAAGTTCCAGTGGCCCGATGGGAAATCTCATTGCCAAACTCGTTCGAACGACATTCTCATTCGAACAAAACAACTACTTCGAACGAAAATATTGAACGAAGTTCTAGTGGCAAGTCATTGGCAAACCTCGTTCGAACGAAATTCTCATTCGAACGAAAAACTCATTCGAATGACAATATCAAACGAAAAACCAAAAAGCTTAAAATACGATTTTAGCCCAGAAACTTTATTTTAGAGTTTTAAAGAAACCTTCTGAAAATAAACCTCAGTTTAAAATAAAAGAACACCCTTTATAAACATATTCCAAGTCTCCATACACACACACACACACACACACACACACACACACACACACATATATATATATATATATATATATATATATATATATATATATATATATATATATATATATATATATATATATATATATATATATATATATATATATATATAAATTCATTCATACTTTTTGGAGACAATGGAATATGATGTTAATAACGTAGAAACATGGCAGTTGAAACTCGGCAGTGATGAAGCTTTATAAGACTTGGTCGCTGCGTCTGCAACTCTTTCATGTCATAGACTTGAAGGATACTCACTCAATACTATCCTATGACACAAATGTTTTTGTTCAGAATTGAGCCAACACTACATCAAGACTCAATTGGAAATTTGTGTCCTTATAAGTTTGGCATTCCTTAGTCCATTCGAAAGAGTTTTTAATCACGTTGAAGAATATGAGGCACTTAATTGTTGCTTTGGATATGAATCTGTTTAAATCTTCCACTCGAACTATTAAGCTTTGAATTTCTTTATTTCTCTTGGGAGGATGCATATTGATCAATGCCTAGATCTCGTCAGGGTTGGCCTTTATGCCCCTTTTATTAACCATAAAACCTAGAAATTTTCCATCATTGACTCTAAACACAAGCTTGGTTGGACTTAACTTCATTTGATATTTCTCTAGCTCATAAAAGGTTTAGTAGCATGTAATCTATGTAAACTTTTGTATTCTTACATGTTTTATTTTCAAACACTTTGTTCACCAGCCTTTGGTATGTGGTCCCTGCATTCTTTAGGTTGAAGGTCATAGTATTATAATAAAAAGTACCTCGGTTGGCGATGAAAGAAATCTTCTCTCTATCATCTAGCTTCATTTTAATCTCGATATAACTAGAATAAGCATCCACGAAGCTCAAGAATTCTTGCCCAGCAGTTGCGTCCACTAGTTGATAATTCGAGGCTAAGGATAAAGATCCTTAGGGCATGCCTTATTCAAGTGTGTGAAGTTCACACACATTCGCCAATTTTTATATTTCTATGGTACCATTACCATATTTTCTAACCGATCGGAATACTTCACATCTTTAATAAAATAGACCTTCTTCATCTTGGCCATTTCCTCTTGAATTTCCATGTTCTTCTCCTCCGAGAATACTCGTAACTTTTGATGAAAGCGTGAACACGAAAGCTCTAATACCAATTTGTAAAAGTGGATGTGATACAATTTTGAGAGTTTATAATATTTTAATGGATTAAACTTATTTAACTATATTCCAATACCACAAATTCCAATTTTAATTAAACCCTAAACTTGCATCTATGTGATTGAAACCATTAAATCATATAATCATGCAACCAAATATATAAGGAGGTAAATTTTAGGAAAACTCCCCGCAGGGTAAAACCTTTATTTCACTAATATTTACAAATCGCAACTTACAATATAATAGAGAAATTTGTAATGAATTCTCGTAAGAACTCACAAAGATCGCAACCTTCAAATCAGCAATGATTCTCTCGAGAACCAAAATGATCGCATTCGATAGTAATAACTCTCTCGAGAATCACAAGAACCTCAGTAATTCTCTTCTGAAGTGAATACGCTCGAGTATCCCTAAGATTACCAATTGAGATCGCTCTCCACAAGAACAACTTCGACAAAGAAGTGTTTGGGTTCCAAAGATGATTCACAAAAGTAGTTAAGATGTGTTTGGGTTCTAAATCTTTAATTTTCAAATATTCACATCTCCTTGCATTCTCTTGCTTTTCTTTTTGTGTTCTTTTTAAATGCTTATAAAAGTCCTATACACAATAAACAAAGAAAATACCTTCATGGTGTATCGAGTTTGAAATGAAATAAACATAAATCAAATCGATTCAATTCTCCCCCATAATGCAAGCTCTCACTCCTTCATAATTCATAATTCGTTCTCCTCCTTTTTATTTGTCCGAAATAGGCAAGGAAAAGAATAAAACATTATAAATCGGAGTGGGTCATAAATAAGCATAAAAAATCACCAAAAATTTATTTCAAATAAGATTATGCAAGGATAAACTCAAAAGGTCCACAAACTATTTTTGATTTTTCAAATTTTCAAGTAAAAATAATTTAATAAAAACAAAACACCATGAATTAACACTAAGATAACAAAATAGTGGAGATAGGATGAATAGCTGTGAACAAATCCGATGGGAAAATTAACTCAAACAATTATAACATATGTGCACGAGGAATTTTGGATACTCTTGATGAATGAACTCAAAATTGTCCTTAGGCGTAAAATAAATGTTGAATTCAAATGATATTGACTCAATCTATTCAATAAATCAAAGTCTAAAATAATTTCCACACCAATAACGTCTAAAATTATGTAATGATTTTTCAAGACTTTATGAGGACGTGCAAACTCGTTGATTACCAACCAAACTCCATCAAAAAATAAACTATTTGGTCCTTTTTGGCATATTTTCTTTTTATTGCCTTAATTTTTTTTCTTCGGCTATTTTCAAACGAAGGCTTTCACGACTTGTTCACTTGCCTCTCGCAGCCCTTTTTCGCCTGCACTCATAATTTTTTTCAATATTAAATAAACTCTCGCGAGCAACGGTTCTTACATGCATTACTTTCATTGTCTTGTTTTATCACATTTGGTTTGTTCTAAAAACATGATTGAGATGAAAACATTTTGACCGACATGTGATAGACAAGTACAATAATAAATAAATCCGTGCATGTATGCATTAAAGGAGGCTAATAGTCAAACATATAGAAACTAATTGCTAATAACATCTTAGTGACTCTAAAAATTAAAAATAACATAAATGAAATGATGTTGCGTCTCAAAACATTATAAAAAAGTCACGTGGATTATGGAATGATATTATGACTTAGCTATCTTAAATGTCCATCCATAAACGGTGTAAAAAGAAATACAAAAATCTTTTTATGTTTTTCAAATTTTTTTAATCAAAAATGATTTTTTTTTTGGCTTTTTCACTTTTTCTAAAAAACAGAATATCTTTTTGTATTTTTCCAAAATTTTTCTAAAAGATTGAAAATCTTTTTGTATTTTCCAAAAAAGAATAAGAAAAACTAAACACAATGGCCGTACACACTAGCAATAGGCATAAAGACATGAATATGAAAATCAAGCTATGCTAGCAAACAAGTATAAACCTCAATCATTATGTTAGGAGGAATTTCTCAAAGGCGGTGACATCTTATGAAAAACATCCATCAAATCGTGTGAAGTCTTTACTAAATACTCAATTTTCTCTCGAAAAATGCTCAAATCTCTCATGTTATGTGCGGGAGCATGTGGAATAACATGTGTGGATGTGCATGTGGGAACACGTGTAGTGCTATAACGAGGCACACTACCCAAATTAAAGAAAAATTCCCTAATGTGTCCTCTTTTCTTGCAATGGGAATAAACATAAATGGGCCTAGCAACCCCTCTCTCAAAATGACTAGGACGCGCTCTCCTACGTGGAAATGAACGCCTAGGTGGGTTAGTTGAAAGCCATAAGGACCTATAACAAACTTGATAACCGTCTCGGGTGCACCATGGGAAGTGGATGCACCATCATAACATGTTCCTAGTATCGTAACATTACCCAAAGCAGGACCGAGGCTCATTTTTCCAACCTTCTTAGATGTGTTCTCTAAAGTTACCTTGACCTCCTGGGCACGTTCGAGGTCTCTCTCGAGGCGGGATACGCGGGCTTCAAGTTCACTCTTTTCCCAGCCTAAGATAAATAATTTCTCACACAAAGAAACTTTCACCTTGTCGAGTTGACTCGCCGACGCCTCACACACCCTCAAAAGTTCTATCTCTCTCTTTAAATCTAACACCTTAAGACCCAACTCTTTATTTAACTTTTTTGGTTTTCAATGTCTCAGTGTACAAATCTTTAAATGCCTTTTAGATATCCCTTTTTCCCTCACTTGCTTTCTTATCATCACATTCACTCGAATTGCTCGAAACATCATCGAGGCTCCCACGTTTACATGTGTCCTCATCGTTGTAAGATAAACCAGATGTACTCATGTGATTAGCCATGAAAGTAACACACTTTTCATGTGGTGATTCTCCCCCAAAATCATCCAACTCGATGTCACTATCTCTAAGAGTGGCCGTACTAGCAATTTTCTTTAACATAGTGGAACAATCAAGAGCCTTGTGCCCTTTTCCATTGCACTCAAAACATCTCACCTCTTCCTCTTTCTCACCGCTCTCCTTGACCTCATTTTTCTTTTTTTTTTTCTCAAAAAACTTTTTATTGGAAGAATTATCTTTTGAAAATCTGAGAAATTTTTTAAATCAACCTCACCCTCAGAATCAGACTCACAAACTCTCTTTTTTTCTTTTTCTTAACTTGAGATTTTAAAGTTATACCTCTATCTTTAGGATTAATGGTTGTGGGAAACTTGTAAATTTCATAAGTTTGAAGGTCTCCCACGAGTCCTTCTAACCTAAGAGAATCTAAGATCCCTAAAGAGTCAAGCACGGTGACCATAGGAATAAATCGGTATGGGAGTGACCTCAAAATAATTTTCACAACTCTAGAATCATCAATTCTCTCATCCAAATTAAAACTCGTGTTAACTATGTCCGACAACCTAGCATAAAACTCATCAAAATTCTCGTACTCTAAAATCTTAATAGTCTCAAACAGGGTGGTAAAATTTTGCAATTTCGATGCCTTAACCGCATTTGTACCTTAGTGAGTAAGATGGAGGGTATCCCATGTCTCTTTTGATACAGTGCACGTCATAATACGTCAAAACTCTTCAGGGGTGATGACTTTAGAAATAGCACTAAGTCCACGGGAGTTGTAGGTACTCCACTTAAACTCATCAGCAGTCCAATCAGAAACTGGTTTGGGAGTAATGACATTATTAACGATGATAGTGGGAGGAGTTGTAACACCCCGTGTTTTATTACTTAATGATTTTAATTAATTTGAAAGAGAAATGAAGCGAAATATAATTTTGGGATTTAATCGTTTTAATAATTCAACATGTGAGTTTTTATATTTGAGTAATAAAATTATCTACCAAAATTAAATCGGAGTTATAATAGAAATTTGGAATGATTTTAATATGTTTTATTAAGAAGGTACGTTTTTATTAAGATAATGAACATTTATTCTAGTATAAAGGCGGATTTTTAATTAGTGTTTGGGTCGTTTAAACGACAGCGTATGTCGTTCGGACGACGTAGCATGTCGTTCGAACAAAAGGAGGCGGTGGGTTGATTAGAGTCCTAATCATTTTCTAACTCTTAAACCCGTTATATACCAAACTGATACGAGGCTGGGACTTTTAAAATACTTTTCTCTCAAACTTTTCTCCATTAAGGTTCTCCAAACATATTTTCTCTCATCTTCAACCCCTAGCCCCAACTTTTAACAAGTTTTAACTCAAGATTGAAGATTCAATTGTTGTTTTCTCTAGAGGAGTTCAACCGTCTACTCAGATTTTTATCCAACTAATAGCAGACATGAATAATCTATTCCTTTTCTTTAGTATTAAGCGTTTTAAGTGTCGCCTAAATCCTTAATCACGTGTTTTTGATTAAAATCAATTAGCAACTTAATTAGAGAAAGTGGAAACTAAATTTTGGGGTTGTTTTGATGGAACTTTTTATTATGATTAAATCCTTGAAAGCCTTGGGTGCGTAAGTTCGATTATTGGTATTTTATGGTTTTGGGGTGTAGGTTTGCATGTAGAAGTTATGGGATTATTATTATATTACATGGGACGCGAACACACTTATGAAAATTAGAAGATTTATAAAAAAAGGATCGAGTATGTCTTCTTGAATAATATCGCGTGCTAATTAAAATAACAAATATTTGATATATATAATTATGTTGAAAACGATGACTATGTTATTAGTGGAATTAAATTAAATTTAGACCTTTATGATTATATTGTCATGTTGTGTTGTGATTTATGTTTTTGTGTGGATTAGTATTATTAACTTTTGTCATCGCGGGGACAAGGGTCTTTTGGGTAGTATATTGTTCACATTTTTTATAGGATGCTTACTAGGTATGGGACTAGTGGATAGACCTTGGTTATAATTTATACTTGCTAGATATGAGACTAGTTATTATAAATTCATGGGGATTTTATGTTCCAGGAGTGGGCTGATTTTTATGTTTATTATCGTTGTGTTAGCCTAGGTATGAGACTAGGACATATTTTATGTTGAAAATTCATCCTATATGTAGGATAGGATGTATGTATACTCAGGGGCCCTTAGTTATGGGACTAAGGGGTATTTTGAGGACCTCACATTGTTAAAAAAAAGGGTGGGGAGTTTCGATAATTGTGAAATTGAGAATTAATGCCTAAGATAAAAACGGGTATTAAAATATGGGCAACATAAATAGCGAGGGCCGAATGTTTAAACGGGACAACCGGTGTTTTATGTCGTATCATGTGTAGAACCTTGTCAAATTGCGGGATCGACAGTTTAAACGGATCAGCGGTCGTTTTGATAAGGGGAGGTGTTAAACTTTGGTGGAAATTACCACCCGGGGCGGGATGGACGTCATTATAAAAAGTGAGAATAATGATATTTTGAGGTAATTTAATTAAATTAACAATGTGGGATTGTGGGTTAATTAAAATGATATTGGTGTGCTTTTATAAAAAATCTTTGGGGGTGGTTAGTAATTTATCTTTCTCATGTTTAATTATATTCGTAATTAAAATATTTTATTGTGATATTTATTGCGTATAATGCTACTGTCTGGATTCAAGGATTCTATTTGAGGAGAGTAGTGTGTATTCATGCTCAAGGCTCTGACCTCGTGCGTTGACTAACTTTTTCAGGTTTTAGTGCTGAGTATCTGCATAGGAGATTATCGGATATCGTTTGAAGGTGCAGCTGGAGTTGCTTTGATTTACAACTTTATTTAGTTTAGATTTTCCTTTCCGTCGTATTTCATTATGAGACTTCATTTGGGTTTTTATTGGGCCATTCGGTTCCAAAGTTATTTAAGGATTTTGTTTGGAATATTTACAGTCAGTTGATTATTCTGATTTTAAATTAATTCATATTTTAGAGATTGGATTTAATTGGAGTTTATCATGTGATGGTTTTTATCATACTTTTATTCTTCTGGATTGATTTTAGCTGTCTTATATTTACCACCTACTGAGAATGGTATTTATTTAGTAGCTCCCGGCATAGTTCGACGGCGGTGGCTGGCCACCTCGTTGTCCGGGTTACGCGGGGTGTTATAGGAGTCCACCCTCTTTCACATACGAGCCAAAATCTTTCATCAATTGCTTTTGAACAAGACCTCATACGGGATTTCCAATAGGCATGATTTGTGTCATTAAATATGGGCAACCGATTACATAAGTTATCCATCCAAAAAATTGCGATTTTTTAAAAATTAATTTTTTAAAACGATTGATATCACAAAAAATTTGCCGAAAAGGATCACTAGATAACTTGGAGTAACCTGCTCTGACACCAATTTGTAAAAGTGGATGTGATACCAATTTGAGGGTTCGTAATATTTTAATGGATTAAGCTTATTTAACTAGATGTCAATCCCACAAGGTCCAATTTCAATTAAACCTTAAAAATTCATCTATGTAATGAAAAGCATTAAAGCATATAAGCATGCAACCAAACAAATAAGGAGGCAAATTTCAGGAAAAATGCCCGCAAGGTAAAACCTTTATTTCATTAATGTTTACAAATCGCAACTTACAACACAATGAGAAATCTGTAATGAATTCTCGCAAGAACTCACAAATATCGCAACTTTTAAGTCTATAATGATTCTGTCGAGAACCAAAATGACCACAATCAAGAGCAATGACTCCCTCGAGAATCACAAGAACCTCAGTCCTCTTCTTCAGCGGTGAATACCCTCGAGTATCCCTCATATTAGCAATGGAGATCGCTCTCCACAAGAACAACTTCGACAAAGAAGTGTTTGGGTTCCAGAAATGATTCACAAAAGTAATTGGGATGTGTTTGTATGAATCAAAAATAAGTTTTGCCCTAAAAGTTGAAGATTATTTTGTAGTTGTTTTGCAGTTTGGATAAATGAAAAGTCTTAATAAAAAAGCTTGATGAAACAGGCTTTTATAGGCAAACAGAAAAATTGAGCTTGAGGAATCTCATTATAACAAGATCTTAAGGTCGTTAGAACGACAATGAGATGTTATTTGAAGTTTCTTCGAATGACCTATCAAACGACCCTTTAAAAATCAAAATAGTATGCTATTGTTTAATCCATATGAGATCCTTTGCATTAAACGACTCATCTAACGAGATGCTAATGTCGTTTGAACGAGATAGACATGTTATTTGAATGATAGAAATGAGTTGTTAAAGTGCGCCTACAGGTACTTCATAATACATTTTAAGTTTGAAAAACGCCTCATTTTGATAAAAAAAAAGAGTTTAGAAAAAGTATCCTAATACTTTAGTAAAAAATACAAGTAACACAAAACAAAATCCATACCAAAGTATACTTCATGTCACGTAGATGTTGAAGATGTTTGATATTCGGATCCATTTTCTTGAAGTTGTGAACGTGAATTTCCTAAACAATTGGAATGGGATACGCCATACACGATGTAAACTAGGAACTAGGGACAAGATGGAAAATATGTACTTACAAAAACCTCATGATAAAATCCATAGAAATGTTGTCCCACTTCCATTCAATATTGGGTAGGGGTTCTGGTGTACCTAATGACATTTGATGATCCACATTAACCATCTGGAAAAATTGCACTAAGAGACAAAATTATTAATGTTCCTCTTCACACCTCCCCGCTAATATTGCCTCCTCATGTCAAGGTACATCTTATCCTCTCTATAAGGCATTGTGAACTAAGATCATGGACCTCTTGCATAACTTCCTCCTGTAGATCCTCATTAAAAGGTACCACCAACCTCATCTTGTACTGCAAACCCTGTCTAATTCCACCGTGTAAAAAGGTATACCAATAGAAAGAATCTCCTACACCTTCTACTTTCATGCAATGTCACCCACTTATTCTTTAATTACCATTAAGATGATGTGGGGAGTCACCATGTGCATATCTATAAATCCTATTCCTAACTCACCAACCACTTGTGATGAACTCAACTTCATCGCCTGTAGGGTAGACAAAGTACCACTCAGACATCGAGTGAAAGCATCAGCCACAACATTAGACTTCCTCGGGTGATAATAAATCATGAATTGATAGTCTCTTAACGAACTGAAACCACATGTGTTGCCTCATGCTTAGAAAAATATGAGTGAGCATATTCATTTAGATCTTGTGGTCACTAAAGAGACTAAACTTCTCAGCACAAAAATCATTCCTCCACATATGTAGTTTGTACACTACCACTTCTAACTCCAAGTCATATGTTAGAAGTTAACCTCATGATGCTTTAACTTTCAAGATGCAAATGAAATCAGTTTATCCTCCTAAAATAATACGCCATCTTATCCCTATAGAGAATCATCGGTGTAAACCAAATTCTCAAATCCACTCCCAGGTATCGCTAAAATTGGTGTTAAAGTTAACTTCTCATTAGGGGTGTCAAAAGCTTGTTAAGACCTATCACCCTATACAAGTTGAATTCCTTTATTCGTCAGCTTTTTCAATGGACCTAATATCTTAGAGAACCCCTAATAAACCTCTAATAGTAACCTACTAAACCCAAAAATTTATAATCCTTAATAGGTGTCATGGGTTGATCCCGATCAAATATAACTGATACCTTACTCAGATCCATCGATGAACCTTCTTTGTAACCACATGCCCTAAGAACTTTACCTCACGATTCCACAACTCACACCATTTAAACTTCGCATATAGTATATGCTCCCTCAACATCTGTAAAGATAACCTCAAATTTCTAAAGTGATCCTTCTTTATTTGTGAATAAATCAAGATATGATCGATGAAAACAATAATAAACTGATATAAACACGACTCGAGCACTTTTTTCATTATGTCCATGAATATATTTAGGGCATTAAAAAACCCAAACGGTATGACCCTAAACTCATGAAACCTATACCTTGTCAAGAATGAAGTCTTTGCCACATTCTCATTCTAAACCCTCAATTAGTGGTATCTTGACCGTAAATTAATCTGGGAGAATAAATAAACCCCTATAACTGATTGAATAATCATCTATCTTCAGTGAAGGATACTTATTCTTTATGATCATCTTATTCAAATCTCTATAAATAATGCACAATTGTAATGAGACATCTCTCTTTTGTAATTAAAAAAATGAGAATCGCCTGTGGCAAAGTGCTCTACTGAATAAATTCTACTCTAAAAGCTATTTGGTTTGATCTCTCAACTCCTTCATCTCTCATAATACCATTTAATTTCCCTAGTAATTGGCTTAGTGTTGAGTGCTAAATAAATGACAAAATCAATGTCTTTAGTAGATGGTTATCCTGTTAAAGCCTCAAATACGTGTAACAACCCGGATTTATTTTAAATGGGAATTTTTAAATCAATTTTGGAAATCGGAGAAAAATGAAATTTTGGATTTTATAAATTTTATAATTTAAAGTGTTGATTTTTATATTTGAAAAATAAATTTTCAAACGGAATTGGAATCGGAACTTAAAATGGAGTTTTAATTGAATTTTTATTATTTAGAAGAGTCCTCGAAATATAAAACTCTCTAAGAGTCCTCAAAACATAAAACTTTCTAGTAAAAATAATATTTTTAGAAATCCGACCGTCCGATCAAGCTGAATTTTTGTCAGCAGTCCTGTCTCGCCATTCCCTACAACTTACTAAAAATTCAAGTGATTCTAACGGTCCGATCGTCCGTAATGATTTTTTCAAGTATTTGTATTTGATTAGGACTCTAATTATTTTTGGTACGAGTTTAGATCTTTTAAAACACACTTTAGCCTTCTCAAAAATCAGATTCCTCTCATCTTCTTCAACCTCAAAACCCTAGCCCCATTCTACATAACTTTCAACTCAAGTTTTGTCAAGATTAACCGGATTTTCTCAAGACGCGTCCAGAACGAATCTTTGTCAAATTTTTGAGAGGAATACACATTCAAGATCAGATTTCTAAACCAACTTTTATTCAGGCATGAATACTCTCTTTTTTTCCTTTAGTATTATGCGTTTTAAGTGTCGCCTAAACACTTAATTACATGTTTTATTAAAAATAATTAGTAACTTAATTACAAAAAGTGAATACTAATTATGGGGTTGTTTTTATAAAATCTTTTAATCTGAATAATATTCATAACCCTTTGGGTACGTAGGATTGATGAGTGATTTTGGGTTTTATTGGTGTAGGTTACATATAGAAAAACCCTAGTTTTAAAATAAATAATTTTTGGGTGCGTATAACTCATGTAATACATGTAGAGATAATGAAATTTGGTTTTTGATGTATATATGATGAAAAATTGGTATATTTAATTTAAAATAATTAAATGAGATTATTTGGGTATTGTTGACGTTGTGATAATTAAATTAAAGATTTAATTGAATTGGACTATCATGCGTAGTTTTATACGTTGATTAATCATGCGTGGTTGTGTGACTTTTTGGTATTATTATATTTCCTTGTGACGATGGGTTGTTGGGTATTTTTGCTCCCCCTATATTTTTAGAATGCCTTCTAGGAATGGGACTAGTGAGGGAAGATTATTGCGTTTTTATCACCTTGAGGGTGGGCTGATTTTTATTACTTTATCATCGTTACACTTGTCTAAGTATGAGACTAGGTTATGATTTATGTTAGAAAATCCTCCTATACATAAGTTAGGACGTATTGATGACTTGGTAACCCTTAGGTATGGGACTAAGGGGTATTTTGAGGATCTCACATCGATAAAAAGGTGGGGTAAATTATAAATTGTGAATTGAGAAATTGATAACTAATACCTAAGATAATAAGACGGGTATTAAAATATATTGGCGACATAATCAGTGAGGGCCGACAGTTTAAATGGGCCAGCCGGCGTTTTATGTCGTGTCGTGTGTGGAACCTCGTTAATCAGCGAGGGCCGACAGTTTAAACGAGCCAGCCGGCGTTTTGACGAGGGGATGTGTATTTTTGGTGGACAAATCACCCGAGGCGGGATGACCGCCATAATAAAATGAGGATATAATAAAAGCTGGTTAATTTAATGAAATTAACATCGTGGGACTTGGGAAATTAAAATCATATTGGTGTGCCTTTATAAATGAGGATTTATGCGGGTAGTTCGTGATTTATATCTATCGCATTTAATTATCCCGTTTAATTTAAAATATTCTATTGTGATGTTTATTGCGTATAATGCTACTGTCTGGATTCAAGGATTCTATTTGAGGGGAGTAGTGTGTATTCTTGCTCGGGGCTTTGGCTCTGACCCATGCGTTGACTAATCTTTTTCAGGATTAGAATTTGGAGAAGCTGTATAAGTTTATTGGAGTTATCATTGGAGGTGCAGCTGAAGTTATTTACTTTATGGCATATTTTAGTTAGACTTTCTTTTCCAGTCATATTATGAGACTTCATTTGAGTTTTATTGGGCCATTCGGTTCCAAAGTTGTTTAGAGGATTTATTTTGGGATTATTTCAGATTTTATTTAATCATTATTGGAGATTGGATTTTTGGAGTTAGCATGTGATGGATCTTTTATCGCTTAGGTATTTGTGATCATTTGAGATTGACCAATTATTTATCTTATGGACTAATTTAGTTTTGTCTCATATCTGTCTCATGCTAAGAATGGTATTTATTTAGTTCACGCACGGCTTAGTTTTGGGCGGGGTGTGATAATACGTCTGCAAACTCTAAAACTATGGGCATCGAGTCTAAAGGAGTGATAACCTCCTCCCGAGTCTCATAATTTATGAAATTCAAGTGTATAGTGGCATCACCATCCGACCTAGACATTGTCACTACATATATATATATATATATATATATATATATATCCTAGCTTGATATCGTAAACACCATTTCTTATCCATAACAATCTATATAGGCCTCATCTAACACTAACTAATCCATGACCAATTTCATATCATAAGCAAGAGTATACAAAACTAGTAACTTGTCTATAAATAGTAACCAACTAATATGTATCCCGATCCCCTCACACAACTCAGAAATAATAATAGATAACTATCACATGGCTTCACTGACATAACAAAAATATCGGAAAAATTGTGAGATACAAGAGAGCGTGTTGTTCCCGAGTCAAATAATACTCTAGCTAAGGTGCGATAAACATTAAATGTATTGTCCAACACTTGGACTGATCCTATTGTGGCATAATCTAGTATACTCATCCATATTAAAGCTAAGGCTAAGGTGCACACGGTTCGGGGTGGTTCAGTTTCACTATGGACCTATAACCAAAACTAGGGTTGAGTGATTCCATATTATTTGAACCGGAAACGAACTGATTATGTTTAAAACTGAACCAGTCGTTCTTGGCTAGTTAGGATTGATTATTAATTCCAATAATATATTTAAAATTGATAAGATAATAAATTTTATTCAAATAGAATATAAAAAATGACATGATAAGCAAAAATTATAAAGGTAATCAGAGTCGCAAAAGTCAAAATTAATATAAAACCTTAAAATTAACGAGAAAATATGACATTTTTCATATACACAAAGTTTAAAAAATGTCAGGATCAGATCGGTTTCGATTTGGCCTAGGTTCTTAGTTTAGTTTTGGATCAAATTGGTTTATAGTTTAGTTCAGTTTGATTTTGTGTTGGAATCTAAAACCAAATTGGTAAGATAAATTTTGAATTTTTTAGAACCAAAACCGAACCAATAAGGGGAAAAACTTAACTAGCCCAACCTAATACGGAAGGTTCGATTTGATTTATCAATTTTTTTTAGTTTCGATGCATACCCCTAACTATGGCTATGAGGTGGGTGCTACTGGAAGAGCCGCTAGTGCTTGGATCCTTAGGGTTGTTAGGGATGGTATCAGCTTGGGCTTATATTGTTGTTGTTGGGGCCTACATCCCTAACAGTCGTGATGGCCTTAGTACTGTTGGCCCTACTTTAACTATCCATGCTGCCCCTGCTTACTATCACTAGGGTAAACTCGAGATCTATGCCCTGTACCACCACAATAATAAAAAACTCCTATGAATGGAACCTATTAAGTACCCCTCAATCTGAGTTAATGATGTTGTCATTGACCCTCTTGAAGGGGTCCCTATAGTTGTAGAGGTCTCCAGTTATTGGTCCATAAATTATTCCATTTCCCTTTTCCCTTTTAAACCTGAAATCCTTTCTGGTTTCTAAAGGTACCTATATAGGGCATTCCTAGGGTTTGTTTTTTCTGCTATAGCTATATAGACCTTCAGCTAGTTGGACTTAAATTTTGAGAAGATATTATTTGTAATTATGTCGTGTCTAAATGCCTAGGCCAAGCTCTCTAAGATCTCTACTCAAGCCTACATCAAATTCAAAATCTAGCCATACTCAGGTAGTCTCACACCTATTCTATTGGCTCATAGTATTTGTTACACATCATGTAGGACAC
Organism: Sambucus nigra; assembly: GCA_949130495.1. Classification (NCBI taxonomy): domain Eukaryota; kingdom Viridiplantae; phylum Streptophyta; class Magnoliopsida; order Dipsacales; family Adoxaceae; genus Sambucus; species Sambucus nigra. Next base: position 350,734,432 of record OX422218.1, read on the forward strand.
CACACAACATTGCATTTTATCATTTCTAATGATTGTGTGGGGGTTTTATTAACAAGAATTTCAAAATAGCTTAAAATTTAATTTGGAAATTATGTCATTAAAAATTTTCTTGAAAATAATTTTTTAAAATTAAATTAAGAAGTTAATTGTTTTTTCTCCAAGTTATGTGTTTTAATCATGGTTTAATTCTATTGGTATATTGTATTATGTTAATATGTATGTTTGCAAGTGTGCCTTGAATTTTTTATTATCTTGTAAGTATGCTGGCCGAATTGTCTCATCTGTAGCAGTATTTGAGATTTAGGCAAATAGCCTTTGTTGGCCAAACCTTGACTTCTATACCTGTTGGACGTTTTGTCCCTTAGCAGGTCTAATAGGCTAGGCTATTGGCGTGTTCCCCATTTTGTGATAGTTTTGACCATATCTTTATTTTATATATACATAAGATGTTGCCTAAAGTTTTATAGCTGTTAGCTGATTTGACCATATATATATATATATATATATATATATATCTACATATACATCGGCTTGCGTGTATACCTGGTAGTAGATATGTTCTCGATTTTGTGTATAACCGATTTCAAAACGATGCCATGTAGCTGGCTTATTCGCTGCTTTAAATGTTGTCCTTCTCTTCTTTTCAACGATAACATTTATAAGCTATACACGTTTTTGAGTGTAGTTGGAAACAACTGGCATCAATTCTTATTCGAAATGACGTAGTGTCAAAATACCAGCCCCAGTTTTTCTCTGCCCACGGCTTTACTTCTTTTCCCAAAACTGGTTTTATTTTCTATTAAAACGAATTCGATTTACAAAATCATAGTTTACGTGGTTTCTAGCTGTCATAACACGCGTTAATATGAAAAGTTGTTACTTTGTGTTTCTTTATCAACTATATGATCATTATAATATCTACAAATTATTTTATTTTGGCACAATCCATTTTCTCTAGAGTTTGTCCAATAACAGTAGACCTAATATCTCTATAAATTATATGCTTTGGCTCTCATTTTTAATAACCGAGAAAATTATTTTTGTGCCCAAACTATGCCAAATTTGAGAGAGTGAAAAGGGGTGGTCCTTACACGTGTGTTTCAAATCAAACCAATTTTCACCAAAAAATTATCCAACATGTAATTAGCACCAAACCAAGTTGTGAAAAAACAATTCTTACTTTAAACCATTTTTATCTTGATTAATCCTAAACATGCATCTAGTGATTGAAGCCAGTAAAATAAAGTAAAGAATACTCACAACGCCGGATGTACAAGGAAAAACCCAAGAAGGGAAAAAAACCTCGGACGACCCAAGCCAGACAATCACTATGAATGTGGAATTACAACAAACAGACAAAAGACTCACTCAACAACTCGATCCCCACGGGTCTTGACGATCTTCTGATCTTCAACCACTCCTCTCACAGTGCCCATGTAGAAAGTCCTTCTTCCACGATACTTGTCCACAACACACGCGTCCACGTATGTCTCGGTGTCCACCTAATGACTTTGATATGTCTACAATGTCGAATAAGAAGTCTTTCTCTTTTCTTCACCGCAAAACCCAGATGTTCAATTATAGAACAAACCTTCTTGGTGCAGCAAGATCACATAAACATATAGTAATGATAACTCGTATATTTGCAAACTCTAAGGATGTGTTTAATCTTTAAAACCTTAGAAAAGCATGTGCAAATAAGTCTTTGGATCGTAAACTATTTTTTCCAGAATGCACACTTAATAATTCTAACGAAACCATGCTTTAAATACAAAAAGTTAACCGCCTTGAAAACAGTGTCGCTCGAACGAGATCGACCTGTCGTTCGTTTGAACGAGCCAGCTTGTCATTTGAACGACGCTGCGTGTCAGTTTGACTTTTTGACTTTTTCTTTAAAACGTCTCTTCCAAAAGAGATCCAAATAAGTCAAACTCTTTTTCGAGCTTATTAGAATAAAACGTAGTTTAAAACATCTAAAACGCTTTAAAACATTTAAAAAAAATTTCCTTACAAAATTACATCCTTATCTTTTATAAAAACAATTCCGAGCACCATTAATTATACGTATTCATACATGTGTGATCTCGGAATGCAATTAACTTGAAGACGAATAAACTTGCACCAATTAAACTTCGGCATGATTAATTATTTGAAGCTTTTTCGCAACGTCTTCAATTTCTTCAATACGTCATAGAACAATTGGGATCGTGACAAAATAAAATCTCCCTATGACATATTGCAAACATAGTTTTGTTCACGGAATTAAGTAAAAATAATACAGGGACTCAATTGGAAATTTATGTCCTTTCAAATCTCTTCTTTGACTATTTCGGGACAAAACTAAACTAGTGAAATGCCTAAGCCAGGCCGTCAAGCCGTATGACGCCTAAATCCCATCCCATAAACCCAAGGATAAAAATTACAGGACACGAACTAGAATATGTAGCACCGACAAGCATGAATTGTCTGAATGTGATGTAGACTTGAAATCTCGAATCGCTGAAGCATACCTACACACATGAAACAGATAAACAAATACCCAGTGAAGTATGGAGGAGCAAATGAAACCAATATATATATATCCAAATGATACCAAATTTACAATAGATACCACTATGAATAAACTCTGAAAAATCATTTGTTAAACAATTGAGCAACAAAATGATACCAATTTGAACTACCAATTTGTAAAATATGTAATAAAAAACATGATCAACAAAATATCAAATCTTCCCCTACATCAAATACATCTCTCCTCCTTTTCGTCTCGAATAGACAACCCGATGAAAAGATAAATCAATCAACAAGTATCTAGCATGAGAATATACCACTTAAAAATCACTAGATAATCATGAAACAACCAGTTAAATATGATCAATAGATGACAAATCTATAGCTAGTAAACCAATGAATCACACAAAGAATATAGCAATCTAATCAGGTGTGATAAATGAAATCATATGCAAAATATCAATATGAGACAATAAAACCTACATATAAACCAGTTAGTCCAGAAAGCTTCCAGCAGTGCAAAAAATATCACCAAAATAAACTAGTGGACTGCAAACCAGAATGAAGCAAAAATCCAGACTGTCATTAGAACGAGCCAGGGACATCGCTCAAACGATATGAGGACATCACTCGAACGCGACTTCTCGCGACAGGCCAAAATTTCCTAGTTTCCCAGAAATATCTTATATTTTTTCCCAGTGAAAAAATTTCTAGAAAAATCATAGTGGTAGGGCCTGACAACAGCAAAACAATAAGCTTTTAAGACAAAACGCAAAAACGCATAAAAACTAATAATGTGAGTTACATGCAAACATAGTACCGATGTGCTCAAACATGGACATGGAATGTATGGTCTTAAAACTACCACAAATTAGTCACAATTCCAACACATCGAAACGATCAATAAGCTCTAGCTGATAGCGATAAATCATCGAACTTTATCATAGCCATATGACAATTAAAGTGTGAGCTTAATGAACTAAACATACTACATGCACACAAATCCAGAATATTGACGGTTCTATAAACAATAGCGTCAAAGTGCAATGTTTCAACATTAGGATTAGTTATGCAAACCCGTTTAAATTTTCTCCAACCAAACTCCCTCATAAATATACTTTTTAAGTTCTTTTTGAGGTTTCTATCATTCTCAACTTAGAGAAAATCTTATTATCCCTTTTTCTTAGCATTTCTTTTTCTTTTGGGCTCTTTTAAACGGTGACTTTCACGACGAGTTAATTTTGAACTCTCGCAACCCTTTCCCGTGAATCACTCATCATTTTTTCAATTAGGTGCCAATTAAAATCCTCACGGTAAATGATTCTTACATGCACACTTATCCTTAAGCTTACTTACGCATAGATGACAAGATTGAGATAAGAACGATTCGCCAAATTCAAATATGCAAGAGAAGTCAAAGATCCATATAAACTCGTGCATGTGTGCAATGTTGGCATATATACAAAGTCGAATCAAAATCCATATCAACTTCGAAACAACCCCATATAAAAAATGGTTAAGATCATTCTGGGCATCGATAATAATGACCAAATGTCCTAGCCACATGGATAATTAAACGACCGGGGGGGTCCAAACACACCAATATGCCACATCAAACATGTGAACTAAAAAAATGAAAATGTTTTTGGCTTTTCAAACATATTTTGACTCAAATAAAAGTAAAATCTTTTTGGTTTTTCAAAAGTTTTCTTAAAAACAAAATCTTTTTGGATTTTCAAAAAGACTCAAACAAATGAAAATTATAATACAAAATGATACACAAGTCATTATACTAGCAATGAATATATCATGAAGCAAACTAGCATATGAAAAACATGGCAACACTATCATCCTTTAGATTTAGCATGGGAAGAATCAAGTGCACCCAAATGAGAATCATGAAGTTTTATTCCTAAATCCACTAAATCCGATTTCCTAACCCAAGTAGGAGTAAAACGACGCATAGGGGTTTGGGGAACCAGGGCAACGTTATTCCTAAACTTCCTAGGAGCTTGTCTAATGTCGTAACAATAACGCCTAAGGTGACCTTTCTTGCCACAAAACGTGAAAGTGTAGCGATGGTGGGAGTGATTACCTATTTGTGGACCTTTTCTAACCTTCCTAGTGTTTCTCACACGTGCTGTGGGAATGGTAACAACTCTCTCATCAAAACCTATACCTCCCTTATCTCCCTTAATTTGGGCGATGCCTAAGATCTTATCTAACTTCTCCGACCTAGCCTCCAAATCAAACTTAAATCTAAACGAGTCTCTCAATAAATCCTCCAACTCATGAATCCTAGACTCTTGCAAACGCCTAGACTTCTCAAACTCTAAAATTTCCATTTTCAAAGACTCCATCAAACCACGGAGATTATCTCTCTTTTTCTCCAAAAACTCTAGATTCTCCCGAAACTTTTTCTCTCGTGCCCTAAGATCCTCTATAAAACTATCATTATTTTCTATGGAACGCTCATTCAACTTAGCTTGCAATTTTGAATTAGCTTTTTTCACCTTTACCATTTCAGCATACAACTCATTAAACGCATTTTGCGATTCTTTCACATCTACCCACTCTTCGTCACTCTCTTCTCCCTCACTAACATGGGATTACTCAAAACCTCCTCGAAAGTGTCATTCACATGAGAATCTTCATCGCTCACATGACATTCCATAAACGTAACAAAGTTACGATCAATGGGGAAACTCTCTCCCTCTTCCGAATCACTATCACTTAAGGTGGCACTATATACAATGGGTTGCTTTCCCTCTTTCTTAAGTCTAGTGGGACACTCCTTAAATTTGTGACCGTAACCCTCACACCCAAAACACTTATCCGAATCATCTCTCTTAGGCTTTTCAAACATATCCTTAGAGGTGGGATAAACTTTGTTGTTCTTTAATTTTTCAAAGTTCTTAGCATATTTCGAATGCTTTTGAAACTTAATAAATTTTTTAAATTTCTTTTGCCAAGAAAGCAACATCCTCAAAATCGAAATCGGAATCGAAATTCAAAACTTTAATTTCCTCCTTCCGAGTTTTCAAAGAAATATCCTTTTCTTTCTTATGAACTTGCTGGAAGGTAATCATGTCGATTTCATAGGTTTATAAGTCACCTACAATCTCTTCTAGTTCCGTCGACTCTAACTTAACCAAGGAGTTTAAAATAGTCACTTTTGCATCAAACCTACTAGGCAACGACCTAAGGATTTTCTTAATGACACGATTGTCAGGAATTTTCTCACCTAGGTTAAACGATGAGTTGACAATATTGGACAACCTAGCATAAAAATCATCAAAAGTATCACTATCTAACATCCTAATGGTCTCAAATTGTGTAGTGAGATTTTGAAGTTTTGACGCCCTAACCGTGCTAGTTCCCTCGTGAGTGAGTGCCAAAATATACCAAGCCTCTTTTGATGTTTCACAAGTCATAATTCTATTATATTCTTCTGGTGTGACATGTGAAGAAATAACATGCAGACCCTTAGAATTATATTATGAAAGTTTAAGTTCAGTTTTGGTCCATGACTCGATAGGCTTTAAATTAGTGATATCACTTAAAATAGTGAGAGGTGGTGTCCAACCTTTTTCAACTGCTAGCCACACATGTTCATCAATAGATTTTAATGCACTTTTCATTCTCATCTTCCAATAGGTGTAATTAGTGCCATAAAAAATAGGAGTTCGAAAAAGTTTGTTATTTCCAAAAATTCATCTTTGAAAACACACGGGATCATAAAACAAATAAATTATGCTTTCTAGCTCTGATACCAATTTGAAAAAGGGTGGTCCTTACACGTGTGTTTCAAATCAAACCAATTTTTACCAAAAAATTATCCAACTTTTAATTAGCACCAAACCAAGTTGTGAAAAACCAATTCTTACTTTAAACCGGTTTTATTTTGATTAATCCTAAATATGCATCTAGTGATTAAAAAAAGTAAAGTAATGTAAAGAATACTCACAACGCCGGATGTACGCGGAAAAACCTAAGCCGAGAAAAAAACCTCGGACGGCCTAAGCCAAGTAATCACTATGAATGTGGAATTACAACGAAGTGACAAAAGAATCACTCAACGACTCGATCCCCACGGGTCTTGACGCTCTTATGATCTTCAACCACTCCTCCCACAGTGCCCACGCAAAAATTCCTTCTTCCACGATACATGTCAATAACATACATGTCCACGTATGTCTCATTGTCCACCGAATGGATTTGATACGTCTACGATGTCGAACAAGAAGTCCTTCTCCATTCTTCACCGCAAAACCCAGATGTTCAATTGTAGAATAAACCTTCTTGGTGCAACAAGATCACATAAACATATAGTAATGATAGATCGGATCTTTGCAAACTCTAAGGATGTGTTTAAGCTTTGAAACCTTAGAAAAACATTTGCAAACAAGTCTCTGGATCGTAAACTATTTTTTAGAGAATGCACACTTAATAATTCTAACGAAACCACACTTTAAATACAAAAAGTTAGCCGCCTCGAAACTAGTGTCACTCGAATGAGATTGACCTGTTGTTGGCGTGACACAGCCATCTCGTTTGAACGAGCCAGCTTGTCGTTTGAACGACACTGTGTGTCAGTTTGACTTTTTCTTTAAAACATCTATTCCAAAATAGATCCAAATAAGTCAAACTCTTTTTCGAGCTTATCAGAATAAAACGTAGTTTAAAACATACAAAACTCTTTGAAAAATTTTAAAACATTTTTCCTTATAAAATTACATCCTTATCTGTTATAAAAACAATTTTGAGCACCATTAATTATACACATTCATACCAGTGTGATCTCGGAATGCAATTAACTTGAAGAAGAATAAACTTGCACCAATTAAACTTCGACATGATTAATTCTTTGAAGCTTTTTTGCAACGTCTTCAATTTCTTCAATACGTCATAGACCAAGTGGGATCGTGACAAAATCAAATCTCCCTATGACATATTACAAACAAAATTTTGTTCACGGAATTAAGTCAAAACAATACAGGGACTCAATTGGAAATTGGAAATCTGATTTTGAAAATGAAATATCTGATCTTAATGAAAAGGTTACTATTTTTGAATAAAAATATAAGGCCACACTGGTTGATCTTGAAAAATCTTAAGAAATGTGTGTCGATGCTTTTAAAAGAATTAAAGAAATAGACTTAGAAAAATCGAAAGAAGATTTTAATTTGGATAAACTTTTGGACTATCAGAAATGGGATTTTAATACAAATGGACATGGTTACAAAGAAAAAACTTCAAAACAATCCATGTATTAGACCTACTATATTTATTACGGATAGTACCCAAGTCAAACCAAATCTGAGTAGTTCCACAGTTGATAAAGGAAAACAAATTTTGAGTGAAATTAATTCTAAAACTAGTTTTAATATTAATTATCCTCCTATTTTGTATGTTGATTCTCCCAAGTACACTCCACCCCCTAAAATGACAAACGTGACTACTAAACATGACACAGATGGCTCTAAGTTTAGAAAGTCCGTCCCTTATGTTAAACCGCCGGCTGTTAATTGCTATTGCAGTTTTTGTGATTTTTTGGTCACCAAAACTGGGAATGCCTTAGTAATCACAAGAAAGATACTCATTTTAAAGGTCTTAACATGAAATTGAAGCAACTTATAAATTTTCCTAGGCAGCACACTAATAATAATTGGAATCATTTCTACAATAAGTCTAGGACTCATATCAATAAGAAAATATTTTCTAAAGAAACATTCTATCCTAGATTTCGAAAGGCACAAACACCTTTGAATACTTTGCCTATTTGGATTAAGACTAGTGATTTGAGACCTCAAATGGATTTTTTTAAAATCGAAGAAATGCCCAACTAATATTTGTGAAGCATACAAAATTGAGGAAATCATTAAGTCTCCTCATGAGAAGGTTAAGGACTTAAACCCCACCAAACCCTTTAATTTATTCAATGCTGGGGGAAGTGAGACCGATAAAATTGGAGTTATCAAGTATTGTGAGGCTAATGGATATTTTTTACCAGTTTAGTGCTCCAAAAACTGCCAGACGAATTGGGGTCATTCCTAGTATTACTAGTGATCTTCAAATTACTGATATACTTTCTGTCTTTTAATAATTCTTATTTAAAAATGACTTCCACATATGACTGGAGACATTGTACTTGAAAACTAGCCTGTGTTTATTCTGCATCCTGATTACTAGATCTCTGAGGTTTTATGATAAGGATATCAACTAATAACGGTATCTCTTTAAATCATGTTTAATGTAAGAAATGTTTATTTTGTAGTTTATAAATAATTATTATTTTCTCTTAACATTATACAATTTAGTCAAAATGGGGGAGAGTTGAGTACATATTTCTGATTAATGTGTTGATATTCTTTCATGCATAGTATCTTGTCTTATTCTTTCTTGCACATTTATTTCTGTCTTTTATCAATTGGGTAGAGAAAGTGCTACTAACTTGATTTCTCGGTAGAAAGGTATTTTTTTATTTTACAGGTTTTCTCGTTGGTCATTGTCAGTTGTTGCGTCTTTTCTTTTATATTATGGGTGGGTAGTTAGATACACTTTTGTATATGAAATTTTAGGAAATTTTTACCTTAGTATATCATTTGATGTACTCAAGGGTTTTGCCAAAATTAGTCAAATGGGGGAGTTTGAAAGTACTTATATAGAGCATTCCTAGGGTTTGTTTTTTGTGCTGTAGCTATATAGACCTTCAGCTAGTTGGACTTAAATTTTGAGAAGATTTTATTTCTAATTATGTCGTGTCTAGATGCCTAGGCCAATCTCTACAGGCTCTATACTCAAGCCTACATCAAATCCAGAATCCTAGCATACTCAGGTAGTCTCACACCTATTCTATTGGCTCATAGGATTTATTACACATCACGTACGACACCACACCACACGACATTTTATCATTTCTAATGATTCTGTATGGGTTTTATTAAAAAGAATTTTTGAAACTGTTTATAATTTAATTTGGAAATTATGTCAATAAATATTTTTTGAAAATAGTGGAAGTTAAAATATTTTTTTCTCTAAGTCGTGTGTTTTAATCATAGTTTAATTCTATTGATATATTGTATTATGTTAATATGTATGTCATTGATATGTATGTTTGCATGTGTGCCCTGAATTTTTTATTATCTTGTAAGTGTGTTGGCCGAATTGTCACATCTATAACAAGTCTTGAGATTTAGGCAAATAGCCTTTCGTGGCCAAGACTTGACTCCTATACCTGTTGGACGTTTTGTCCCTTAACAGGTCTAATAAGCTAGGCTGTTGGCGTGTTCCCCATTTTGTGGTATTTTTTACCATAGCTTTATTTTATATATATGCATACTTATTTTATATATATATATATATATATATATATATATATATATATATATATATATATATATATATATATTGTTCTCGTATGATATCTGCTATATAAATATAAATATAATATTATATGCATATAAGATGTTGCATAATGTGTTATAACTGTTAGCCTATTTGACCATATATCTTTTATATATATACCTGCTTGCGTGTACACCTGGTAATAGATATGTTCTTAATTTGGTGTGTAACCGATTTCAAAGCAATGCCGTGTAGTGGGATTATTCGCTTTTTTATATTTTGGTCATTATCTTCTTTTCAACGGTAACATTTGTAAGCTATACACATTTTTTAGTGTAGTTGGAAACAACTGGCATCAACTCTCTTTTGAAATGATGTAGTGTCGAAATACAAGCCCCGATTTTGCTCCTCCCACGATTTTACTTCTTACCCCAAAATTGGTAACTTCGTTTTACAAAATCGTAAGTCACGTGGTTTCCAGCTAGCATAACACGCGTTAATCTATAAAGTTGTTACTTTGTGTTTCTTTATCAACCATACGATCATTATATTATCTACAACTTGTTTTCTTTTGGCACAATCCCTTTGCTCTTGAGTTTGTCCAATAACAGTAGATCTAATATCTCTATAAATTGGATGCTTTGGCTCTCATTTTTAATAATCGAAAAAATTGTTTTTGTGCCCAAACTTTACCAAATTTAAGAGAGAAAGAGAGGGTAATTAAATTGGAATTTACATCTGGCTTCTTCAAATATAATGAAGAATGGACCACTCTCATTCTGAATCCGCACTTCGTTTTTCAAAAGTATAATTTTTTTTATCTTTGATACATCATTTTCATATCACTTTTAGAATCACTTTGTACACCACAATTCACATAGGCATTGAATATTGTGTACTTATCAAAATAAAATCTGATTTTTGAAAAGAAAGTTTGCTAAAAGTAGTGTTAAATCAAGATGGCTTGATGAAACAAGAAAAGTAAGAACATAAGATTTGTTGTTGATATTTAGGATATCAAAAAATTGTTACATTATCATTCGGGTTGCAACATTAAGGGTGAGTGTGTCATATAGAATAGGACACATCACAAAAGCACTGCACTACCACTAGTCACTATAAGAATCAATAGTCTCTGAGCCAACTTATGCCAAGGAAGCTAGAGGGAAGGCTGCAACGTGAAGAAAGCAAAGTGAACAAGAGTTGCATAATGAGGGTAATTTCGGAATAGTAACCAGAGTAAAGAGAAGCTTGGTCGAGATAGGTAATATCTTGTTCTGTTTTATCTTGCTTTGAGTGTTGTTGCATGTTTGTGAATCGTGCCTTTTTTATTTTATTTTAGTGGACTTGGTAGATTAGGTGACCATAGAGGGTCCGTCGTTTTTTCAAGGAAGGGTTTTTGTGACACAAAATAAACACAGCGTGCTTTAATTTCTGCATTAATCACCCAACTCAAAAAAGTAGGATTAAAGATTGAAAACACACCTAATTAAACTGAATTAATTATTATGTTCTTAATCATCTAGTTTAATCAAAATAATAATTAGGACTTTTAATAACTTGCCAAATCTAAATAAGTTTGTAAATTAGTTATCAATTTAAGTAAAGTTTAAATTAGTCCCCTCTTGATAATCTATAAAATGCGTTGATGATTTGGGTTTATACAACAGTAGTTTACTTCCGCACATTAGTCTATTGCGTCATAGTCGCCCACTCAAGTGGTACCAGAGCTAGATTTTACAAATGATCTATTTTATAAACTCTTGCTAAACTTTGTTTACCTTGTTTTCATGGACGATTCAAGTCAGTTACTTAGGTTAGGAAATTTTAGTAAACCTCCTATTTTCGATGGCACAAATTTTCCATGTTGGAAAAGTAGAATGATTGCATTCATTCAAGGAACATTAGGAGATGAAGTTTGGGATTTAATTGAAAATAGTTATAGGCACCCCAATACTCCTATATCAGAAGGCAAAACTATTTTTAGAAAGTTTAGAACAACTGAATTAAGTGTTGATTAGAAAAAGATAAGCAATTTCAATAATAAGTGAAAAAAAATACAATTTTCATGAGTGTGAGTGAAACTGAATTAAAATGTATATGTCATCGAACTACTAGCAAAGATGCTTAGGATACTTCACTAATAGCATGTCACACCCCGCGTAATTCTGGCGTTGCCCGCCACCAAAATTTTACCGGGCGTTAACTAAATAAATACCATTCTTGATATGTGTTAGGTATGAGACATAATAAAATTAATTCCATCAGATAATAATTTAAATCAATCCCAAAAATGAATCATCAATGCCATATAAAATCCATCACCATGCTAAACTCCAATAATACCCAAATCCTAAATTAAATAAAACTCCAATAAACTGAAGCCATAATGATAAATCTGAATAAAATCATAACAACTGTGGAACCGAATGGACCACTAAATCCATAAACTGAGTCTCAGAACAAACGCGAAGGAATAGAAACTAAACTAACTACTAAGCATAGAATAAATAAACTCCACCTGCACTTCCAAGATATAACTCTATTAATCCTGTGTAGCTACTCCAACACTAATACCTGAAATAATTTAGCCAACACACAAGGTCAGAGCCCTGAGCATGAATACACACTACTCCACTCAATTAGGGTCCTTGAACACTGACAATAGCATTATACATAATAAATATCACAATATAATATTTTAAATTAAATGAGATATGATTAGGTGCAATAACAATAATTCACTATCTATCCAAAATAATTCTTATTAAAAAATCCAACCAATATTATTTTAAATATCCAACAGTCTCATATTGTTAATTTAATTAAATTAACCAAATTTATTATTCTTCTCAATTTATTATCATCAATTGTGGTACACCCGCATAAATTTTTTACTCCACTAATTCACATTATTATAGCGGTCCTGCCGCCTCGGGTGGTACTCCCACCAAAATGTATCATTATAGCGGTCCTCCCATATTGGGTGATAATCCAACCAAAATACATTATTATAGCGATCTTCCCATCTCGGGTGGTACCCCCACCAAAATACACATTCCCGTCATCAATAGCCAGCTGATCCTTTTAAACTGTCGATCCCGTAATATGACGAGATTCCACACATGACACGACATAAACACTAGCTGACCCATTTAAACTGTCAGGCCCCGCACTTTATGTTGCCAATATATTTTAATACTCCCATTTTCTTAGGCATTAATTATTAATTATTTATCCTTCTCATAATTATTTTGCAAAATTACCCCACCCTTGTTATCGATGTGAGATCCTCAAAACACCCGTAGTCCCATACCTAAGGGTTCCCAACACATATATACGTCCTACCTTAATTATAGGATGACTTTCTATTAATAACTCTTCCTAGTCTTATACCTAGGCTAGAGAATCGATGGCACGACATAAAAATCAGCCCCATCCCAGAATTACCCATCTGCAAAAATCTACACTCGTTAGTCCCATATCTAGAAAGTGTAAATCGCAACTAAGGCCTACCCACTAGTCCCATATCTAGAAAGTATCCTAAAATATTGGTGAGGGCATACTACAAAAAAAAAAATCGTAGTTCGCGCGATGATAAATATCAACAATAATAAATCACATAATCCAACAATATCACAAATTTGTTCACGATGGCACAATTTAATTTAATTTAATTTAATTTAATTAATAATACCGTCATCGTTATAATTCTTAACAAAATTATTTCCATCTAATAATTTGATATTATTCGACATGCAAGTTTATGAAACATATCGTCATTGTTCGATTTTATTATTAGCATAACTTTCACACATGTGAACAAGTCCTGATTTTATTTAAATAACCCCCATAAAATTCTACATGCGATCCTACGCCCATAATAATCAAAACCCACTACTCTCTCCTACGCGTCCAAGGGTTTGAAGTAATATTCCATATTATTTTTTTTAACAAAATAGTACCAAATTTAGTTTTCACTTTTTGTAATTAAGTTGCTAATTTATTTTAAGAAAAACCAATCATTAAGGATTCAGGGAACACTTAAAACGCATAATTATAAAGGAAGAGAATAGGATATCCATGCATGAGTAAAATTCGTTTAGAAAATTTGAGTAGACGGTTGGAATCCTCTCAAAAAATTATGAAAGATTGCTTCTTGAACAAACTTGAGAAAACACCAATTGAACCTTCAAATCTTGAGTTAAAACTTGATAACTTTGGGGCTAGGGTTTGTAAGAGGAAGAAGATGAACAAAATAGAGAACTACTACTCTTAAGATGTTTAATAATGAGTTTTAAAAGTCCAAGCCCCGAAATATTGATATATATGTATATATGTATATATATATATATATATATATATATATATATATATATATATATATATATAAGTGCAAGAGGAATTTAAGTGGCATTAGAATCCTATTAAACTAAAATAGTTCATCCGTTAGTCACGGTCCAGAACCCTGATTTTTTTAAAAGAGAGTTTTTATGTTATAAGGACTCTTATAAACGACCCAAGACTTATATATACTCATATTATCAGTTATTTAAGCTAGCTCTTCGAGTTTTGAAAAAAATTAATTAATTATCGGATAAAATTACGGGTTGTTACATATCACACGAGGGTGACACTAGAGTAAAGGAATGTAAAACATAAATATTGGTTAAATAATACAATATGTTAATAAGAAAGACAACGAACCATTTGATGACTTCTATATGCGTTTGACTAATATCATTACCCAGCTACATGCGAATGGTATAGAATATTCTGATAAAGAAGCATGTGCTAAAATTTTAAGGTCCCTTACCCCTATATTTGACAATAAACGTTACATTATAGAAGAGATTAATGATCCATCTCTCACACCGGAATTGCTAACCTCAAAATTGAGAACTATGGAACTTGAATCAACCTTTAGGAAGACTCTTACATCTTATGCTAAAAATGAGTTGACCAATACTTCGAAAGTTACTTTTGAAATTGCCAGTCCTGATAAAATAAGCATAAGGTAGTTAAACAACAATCTGAGCCAGACACTGAATCTGATGTGGATTTAGTTGAAATTGATACGATTGACAATCAACTTGTTGTTATGTCTTCACAATTTAAGAAACTTTTGAAGCACATAAATACTGTTGATAAAAGACGTATGCAAGCAAATCATCAGTCTAGTCATTTCACCTGACACCATAACATAAGTTCAAAACAGGCTCCTGATTTTGATAGTAGAAGTAGTAAGGTTGATAAATCTAAGTTTAATTGTCACAATTGTGGAAAACTCGATCACTTCATGTCTGATTGTTGGTCTAAGACACAGTCCAAGCATTCTAAGAAATAAAAGGCTCATATAACTAAAACTTGGGAAGAATCTTCTGATTCGGAATTAGAAGATGACCAAGGAGAATCCGAATCAAATTGCCTTGCATTTTTAGGAGAAGTTTATGATTGTTGCGAAGACATGTACTTAACAGGAATGATTAATTTCGAAGATGAATGTGAATCTGATGAAGTACTTGATTTGATTGATGCTGCTAAATCTTTGTTAGCTAGACAACCTTCTATGCTTGAATTGATTGCTCCATTGATGGAAAGCATATTTTGTGTGTGTATGTGATACTAAATCTGATGATAGCAACACTTCTCACACAGACACCAAGGATAATGAAAATTTTATTGGCTATGATGATTACTTAGAACTATATGTCAGAACATTGCAAATTAGACAAGAATTATCAAATGTGGTTAAATTTCTTAGTAGGTCCTTAGAAAATCAATATGGGATAGTTAATCAAACTATACAGGAGATAACTGGTATCAAATCAAACTTTGGAAAAGAAAGAAGTGATTTTGAAAAACAAAAATCTGATTTTGAAAATAAAATCTCTGATCTTAATGAAAAGGTTACTATTTTTGAACGAAAAGATAAGGCCACATTGATTGATCTTGAAAAATCTGAAGAAATGTGTGTCGATGATTTTAAAAGGACTAGAGAAATAAACTTAGAAAAATCAAAAGAAGATTTTAATTTGTATAAACTTTTGGACTCTCAGAAATATGGTTTTAATACAAATGGACTTGGTTGAGATAAGTAATAGCTTGTTCTGATTTATCTTGCTTTGAGTCTTATTGCATGTTTGTGAATCATTCGTTTTTGATTTTTTTTAGTGGACTTGGTAGATTAGGTGACCGTAGAGGGTCCGTCATTTTTTTCGGGGAAGGGTTTTTTTGACGTAAAATAAACACCGTGTGCTTTAATTTTTGCATTAATCACCCACTCGAAAAAGTAGGATTAAAGTCTAGAAACACACCTAATTAAACTGAATTAATTATTATTTTCTTAATCATCTAGTTTAATCAAAATAATAATTAAAATTTTTAATAACTTGCCAAGCCTAAATCAGTTTGTAAATTAGTTATCAATTGAAGTAAAGTTTAAATTGGTCCCTTATTGATAATCTATAAAACTCGTAGGTAATTTGGGTTTATTCAACACTAGTTTACTTCCGCACATTAGTCTATTGCGCCATAGTTTCCCACTCAGTTTCCAACAAAACCACCATTTTATTTGGGCCCACTGGACTAGCCCGTCTTCTATAATTTCATCTCTTAATTTATCCTATTATGATAATGTATCAAAGTTGCATCCAAAATTTGGGCATTGGTAGTGTATGTCAGATTCTCCATTATCAAAAACTTAATGTGTCACATGAGACCCTATACGAGACAATCTATCTTATTCTTCTTCATACTCACCTATTCTGGTGCAAAAAGAGACATCCATGTGAACATCATTCTATGACAACGTGCAAGAAACCTTCTTAATAAGGAGGAAGTCCTTCTTTTGCACCCTAATATCATAAATGGAAATACTTCTCATTAAATCATGCCACAAACTTTCCATAAGTTAACTGCTCTTGGTTTTCCACTCTGGTAACTCTCTCTCACCATTGAAGGGCATCTCAAATCAAGAAAAACTCTATGCAGTCCAACAACTTGAGATGAAACTCAACATCCTATTGCCACTGTTGTGCCACCTTAGGATCCAAAGATCCAAATAAAGTAGGTGGGATATTTTTATGAAGGCTCCCTGACACTATCACAGGTTAAGGTGGGTGCTATACACTACAGTACCTCTTGAGTCCTCTTTTTTATATATTTCTACATCCCCACTACCACTGAGTGCCTAATGATCTCATCTATCTCTTGGCTTTCGCAATGGTATTGGCCATGTGCATATGGCATCGGTACTGCACATTCTTGTACCATTGGGGCTACAAGCATATTTGACCTACCCATGTGATTTAGCCAGAACTTTTATCCTCATTGGTGCCATCTAAAAATTTCCAACATAAATTTCCTAATAGTTAGTAAGTCATAATGAGAGTATAAAAGTGTATTAAGGAACTCTGGTCGGAAACTAGAATGGACCAATGGAACTTATTTTGCATAGAACCATGCTATGATACCAACTATAACAGCCTGCATATTCTAATATTTAGGTTGATAAAGTCCAAATATTAGGATATACAAATTTCTCAAACAATTTAATTACCATTCTCAGTATGAAAAGAAATAAGAAAATATTGGTGCATTAAAATAAAGAGTGCAATAAGGCAAATCCTCAAATGATAAAAATAAATTACCATCCATCCAATATGAAATTAATAAAAGTCTCAACATAAAAAAAGTCCACCACCAATACTAGATAACACGAAATTACAAGTCTCTAACTACAATAGTAAAACTAAACTAGAGTACATCACCCTAACACGCAACTGAAAAAAAATGAATAGTCACTAATCAACTTTTAGATCTCAAAACTCTTGAGAATGGTGATAACTTTAAATAGAAAATGTGAATCCTTAACAAGATGGAAGGAGCGCTAAACCTGGGGCCAGCTCAAGCACCTAAAAATGTCCAATGATAAAAATTGGTTTGGCACATTCAAAGTAAAGAATCTCCGCAACTTAAAATTATTTTATTTTCACTGTCTAACTCCACGGTTGTCTATCCTATAATAAAGCATGAAAAATATAAACCATGATCTCATTGTTCATTTTAATTACATTGGATTCCATAATTAATTAATCTCTTGATTAATTAAACTATAAATGCATCCAGTCTTTTCTCATCCAACCGAGGCCACGCGGTACACACATATAATTGTTAAGAATACTCGTTTGACAAATTGTGATAGGTTAAAATAACGACGACGCACTGTCCTCCTTGATAAAGCACAAGCTTTATCTTGGCCCTCTATAATGTACAATCTCTCCCATTCACTTTATAGGGTTTTTGCTATTTTCTGTTTTATTCATTTGAAGTAATGGCCTAAAACTTCCATGGCATACAAGAAGATCTCTTACGATCATAAACTTTTCCAACTCCAAGATGACTACTCTCAGATTCTCGTTGCGACTGCTGGTAACTTTGGGTCAAACCAGTTGCAGAATATTCGTAAGGGTCTTAGAGGAGATTTCATTATTCTGATGAAAGAAAAATACTATAATGAAGATGTCCATTAGGATTCATGCTAAATAGATTCGAAACCAAACATTCCTTAATATCATCCCTATCCTTGTTGGAAATGTTGGGTTGATCTTCACCAAGAGTGATCTGAAGGAAGTGAGCGAAGAGGTAACGAAGTACATGGTGAGAGCTGTTACCCATGTTAGTTTAGTGGCTCTAGTCGTTGTCATTGTCCCACCAGGAAATATTGGACTCGACCCATCCCAAACTTCTTTCTTTTATATCCTTAACATCCCCACCAAGAATAATAAGGGTACTGTCAAAATCTTCACCCATGTGGAGCTTATCACGAAGGGAGAGAAAATGGGATCCTCCGAAGCTGCTCTACTTGCAAAATGACTTCCAAAAGTAAGGAAAAGCGATCACCTCGATAATATTTTATTAATAACTTAATGAATTAAATGGATTTTGGGACCTTACGGTAGATAAGAGATTGAAAACAGTTTGTTACTAGCATGAAGGCCACGCGATGCGTGGCCGACTTTCTCTAAATTGTATTATTTTAAATAAAAAGGAAATGTTGAAGGGTGAAGAGAACAAAATAACAAAGTAAGAAAGAAGATGATTAAAACCAAGAATCTGTAATAGTGAAAAATTTACATTATCAACAATGTAATGACAAAATTTTACTCCTTTTGATATGCACAATCAATAATTCAGAATTCAGCACTGAAAGATTTTAGCATTGTCTGCATAAAAAAATTACAAAAAAATTATCGCCCAATTGAATAACAATAAATAAATAAACTTATTATCGTGTTTCACATATATATAACTATCACTTATGATTATTATCCACTTACGTTTACAACCAACTGTAAAATTAGATCCAAATTCAATCACTTCAAGTAATAAATTAAAGTCATTAGTCTATTAACAAAGTGAGATTTGTATAATACACACAATAACATTAAAATAAATTAGAAAGAACAAATACTCAAAACCTAATAAATTTTACAATGCAAATAAACTAAGCAAAAGTACCATAAGATAAGAACACATTCCTCTAGCTTATAATAATCAACTGGTGGGCAAACCAAAATAAAATAAAATAAGGTTTTTGAATAAAAATTATTATTAAAAATTAAAACATATATTATGTATGTAGAGTACATATTCCCTCTATTTTCTGGTTTCTATAGAATTTATTTTTTCAACACTAATTATAAGGGGGGAAAACTAAACAATAGTGAAAATGTTCACAATAGAATTTTGACTAAGCTACTACCTATATATATATGGAAAAATAAAAGAATTGAATGAAATAAATTGGATGCTAACAGAACACATCTCACTTCAATCAACTCTGATCTTAAATACAGAGTCATATTAACAATTCAACTCAAAACCCATTAAACTATTCATCAAATAGTTTTGGAAACAACAACGAAAATTTAGATGTATAGGAAATGAATATTAACCTCAAGGTTCAGAGTATTCAGATTTGTAGTCTACTAACTTTATATAATTTAGTACCCACATTAGCTGGTAATTTTATTTCATGAAAGAATCACTCAATGGAGTGGTACACCATGCTCTCAAACAAAATAAATTATCCATTCGAAAAGAGAAACTAAGGCTTAATCAACCCGTGTTTTGAACTCAATGAATCCCGAATCTTCTGAAAAACCATAGAGACAAAAGAAGAGTTAGATAAACATAAAAGAAAGAGGACTTTAATTTAAAAAAAAATGAACCAAAAAGGAAAAAAATACCCAACATTATTTTAGAACTTACTTTGGGATAGAAAAAGATCCAGATTAAGATCCAAATCTAGGTAGACAAAGAGAACACCCAGGTGTATTTTTTTCAAAAATCTCGGCGTAGGATGCCCCTTCTTACCTATACGGATCAACCCATGTGTGATGTCCCGAACGATCACGCCAATCCCAATAGAATAATCCGAAAAAGTAGCTACATCAAAATTAACTTTAAAGCTCCCCCAGTCGGCGCAGTCCATTTTTCAGGTTTGGTTTTTTTCGGTTGGTCTCGTAGCCACGCATCTATGTAGTTTAGAAAAATAGCAACAGTCTTACTAATTATATCCCTCGAGTTTAGTGATTTTTCTCCATGAAAAATGCCATTTATATTTTGCCAAATAGCCCATAAAGAAGTACATATACAACCAAAATTCTCTTGGGAAGTATTATCTGCAATCTTATCAATCAAGTTTACCATAATGCCCTCTAGCATCGCCCATTGGTTCGTCTGAAATTCACATAGTTACAGCACCCTTACCACGATAGAACATTACAAACATACATGTGTTGCACTGTCTGGCCATATTTTACACACAACAACACGGGGATGTTGGCCATCTTTCGTTTAAAAAAATCCCCATAAGCAAAGAATAAGAGGTGAGAAGAAAAATAAAATTCTTAATTTTAGGAGGTATAAATTATTTCCAAATATGCCTCCAGGTTGAAGTGTGGGAAGATGATGAAGGTAACTCGTATCGCAGAGTCCCATGGACCTTGATCAATCCCCGAGCAAGTTTACATCCGCTCCTTATGGGATATATATCATGTTTTTCAAAATCCAAGTCTTGTTTATCATCGGGGAGGCTGTAGAAAGTGGAGAATAAACTCTTTGATTTTAAACCCGGTCGAAAAAATGCCAGAGAAGAAGTTGTGGTGGGAAGGACAGAGAATGGTTTTTAAATATACATGCTGAAGTCGGAGAGTTAAGTGGGAGGAAATCCAACTCTTAGGGATTGGAAAAGTCAGAGTTAATATGAAACTCTAGGAAATTGTTGGGTTCCGTTTTTTATTTCTTGAAAAAGAGGTGAAGAAGTAGATGGATAGCACGTGAGTTTAAGAACTTGCATTTATGATTGCCACGTGTCAGTCTAACATTATTTGGGTCTACAATTTTAGTTATATACTATAGATTTATAATCCTAATCTATAGCAAAGACCATTCTTAGAATTCTCCTTATTTATAAGCTCCATCCAGCTGAATAGTAGCATGGGATGGGACTCTTATAATAATGATTTGAATTAGTCAACTGAGTGTTCTTATCATTCCCATTCAATCTAGAGGACTTTAATACTCCCAGCTTGGTCCGAAGAACACGAAAAGTAGATTTGGGAAGCGATTTGGTAAAGATATCAACAAGTTAAGCGGGTGAGGGAACAAAAGTTATAACGGACAGTTATGGATCGGATGTCATGTTTTTCATGTGCGTATTCACTGTCTGGATGCAGTATCCGTATCCCTTCGGATAATTCAAAAACTATCCATATTCGTATCTGCTCAGATATCTCAGATTCGAATAATATCCATATCCGTTTACATTGTTTAGCCATCGTAAAAAAATAACTATTAAAATATCCAATTCAATCCAAATAAATTTATAACAAAATTATTACCTCCTAACACCAACAATTATGGCTTCTATAATAATAGTAGCATTCCATAATGATAATATGGATTAAACCCATTCATACTTTACAATCATATAAGCTTAAAGCCATAAAAAAAATTACAGTAGCATTCCATAACAGTAGAACTAAATATGCACCTTTTAAATTAAATAAAATTTATTAAGAATGATAATATCATGGACCTTTTAGCCTTCAAAACATACTGATATTTTTATTTTAATAATTATACATTTTTATTTTGTATATAATATACTTGTTGTTAACTTCACTTCTCATCACAATCAAAAGCATCTCTTTACTTTTTGTTTCTCTCTAACATTTATTTATAATTAAGAAAACTAATGAACAATCACATGAACAATATATAAATACAGTTATATATTTTTATTTTTATTTTGTATGTACCTGTTGATGATAAATTTCTGTAACAGGAGCAGGGGATGCGAAGCGATAGAGCGGCGGAGTTGATGAGTAGCGGCGAACTAATGCGGCGAAGGGCGAGGTGGCAGAATGTGAGTTTTTTATGGAGTGAAATGAGGGTTTATTTTCTCTTTTTTTGTACGCAAGAGAAATGAAATGAAATGAAATTAGAGTTTTTTATTTTGAGTGGAGTATATGTTCTTTAGTGGGTGTATGTTGTGTGTGATAGGGTGTACTGAAATTTTAGTATAACTCCATGATAATATACCCAATAAAATAATAATATATGACATTTTATAATGTACCTAATAAAATAATACCTTTAGGGAGTTTTTGTTTTGAGTGAAGTATGTGTTTATTTTATTTTAGGGAATAAACGATTTTTTAATATTATTTTATTAGTAATACTAATACTAATATTATTAGTAATATTTTAAACATATGTTTGACAAATAAGGATATTCGGTAAAACAGATATCCGATAAAATGGATACTCCATATCGGATACGGATTATCCGTGTCGGATATTAGTACTATCCGTATCTGTATCCATTTTCTCGAATATTTTTATAGAGTATCCATATTCGTATCCGTTTCCATATCCGTAAATTCGGATTCGGATATCAGACGAATGTGGATTTTCAAATATCCATTTACGGCCCTAGTTGAGACCAATGTACCACAAGCAACTTACAAAAAATAATTAAGGTCTCTTAGACCAAAATGAGCCTAATAAAAATTGATTCAGAGGCTCAATTATTGATTTTTGCAGACCGAAACATGTGAATGGCCTCGTACGCTAAATAAACTTGATAGTAATGGATTCAGAGGCTATTTGTTTCTTGGGTTTGATCATAATGGATACAGGGGCCCGTTGAGTTGTTGGATCATGTGAACATGATACATAATATTGTATTCAATATGAGCTAACTTGCCACTGATCTAGATTTTTTCTCATATGGAATTTCACAAATTATGTTTTGGTGATATTCTCAACCCCTCAATTTGTTAGATTTTCAGTCTAAAATTCAACGATGACTCTCTCGGCTGATAAGCATAAGCACAACTAATGATGAATACGTGATTCTCTAAGCTAATAAAATTTTTGTGCATTCTTTCATCCATACACCAAAGCAACAATATAATAAAGAATTTGACCCTCATCAACAGTTAATAAAGATGATGAAGCTAGATGTGCTATTATTCAGTCCTTCATTTCATCAATAATTAATAATGAGGATGAAACTGGAGCCGCTATTGTTGAGTCCCTCATTTTGCTATTTTTTTCATTATTTTATTCCTTATTTGGAGCTTTGTCAGCTTTAAGAACGATTTGTGAGATTGTAAAGCCATCAACGTATTAATATGAACCACCCCATCTCTGATATTACTGAGTGAGACTACGACAGCAATGATAGTGGCCTCCCTCGTGTTAAGGGAAACAAACCCGCCTACATCGTGTTTTGTACCCGACGACTGGTAACAATGAATCGTGGCTACCTTTGCTAGAGAAATAGTACACCGGTATGGACTACTAGGATCAAGGTTCTTCGCTAGAGCTTTATCGCTATGAAACTATGAAGACATCCAAGAGTATGGAAAGGCTATCACCTCGATAATATTTTTTTGATAATGGACTCCTTTAAATGGAGTTGAGAACGTTACAATAAATAAGAGATTGAAAACAGTTTGTTATTTACAATCCAAATCTATAATAAAGACTACTCTTGGAATTCTACTTCTTTGTAGGCTCCATCCGGATGAACAATAACATGAGTTGGGACTCCTTCAATAATTATTTGAATTAATCAACTGAGTATATTTATCAATAATTACCATACTACCATATCCAACATTGTTGTCAATAGAATGGGCCCAGCATATAATGTGGTGCAGAAAAAATAATATTGCATCTATATACAACCCCTCCATCAACAGCATGGGGTTACTGTGGCCATCTCTCCCTAATTTTTATTTCCCATCTCCTTCTCTATCGCGTGGGTTGGTGCTTGCACGCACAGAGGAGAGAGAGAGAGGGGTCTTGACCATTTCTAGGAACATTTCGGCCGTTGTCGATGTGGGGTGACATAAAGAGAAAGAGTCGCCAGTCTATTTTGCACAAAACAAGCAAAAGAACATGTTGCCGCCTCAAGAGAACGATATCAAAGAAAAACTGATGATGGAAAAACCAATTAGGTCAGAGGTTCGGGGGCTAAAGTTACAAAATGGGAAGGTGTTAGGCACCCATCCCGTCGTTTCGATCTCTTATGGGCTTATGTTACTATTTTTCTTAATTTGTCCGTGAAGTGTGTGTGCGTGTATATATAAGTGGAGATCAGAATCGCTCGACTCACGTTATGAAAAAAGACGGAGTGAGGTCAACCATAGGAATGTTCCCAAAATAATAATTTAAGATATGCTATGTTCACTTATCGAGATATTAATCATTATGACGAAATGATAATTTGTGTTAGATAAGAGGCAAATATGAATCACAAATATGAATCACAAATATGATATTTGTGAATAATATATGGATAAAACATGATAAAGAGGAAAATAGGAAAATAAGACTCATGTCTCAGGTTTTATCCCGAAATGCCTACATAACCTATACAGGTATCAATGTCTACGTAGTTTGCATACGACACGAGTGTGGGGTTTATCCCATAAATTCGAACAAGGATTTTATTATATGTGTGTATAAGAAAAATGTGTTTTAATTTTAAGAAAATGTGGTGAATGTTTGGACCTTTTTTGGAGACCTGGAGATTGATCTTGATTGATGATGAGATTCCTTGCAAGTGAGTGAAGAATGTAGAGGGGTTTTCGCTAAATTATATGTGAAAGTGATGGAAATGAAAGGTGGAGAAATGTTTCAAACAAGGAAACCTTGCTGACTTAAGAAGAATGTTGCTGAGATCACAGAAGTTGATATTTTTTAGGTGCCTTTGGGGTCAGCTCATGATCTCCTTATATAGGGCCAAGGGATTGCCGATTGACATTGTCCTTTCCCTGCCTATCGGCACGGTTGATAGGTAGGAAAATGGACCTGTCAATTGGCAGTCTCGTGCAGATTTTCTAAAAAATGGTCATAAAACACAATTCGTAGGCATACCATTGGAAAGGTTATTCAGAGACCTTTAAGAATCCTTTGGGCCACTCCCGGGTCCGGGAATTGACTTTGGGTCAAACGGGGCTCGAAAGCGCTCATCGGTCCTTTGGACAAGAGATCATCAGACGACGACCATAAGTTCGAATTGCGCATAGGGAAGATTATTGGAAAGGTTGTGCGAGGCAATTCGATGTTTCAAAGAGCTTCGCTCAGTTCAGAGAGTTAACTTTGGTCAAATGGGGACCAAAAGCCCCCACTGGCCCTTAGTAGTAAAACGGGTCATTCGTTCGTACTCTAAGTCTAATTCATGCACGGAATGGACCTTTGGAAAGGTTATTTAGTGACCTTCAAATATTCATTTAGTCTTATTTGAGCTGAAGGTTGACTTTGGTCAAACAGAGTCCAAGAGCGGCCGGTGGCCTCCGGATTATTTTTGGGGGGAAAACGGATCATTCGTCCAAACAATTATATTATTTCATGCATGAGGAGGACCGTTGGAAAAGTGTTTCAGTTTTCTTCGAAGATTCATTGAGCTTTCTATCTGGCGATGAAGTTATTTGGGTTCAAATCGAGCCCGAGAGCACCCGGTGGTCTCTAGATAGGTTTTTGATATTAAAATGGCCCGTTCGTCTGAATCGTTATGACGATTCACATATGGGATAGATCTTTGAAAAGTGGATTTAGAGCCCTTAGAAGTTTTTGTAATACCCCGTATTTTTATGATATTTATTTATGGGATTAATTGAATTAAATGTGTATTAATTAGGAATTAATCCGGATAAAAATACTAGCGAGATGCGAGTTGGTATTTGATTTTAATGAGCATAGATGGCTATATATGAATATGGAAATTATGAAATTTGTCGTGAGATTGATATACGGAAATTTGGAATTTTGTTGAGATGCGTATGACAGTCGCGTCAGGAATATTATTATTTAATTAAAAAGTGAATTTTAATTCTATTAACCGTATGGTCGTTTTAAGTCCGCCAACGCGTTCGAAAAGGTCGAAATAGTCAGAAAACACTAGCCGGGGGTTTAGTTCGGGTCCCGGGGCATTTTTAGGCCATACCGACAACGTAAAAGGGTAGTTTAGTAATTTTGAATTTTTGGGAATTAAAATCAACGAAAATTAGGAATTAAAAATCAGATTTGATAATTACCCACTAAACCCACTAATAACCTAATGGGCTACGGGGGTTATTGGAATTAGTTCCAAAAAGTTTCCTAAGGCAAACCCTAGCCACCATTGTCACCTTGGAGAAGAAGACTTGTAGAGAGAGAGAGAGGAGAATTCTGCAGAGAGAGAGAGAAACATTCATCAATTCGACATCAAAATCAGAGATATACATAAGGCAAGTGGTTTAATTTCATTAGTTGCAGAGAATGCTTCTTCCATGCGTAGGAAATTGATAAAATTGTATTGTTTTTAGAAACTTGTATTTTGATGAGGAATTGCATGTAGAATTGTATGTAGGTGATTATTCTGATGATAATATATTTTGGATGAAACAAAAACGGATTTAATTAGGCTCATTGGGGATTTAAGAATTTCTAGGGTTCATGTTCTTGAAATTGGGGAAAAATGTATAGATTTGATATTTGGATGATGTTTAGAATGAATTAACCCTACAAGACACGTTAATATGTGACCTAAGTATGTTTAGGGACGATTAGAAACCTGGAACAATTGTTGTATTAATGTTTAGATGAGATTAGAGAGGAAGAAAAGTTGGAAAAACGAGAATTAGAAAATCTGGGCTCGAAACTGGCCTCTCGTTAGAAGACCTGCCCAGGTCGTTCGAACGAGCTCGTTCGAACGAGCTTCTAACGAGCTGACAGTTTGCCTTCTAACGAGAGGGATGTTCGTTCGATGCCTTTCGTTCGAACGAGATCTCATTAGATGCCCAGTTCGTTCGAACGAACTCTCGTTCGAACGAGACTTCTAACGAGCTGACAGTTTAGGCTTTTTGGCCTGTTTTGATTCCGCGTGTCCCGTAACTTTGTTTAATTGTAGATATAACATTTCCTTGATGATTAGTTGATATATTTGGGATACTTGGAATATAATGAGGAGTAAAACAGAGAAGGTTGGTTTGAACCAAATGGAAATTATGGATTAGGACGTGAGTGTCTATTACGACGTGAGAACAATTAACGGCTTGAATAATTGAATTAATCGGGAACTTATGAATTGTGCAACATTATAAGTCGGTACGAGAATGAGAAGTGTACCACAAATAAATTACGGTGATTACTAAGATGTGTGTTTACTTAGTATATGTATATGATTTTATGTGTATGACATACCTACCATACTTCCTATCACGGGAGGTTTACGTTCGCTTAGGGCCCTCTAATCCTTGTGTTGCCCGGATTTAGATTGTTACCTCAAGAACATAGGTCAGAGAAGGACTTATTGGGATGTTAATAAGTTTGCTGATCGTGGGAGCGTAGGTATGTGTGTGACCCATGTGATGTGACTGTGTTCGCCTCCATTGTTTGTGATTTGCTATTATCTGAGAACGATTCCTGAGAGATTCGAAATGCGTGATCCTTATGTACGTGATGTACCGGGATGGATAGCAGAGTATGTGTGCACCGCAGCTTAGTCTCGGGTGCTTGTATTGTATATTTATGACGTGAATAATATACACTTAATTAATGAGAACTTTCATGTGGTATTGTGTGTATATATATGGAAACGCTTTGAGAAAATATAAAGGGATAACCTGAAATGAATTGTATTGCATAATTGAGAACCTGAGTTAAGTAAGGACCTGTATTTAGTTGATAACGCTGGAACGTATAATGGAAATTGAGTAGTAAGGGGTAGAACTTATTACGGTTTGGTTAGATATGTGTGTCACTTAGATGGGTACGATACGTTAGGAGTGCACAAATTAGTCGAGAGGTGAGTATGTCATGTGAGTGCACGTCCTAACATGTATTTTGCATTCGTTGTTTTAATGTCGTTAAAGCACTTGCTATTTTTAAATACTCTCCACTTTCGGGCTCTGACCCGTTTGCTTTCAAAACTATTTTTTTGTAAAAACCATTTTAGGTGCCCAGCCACAAGGACACCATGCATAGGACTTTTCATTCAGGTGACGAGCTGTAGCTGTTTGTGGAAGTTACAGGACTTTGCTAGTAGACGCTTCATCTATCTTGACTCTATTCAGATTTCATCAATTTTAGGGCATGTCTCCCATTTCTATTAGAGACATTTCCCAGTTCAGATTTTAAGACTATTTGGCATGTAATTAATTTAGGATACTTTGTTTTATTTAGTTCAGTTGTGGGATTGTTGTGAGGAGTTTTCCTCCGGACTTATTATTATGTTGTTGGTTATTCTATTGCTTCGTTATGGTGAATGGTTGTTATTCTTTCATTATCCTTTTATTGCATGTTAATCAGAGTTAACTTAAAATTTGACATCTAACTTTTTAAATACTAGGTGGCTAGTAATCTTTAAAAAAAATATTTTCGACAGTGATGCTGTTAACTGAACCAACTTGGCATTTTGTATTAATTTAATAAAGGAGTAGCTACCCGGTATTTCATTAGTCGGGGTTTCACAGGTGGTATCAGAGCATCAGGTTCTAGTGTCCTTTAGGATCTGTATGGCTATTTATGTTTTCGCTGAGCTTTCTTTGATGTAGAGCCCTATATTTTAGGACTGTTGTATTCTTTTGTATATGCTACGTTCTTCAGCTATTTCGAGTATATAACTGCGAACTTATAAACTTTATTCTTATTTCAGATGCCTCCACGACGTGTACAACGGGTTCCCAGGGATGCTACGCCAGAACCACAGCCCGCACCAGTTCAGGGCACGATGAATGCCGCCGAAGTTGCAGCCATTGTGGCCCAGGCGGTAAATGCCGCACTAGCCGTAGTTCAGCAGGCACCACCTCAGGCGCCGGTAGCCGCGCCAGTTCAGTCATATGCATTCCCGTCTGCTTGGGAACGTGTACGTGATGCTTTTCAGAAAGCACACCCACCGGAG
Organism: Sambucus nigra; assembly: GCA_949130495.1. Taxonomy (NCBI): domain Eukaryota; kingdom Viridiplantae; phylum Streptophyta; class Magnoliopsida; order Dipsacales; family Adoxaceae; genus Sambucus; species Sambucus nigra. The sequence goes on from OX422218.1 coordinate 350,763,758, forward strand.
TTCGCAGGTAGCTCCGATGTTGTGGTTTTGAGTCAGTGGAGGAAGGACATTCAACGGCACCTGAGGATGTATGAGTGCACCGATGTCCAGAAGCAGATACTAGCTACCTTTAAGCTAGTGGGGTCTGCACTGCAGTGGTGGGAGTCTATTACCACCGTGGAGGAGAGAGATACTCTCACTATACAGGAGTTTTAGGTGCGGTTTGACCGCAAGTACTTTCCGTCAGCTGTACACACGGAAATGAGGAGGAAGTTGGTGAATCTTAGGCAGGAAGGCAAGACTGTGGCCGAGTATGAGGCCGAATTCACCAATCTATTGAATATTGTTCCGGATGAGATACCGACAGAAGAGAAGAAGATACATAAATTTACAGACGGGTTGACTTGGAGTATCCGTTAGCATTTGTTGGGGAACCTATCGTTGGCCACTTACTCTGATGTGGTTAACGCTGCACTGTTACACTGCCAGGATCATCGCTTTCACATGGCTGAAGGCAAGAGATCGGGAGAGTCCGGCCATCAGGGCAGGACTGGGGGAAATGATGCCAGTGGGGCACATTCTGTTCAGGGGCAGAGACAGGGTGACCAGGGTTCCCAGCAGGGGGATCACAAGAGGTTCACATCGGGAAATTTCAGGCACGGAGAGGGAGGTTTCCGGTAGGGCCATCAGGGTCCGAACGGCCATCAGAACCAGAAGGGTCAGAATGGTCAACAACAGTTTCAGCAGGGCCAGGGGAGGAACGGTAACGGCCACCAGGGCTGGGGGCAGCAGGGACAGAGAGGGGGGAACTTCCCGGGGAAGTGTTACATTTGTGGCAAGACTGGCCATAAATGCCAAGACTGTCCTGATAGGGGCAGGGCCCCGCAGCAGCAGCAGGGTGTTCGACAGGAGCCGCAGAGACCCGTGTTTCCCGGCGCCCTCCCGGCGCCACCACAGATGGCAGTATTGCCACCCATTCCAGCAGTCCCAGTTCAGCAGGGGCAGCTGTAGTATGGAAGAGTATACCAGCTTCAGCAAGCCGCAGTCCCACAGGATCCACCAGCCATTGAGGGTATGTTCTCTATTCAGGGGACTATAGGGCGTATTTTGTTTGACACGGGGGCTACACACTGTTTTATTGCTGTGAGATTTGCACGCACCATTGGGTTGTTAGACACCGCCGAGAGCACGGTTACTTGTGTAGATTCGCCGTTGAGTAGGGGTTCCATGATTCTACGTATATGTAGAGGCGTGGGTATAGAGATCGGGAGGTTTACTTTACCCGCGAATATGTTAGTACTAGAGATGACCGAGTATGATGCCATCATTGGCATGGATTGGCTTGTTGCGTACCAATCCATGATTGATTGTTTTAGTAGATGTATTATCTTTGCCATTCCCGGGCAGGAGATGTTTTTAGTGGCGATGCCTCGTCCTGAGGGAGGATCGTCCACTCACTTGTACTATATAGAGGAGGAGACCTCTAAGGAAGTGGTAATACCACTTGATTCGATTCCGGTTGTTCGAGAGTTTGCCGACGTATTTCAGGATATACCTGGATTACCTCCGAGTAGAGAGATAGACTTTGTGATCGACTTGACGCCGGGCACTCGGCCTATTGCCCGCGCACCTTACCGTATGGCTCCAGCTGAAATGAGAGATTTACGGGATCAAATTGAGCAGTTGTTGGGACAGGGGTTTATCCGGAGGAGTACTTCGCCGTGGGGTGCCCCTGTGTTGTTCGTGAAGAAGATGGATGGATCGTTGAGGTTGTGTGTAGATTACTGAGAGTTGAATAAGGTCACGATACGGAATAAGTATCGGTTGCCCCGAATCGATGACTTATTCGACCAATTGAGAGGAGCTGCTTTCTTCTCAAAGATTGATTTGCGATCTGGTTACCATCAGTTGTGTATCACGGAAGAGGATGTCTCGAAGACTGCGTTCTTAACGAGATATGGTTCCTACGAGTTTCGGGTGATGCCTTTTGGCTTAACCAACGCTCCAGCCGTGTTTATGGACTTGATGAATAGGGTGTTCAGAGAGTTCCTTGATCAGTTCGTCATTATCTTCATTGATGATATTATGGTTTACTCCCAGACAGAGGAGGAGCACGCAGAGCATTTGAGGCAGGTTTTGCAGACGCTACGTCAGAACGAGCTGTATGCAAAGTATGAGAAGTGCGGGTTTTGGCTGAAGGAGGTTCAGTTTTAGGGGCATATTATTTCCGACCGGGGGATATCTATTGATCCGGGGAAGGTATCCGCCGTGAGGGAGTGGGGACAGCCCATGACACCGACTGAGATCCCTAGTTTCTTGGGACTAGCAGGATACTACAGGAGGTTTATTTAGGGATTTTTGAAGATAGCGGGTCCTTTGACACATCTGACTCGTAAGGGTGTGCCATTCATATGGAGTGATGTCTGTCAGTTGGCATTTGATGAGTTAAAAGACAAGTTGACTTCAGCACTTGTGTTAGCATTGCCGAGACCAGGAGTTGAGTATCTAGTTTACACCGATGCATCCTTACAAGGACTTGGAGGTTTATTGCAGCAGGAGAGTCAGACCATAGCTTATGCTTCCCGTAAGCTTAAGCCTCACGAGAAGAATTACCCCACTCATGACTTGGAGTTAGCGGCAGTGGTATTTGCCCTTCGATTTTGGAGACATTATCTTTTAGGGGAGAAGTTTCGATTGTTCACGGACCACAAGTCCCTACAGTACCTATTCACGCAGAAGGAGTTGAATATGAGACAGCGTTGGTGGATTGAGTTTGTGAAAGACTATCAGTTCGATATCCAATACCACCCGGGGAAGGCTAACGTGGTAGCAGACGCATTGAGCCGTAGGCCAGTAGATAAGGTGGCAGGGGTGTGGAAGGCCAAGTGGAAGGAGTTGGGACACCAGGATGCAGTGGCCCGATCATTCATGTCGGTGATGACTGTTACACCACAGATTGTCACGAGAGTGGTAAAGGCACAAGCAGATGACTTGTTATGTCAGGAGCAGATAGTTCGATTACTAGCAGAGGGAGCCGAGTCCTATACCGTTAGCTCAGACGGAGGATTATGCTTCAATGGGAGATTGGTAGTTCCGGCAAAGGAGGAATTGCGACACGAGGTGATGGCAGAGTCGCACGGATCACGGTTCGCGGTACATCCTGGTGGGGACAAAATGTACCAGGATATGAGACGTCAGTATTAGTGGAGCGGGATGAAGAGAGATATTGACGTGTTTGTTTCTAAATGCGCCACTTGTCAGCTTGTAAAGGTGGACCATCAGAGACCGGCAGGACTTCTACAGCCATTAGAGGTTCCGATGTGGATGTGGGAGAGCATATCCATGGACTTTATCACGGGGTTGCCTACGTCACAGAGAGGTCACGATTCCATTTGGGTAATTGTGGACAGGTTGACCAAAGTCGCTCATTTTCTACCCGTAAGGACAGACTACACTACGGGATAGTATGCCCAACTCTTTATTGCAGAGATAGTGAGACTTCACGGTGTGCCCCTAAATATCGTGTCTGACCGAGACAAGATATTTGTTTCACAATTTTGGGAAAGTTTTCAGGAGGCCATGGGCATGGAATTATGGTTGAGTACGGCTTATCATCCGCAGACCGATGGGCAAACCGAGCGTACAAATCAGATGTTGGAAGACATGTTGCGGATGTGCATCATTAACTTAGGGGGTCGATGGGAGCAGTATCTTCCACTGGTGGAGTTTGCTTACACTCCTACCAGTTCACCATTGGTATGGCTCCATTTGAGGTGCTGTCCGGTAGACCTTGTCGTTTCCCAACATGTTGGTTGGAGGTGGGGGACAACAAACTTCTTGGACCGGAAGTGATTCAGGATACTTCGGCAAGGATAGAGCTGATACGGAGTCGCATTCGGGTAGCTCAGGACAGGCAGAAGAGCTATGCTGATGCGAAGAGGTCCTTCAGGGAATTTGAAGTGGGGGACCAGGTTTTTCTCAGAGTATCTCCTATGAAGGGGATTATGCATTTCGGGAAGAAAGGGAAGTTGGCACCGAGATATGTGGGACCATTTCCTATTATTGAGCGGATTGGACCGGTTGCGTATAGACTTGGGTTACCGGAGCATTTGCATCGGATTCACGATGTGTTTCATATTTCCTCGCTAAGGAAATATCTTAGAGACGATTTGGCTCATTCTCACATTTCTTTGGAGGACATCGATCTCCAGCCTGATAGCTCCTACGTGGAGGGGCCGATTGCTATTTTGGACCGAAGTGAGTGGAAACTGCGGTCAAAGATAGTTCCGTTAGTGCGTGTTCAGTGGCGACATCATAATGTCGAGGAGTCCACATGGGAGCGCGAGGATGATATACGCGAATGTTATCCAGAGTTATTCTTACCAGGTACTTTCTAGTTCCGAATTTCGGGACAAAATTCTGTTATTAGGGGGGGAGTATGTAATACCCCGTATTTTTATGATATTTATTTATGGGATTAATTGAATTAAATGTGTATTTATTGGGAATTAATCCGGATAAAAATACTAGCGAGATGCGAGTTGGTATTTCATTTTAATGAGCATAGATGGCTATATATGAATATGGAAATTATGAAATTTGTCGTGAGATTGAAATACGACAATTTGGAATTTTGTTGAGACGCGTATGACAGTCGCGTTAGGAATATTATTATTTAATTAAACAGTGAATTTTAATTCTATTAACCGTATAGTCGTTTTGAGTGCGCCAACGCGTCCGGAAAGGTCAAAATAGTCAGAAAACACTAGCCGGGGGTTTAGTTCGGGTCCCGAGGCATTTTTAGGCCATACCGGCAACGTAAAAGGGTAGTTTAGTAATTTTGAATTTTTGGGAATTAAAACCAACGAAAATTAGGAATTAAAAATATGATTTGGTAATTACCCACTAAACCCACTAATAACCTAATGGGCTACGGGGGCTATTGGAATTAGTTCCAAAAAGTTTCCTAAGGCAAACCCCAGCCACCATTATCACCTTGGAAAAGAAGACTTGTAGAGAGAGAGAGAGGAGAATTCTGCAGAGAGAGAGAGAATCATTCCTCAATTCGACATCAAAATAAGAGATATACATAAGGCAAGTGGTTTAATTTCATTAGTTGTAGAGAATGCTTCTTCCATGCGTAGGAAATTGATAAAATTGTATTGTTTTTGGGAGATTAATGAAAACCCATTAAATTGGAATTAGAAACTTGTATTTTGATGAGGAATTGCATGTAGAATTGTATGTAGGTGATTATTCTGATGATAATATATTTTGGATGAAACAAAAACGGATTTAATTAGGCTCATTGGGGATTTAAGAATTTCTAGGGTTCATGTTCTTGAAATTGGGGAAAAATGTATAGATTTGATATTTGGATGATGTTTAGAATGAATTAACCCTACAAGACACGTTAGTATGTGACCTAAGTATGTTTAGGGACGATTAGAAACCTGGAACAATTGTTGGATTAATGTTTAGATGAGATTAGAGAGGAAGAAAAGTTGGAAAAACGAGAATTAGAAAATCTGGGCTCGAAACTGGCATCTCGTTAGAAGACCTGCCCAGGTCGTTCGAACGAGCTCGTTCGAACGAGCTTCTAACGAGTTGACAGTTTTCCTTCTAATGAGAGGGATGTTCGTTCGATGCCTTTCGTTCGAACGAGATCTTGTTAGATGCCCAGTTCGTTCGAACGAACTCTCGTTCGAACAACCTCGTTCGAACGAGACTTCTAACGAGCTGACAGTTTCGGCTTTTTGGCCTGTTTTGATTCCGCGTGTCCCGTAACTTTGTTTAATTGTAGAGATAACATTTCCTTGATGATTAGTTGATATATTTGGGATACTTGGAATATAATGAGGAGTAAAAGAGAGAAGGGTGGTTTGAACCAAATGAAAATTATGGATTAGGACGTGAGTGTCTATTACGACGTGAGAACAATTAACGGCTTGAATAATTGAATTAATCGGGAACTTATGAATTGTGCAACATTATAAGTCGGTACGAGAATGAGAAGTGTACCACAAATAAATTACGGTGATTACTAAGATGTGTGTTTACTTAGTATATGTATATGATTTTATGTGTATGACATACCTACCATACTTGCTATCACGGGAGGTTTACGTTATCTTAGGGCCCTCTAATCCTTGTGTTGCCCGGATTTAGATTGGTACCTCGAGAACATAGGTCAGAGAAGGACTTATTGGGATGTTAATAAGTTTGCTGATCGTGGGAGCGTAGGTATGTGCGTGACCCATGTGATGTGACTGTGTTCGCCTCCATTGTTTGTGATTTGCTATTATCTGAGAACGATTCCTGAGAGATTCGAAATGCGTGATCCTTATGTACGTGATGTACCGGGATGGATAGCAGAGTATGTGTGACCCGCAGCTTAGTCTCGGGTTCTTGTATTGTATATTTATGACGTGAATAATATACAATTAATTAATGAGAACTTTCATGTGGTATTGTGTGTATATATATGGAAACGCTTTGAGACAATATAAAGGGATAACCTGAAATGAATTGTATTGCATAATTGAGAACCTGAGTTAAGTAAAGCCCTCTATTTAGTTGATAACGCTGGAACGTATAATGGAAATTGAGTAGTAAGGGGTAGAACTTATTACGGTTTGGTTAGATATGTGCACTTAGATGGGTACGGTACGTTAGGAGTGCACAAATTAGTCGAGAGGTGAGTATTTCATGTGAGTGCACATCCTAACATGTATTTTGCATTCGTTATTTTAATGTCATTAAAGCACTTTCTATTTTTAAATACTCTCCACTTTCGGGCTCCGACCCATTTTCTTTCAAAACTATTTTTTGTAAAAACCATTTTAGGTGCCCAGCCACAAGGACACCATGCATTGGACTTATCATTCAGGTGACGAGCTGTAGCTGTTTGTGGAAGTTACAGGACTTTGCTAGTAGACGCTTCATCTATCTTGACTCTATTCAGATTTCATCAGTTGTAGGGCATGTCGCCCATTTCTATTAGAGACATTTCCCATTTCAGATTTTCAGACTATTTGGCATGTAATTAATTCAGGATACTTTGTTTTATTTAGTTCAGTTGTGGAATTTTTGTGAGGAGTTTTCCTCCGGACTTATTATTATGTTGTTGGTTATTCTATTGCTTCGTTATGGTGAATGGTTGTTATTCTTTCATTATCCTTTTATTGCATGTTAATCAGAGTTAACTTAAAATTTGACATCTTACTTTTTAAATACTAGGTGGTTAGTAATCTTTAAAAAAAAATATTTTCGACAAAGATGCTATTAACTGAACCAACTTGGCATTTTGTATTAATTTAATAAAGGAGTAGCTACCCGGTATTTCATTAGTCGGGGTGTCACTGGTGGTATCAGAGCATCAGGTTCTAGTGTCCTTTAGGATCTGTACGGCTATTTATGTTTCCGCTGAGCTTTCTTTGATGTTGAGCCCTATATTTTAGGACTGTTGTATTCTTTTGTATATGCTACGTTCTTCAGCTATTTCCAGTTTATAACTGCGAACTTATAAACTTTATTCTTATTTCAGATGTCTCCACGACGTGCACAACGGGTTCCCAGGGATGCTACGCCAGAACCACAACCTGCACCAGTTCAGGGCACGATGAATGCCGCCGAGGTTGCAACCATTGTGGCCCAGGCGGTAAATGCCGCACTAGCCGTAGTTCAGCAGGCACCACCTCAGGCACCGGTAGCCGCGCCAGTTCAGGCATATGCATTCCCGTCTGCTTGGGAACGTGTACGTGATGCTTTTCAGAAAGCACACCCACCGGAGTTCGAAGGTAGCTTCGATGTTGTGGTTTCGAGTCAGTGGAGGAAGGACATTCAGCGGCACCTGAGGATGTATGAGTGCACCGATGTCCAAAAGAAGATACTAGCTACCTTTAAGCTAGTGGGGTCTGCACTACAGTGGTGGGAGTCTATTACCACCGTGGAGGAGAGAGATACTCTCACTATACAGGAGTTTTGGGTGCGGTTTGACCGCAAGTACTTTCCGTCAGCTGTACACACAGAAATGAGGAGGAAGTTGATGAATCTTAGGCAGGAAGGAAAGACTGTGGCCGAGTATGAGGCCGAATTCACCATTCTATTGAATATTGTTCCGGATGAGATACCGACAGAAGAGAACAAGATACAGAAATTTATAGACGGGTTGACTTGGAGGATCCGTCAGCATTTATTGGGGAACCTATCGTTGGCCACTTACTCTGATGTGGTTAACGCTGAACTGTTACACTGCCAGGATCATCGCTTTCACATGGCTCAAGGCAAGAGATCGGGAGAGTCCGACCATCAGGGGAGGACTGGGGGAAATGGTGCCAGTGGGGCACATTCTGTTCAGGGGCAGAGACAGGGTGACCAGGGTTCCCAGCAGGGGGATCACAAGAGGTTCAGATTGGGAAATTTCAAGCACGGACAGGGAGGTTTTTCGGCAGGGCCATCAGGGTTCGAATGGCCATCAGAACCAGCAGGGTCAGAATGGTCAACAACAGTTTCAGCAGGGCCAGCAGGGCCAGGGGAGGAACGGTAACGGCCACCAGGGCCGGGGGCAGCAGGGACAGAGAGGGGGGAACTTCCCGGGGAAGTGTTACGTTTGTGGCAAGACTGGCCATAAACGCCAAGACTGTCCTGGTAGGGGCAGGGCCCCGCAGCAGCAGCAGGGTGCTCGACAGGAGCCGCAGAGACCCGTGTTTCCCGGCGCCCTCCCGGCGCCACCATAGATGGCAGCATTGCCACCCATTCCAGCGGTCCCAGTTCAGTAGGGGCAGCTGCAGTATGGGAGAGTATACCAGCTTCAGCAGGCCGTAGTCCCGCAGGATCCACCAGCCATTGAGGGTATGTTCTCTATTCAGGGGACTATAGGGCGTATTTTGTTTGACACGGGGGCTACACACTGTTTTATTGCTATGAGATTTTCACGCACCATTGGGTTGTTAGACACCGCCGAGAGCACGGTTACTTGTGTAGATTCACCGTTGAGTAGGGGTTCCGTGATTTCACGTATATGTAGAGGCGTGGGTATAGAGATCGGGGGGTTTACTTTACCCGCGGATATGTTAGTACTAGAGATGACCGAGTATGATGCCATCATTGGCATGGATTGGCTTGTTGCGTACCGAGCCATGATTGATTGTTTTAGTAGATGTATTATCTTTGCCATTCCCGGGCAGGAGATGTTTTTAGTGGCGATGCCTCGTCCTGAGGGAGGATCGTCCACTCACTTGTACTATATAGAGGAGGAGACCTCTAAGGAAGTGGTGATACCACTTGATTAGATTCCGGTTGTTCGAGAGTTTGCCGACGTATTTCAGGATATACCTGGATTACCTCCGAGTACAGAGATAGACTTTATGATCGACTTAACGCCGGGCACTCGGCCTATTACTCGCGCACCTTACCGTATGGCTCCAGCTAAAATGGGAGAGTTACGGGAATTCATAGTGAGAAGTTGTTGGGACAGGGGTTTATCCGGAGGAGTACTTCGCCGTGGGGTGCCCCTGTGTTGTTCGTGAAGAAGAGGGATGGATCGTTGAGGTTGTGTGTGGATTACTGAGAGTTGAATAAGGTCACGATACGGAATAAGTATCCGTTGCCCCAAATCGATGACTTATTCGACCAATTGAGAGGAGCTTCTTTCTTCTCAAAGATTGATTTGCGATCTGGTTACCATCAGTTGCGTATCAGGGAAGAGGATGTCTCGAAGACTACGTTCTTAGCGAAGATATGGTTCCTACGAGTTTCGGGTGATGCCTTTTGGCTTGACCAACGTTCCAGCCGTGTTTATGGACTTGATGAATAGGGTGTTCAGAGATTTCCTTGATCAGTTCGTCATTGTCTTCATTGATGATATTCTGGTTTACTCCCAGACAGAGGAGGAGCACGCAGAGCATTAGAGGCAGGTTTTGCAGACGCTACGTCAGAACGAGCTGTATGCAAAGTATGAGAAGTGTGGGTTTTGGCTGAAGTAGGTTCAGTTTTTGGGGCATATTATTTCCGATCGGGGGATATCTGTTGATCCGGGGAAGGTATCCGCGGTGAGGGAGTGGGGACAACCCATGACACCGACTGAGATCCGTAGTTTCTTGGGACTAACAGGATACTACAGGAGGTTTATTCATGGATTTTCGAAGATAGCGGGTCCTTTGACACATCTGACTCGTAAGGGTGTGCCATTCATATGGAGTGATGCCTATCAGTTGGCATTTGATGAGTTGAAAGACAAGTTGACTTCAGCACCTGTGTTAGCATTGCCGAGACCAGGAGTTGAGTATCTAGTTTACACTGATGCGTCCTTACAAGGACTTGGAGGTTTATTGCAGCAGGAGAGTCAGGCCATAGCTTATGCTTCCCGTAAGATTAAGCCTCATGAGAAGAATTACCCCACTCATGACTTGGAGTTAGCGGCAGTGGTATTTGCCCTTCGAATTTGGAGACGTTATCTTTTGGGGGAGAAGTTTCGATTGTTCACGGACCACAAGTCCCTACAGTACCTATTCACGCAGAAGGATTTGAATATGCGGCAGCGTAGGTGGATTGAGTTTGTGAAAGACGATCAGTTTGATATCCAATACCACCCGGGGAAGGCTAACGTCGTAGCAGATGCGTTGAGCCGTAGGCCAGTAGATGAGGTGGTAGGGATGTGGAAGGCCAAGTGGAAGGAGTTGGGACACCAGGATGCAGTGGCCCGATCATTCATGTCGGTGATGACTGTTACACCCCAGATTGTTACGAGAGTGGTAACGGCACAAGAAGATGACTTGTTCTGTCAGGAGCAGATAGTTCGATTACTAGCAGAGGGAGCCGAGTCCTATACCGTTAGCTCAGACGGAGGATTACGCTTCAATGGGAGATTGGTAGTTCCGGAAAAGGAGGAATTGCAACACGAGGTGATGGAAGAGTCGCACGGATCACGGTTCGCGGTACATCCCGGTGGGGACAAAATGTACCAGGATATGAGACGTCAGTATTTGTAGAGCAGGATGAAGAAAGATATTGCCGTGTTTGTTTCTAAATGCGCCACTTGTCAGCTTGTAAAAGTGGACCATCAGAGACCGGTAGGACTTCTACAGCCATTAGAGGTTCCGATGTGGACGTGGGAGAGCATATTCATGGACTTTATCACGGGGTTGCCTACGTCACAGAGAGGTCACGACTCCAATTGGGTAATTGTGGACAGGTTGACCAAAGTCGCTCATTTTCTACCCGTAAGGACAGACTACACTACGGGGTAGTATGCCCAGCTCTTTATTGCATAGATAGTGAAACTTCACGGTGTGCCCCTAATTATCGTGTCTGACCGAGACAAGATATTTGTTTCACAATTTTGGGAAAGTTTTCAGGAGGCCATGGGCACGAAATTATGGTTGAGTACGGCTTATCATTCGCAGACCGATGGGCAAACCGAGCATACAAATCAGATGTTGGAAGACATGTTGCAGATGTGCATCATTGATTTCGGGGGTGGATGGGAGCAGTATCTTCCACTGGTGGAGTTTTCTTACAACAACTCCTACCAGTTCACCATTGGTATGGCTCCATTTGAGGTGCTGTACGGTAGACCTTGTCGTTCCCCAGCATGTTTGTTGGAGGTGGGGGACAACAAACTACTTCGACCGAAAGTGATTCAGAATACTTCGGCAAGGATAGAGCTGATACGGAGTCGCATTCGGGTAGCTCAGGACAGGCAGAAGAGCTATGCTGATGCGAAGAGGTCCTTCAGGGAATTTGAAGTGGGGGACCAGGTTTTGCTCAGAGTATCTCCTATGAAGGGGATTATTCGTTTCGGGAAGAAAGGAAAGTTGGCACCGAGATATGTGGGACCATTTCCTATTATTGAGCGGATTGGACCGGTTGCGTATAGACTTGGGTTACCGGAGCATTTGCATCGGATTCACGATGTGTTTCATATTTCCTCGCTAAGGAAATATCTTAGAGGCGATTTGTCTCATTCTCATATTTCTTTGGAGTACATCGATCTCCAGCCTGATAGCTCCTACGAGGAGGGGCCGATTGCTATTTTGGACCGAAGTAAGCGGAAACGGCGGTCAAAGATAGTTCCGTTAGTGCGTGTTCAGTGGAGACATCATAATGTCGAGGAGTCCACATGGGAGCGCGAGGATGATATGCGCGAACGTTATTCAGAGTTATTCTTACCAGGTACTTTCAAGTTCCAAATTTCGGGACAAAATTCTGTTATTAGGGGGGGAGTATGTAATACCCCGTATTTTTATGATATTTATTTATGGGATTAATTGAATTAAATGTGTATTAATTGGGAATTAATCCGGATAAAAATACTAGCGAGATGCGAGTTGGTATTTGATTTTAATGAGCATAGATGGCTATATATGAATATGGAAATTATGAAATTTGTCGTGACATTGAAATATGGCAATTTGGAATTTTGTTGAGACGCGTATGACAGTCGCGTCAAGAATATTATTATTTAATTAAAAAGTGAATTTTAATTCTATTAATCGTATAGTCGTTTTGAGTGCGCCAACGCGTCCGGAAAGGTCAAAATAGTCAGAAAACACTAGCCGGGGGTTTAGTTCGGGTCCCGAGGCATTTTTAGGCCATACCGGCAACGTAAAAGGGTGGTTTAGTAATTTTGAATTTTTGGGAATTAAAACCAACGAAAATTAGGAATTAAAAATCTGATTTGATAATTACCCACTAAACCCACTAATAACCTAATGGGCTACGGGGGCTATTGGAATTAGTTCCAAAAAGTTTCCTAAGGCAAACCCTAGCCACCATTATCACCATGGAGAAGAAGACTTGTAGAGAGAGAGAGAGAGGAGAATTCTGCAGAGAGAGAGAGAATCATTCCTCAATTCGACATCAAAATAAGAGATATACATAAGGCAAGTGGTTTAATTTCATTAGTTGTAGAGAATGCTTCTTCCATGCGTAGGAAATTGATAAAATTGTATTGTTTTTGGGAGATTAATGAAAACCCATTAAATTGGAATTAGAAACTTGTATTTTGATGAGGAATTGCATGTAGAATTGTATGTAGGTGATTATTCTGATGATAATATATTTTGGATGAAACAAAAACGGATTTAATTAGGCTCATTGGGGATTTAAGAATTTCTAGGGTTCATGTTCTTGAAATTGGGGAAAAATGTATAGATTTGATATTTGGATGATGTTTAGAATGAATTAACCCTACAAGACACGTTAGTATGTGACCTAAGTATGTTTAGGGACGATTAGAAACCTGGAACAATTGTTGGATTAATGTTTAGATGATATTAGAGAGGAAGAAAAGTTGGAAAAACGAGAATTAGAAAATCTGGGCTCGAAACTGGCCTCTCGTTAGAAGACCTGCCCAGGTTGTTCGAACGAGCTCGTTCGAACGAGCTTCGAACGAGTTGACAGTTTGCCTTCTAACGAGAGGGATGTTGGTTCGATGCCTTTCGTTCAAACGAGATCTCATTAGATGCCCAGTTCGTTCGAACGAACTCTCGTTCGAACAGCCTCGTTCGAACGAGACTTCTAACGAGCTGACAGTTTAGGCTTTTTGGCCTGTTTTGATTCCGCGTGTCCCGTAACTTTGTTTAATTGTAGAGATAACATTTCCTTGAAGATTAGTTGATATATTTGGGATACTTGGAATATAATGAGGAGTAAAATAGAGAAGGGTGGTTTGAACCAAATGGAAATTATGGATTAGGACGTGAGTGTCTATTACGACGTGAGAACAATTAACGGCTTGAATAATTGAATTAATCGGGAACTTATGAATTGTGCAACATTATAAGTCGGTACGAGAATGAGAAGTGTACCATAAATAAATTACGGTGATTACTAAGATGTGTGTTTACTTAGTATATGTATATGATTTTATGTGTATGACGTACCTACCATACTTGCTATCACGGGAGGTTGACGTTCGCTTAGGGCCCTCTAATCCTTGTGTTGCCCGGATTTAGATTGGTACCTCGAGAACATAGGTCAGAGAAGGACTTATTGGGATGTTAATAAGTTTGCTGATCGTGGGAGCGTAGGTATGTGCGTGACCCATGTGATGTGACTGTGTTCGCCTCCATTGTTTGTGATTTGCTATTAACTGAGAACGATTCCTGAGAGATTCGGAATGCGTGATCCTTATGTACGTGATGTACCGGGATGGATAGCAGAGTATGTGTGCACCGCAGCTTAGTCTCGGGTGCTTGTATTGTATATTTATGACGTGAATAATATACACTTAATTAATGAGAACTTTCATGTGGTATTGTGTGTATATATATGGAAACGCTTTGAGAAAATATAAAGGGATAACCTGAAATGAATTGTATTGCATAATTGAGAACCCGAGTTAAGTAAAGCCCTCTATTTAGTTGATAACGCTGGAACGTATAATGGAAATTGAGTAGTAAGGGGTAGAACTTATTACGGTTTGGTTCGATATGTGTGTCACTTAGATGGGTACGATACGTTAGGAGTGCACAAATTAGTCGAGAGGTGAGTATTTCATGTGAGTGCACGTCCTAACATGTATTTTGCATTCGTTGTTTTAATGTCATTAAAGCACTTGCTATTTTTAAATACTCTCCACTTTCGGGCTCTGACCCGTTTGCTTTCAAAACTATTTTTTTGTAAAAACCATTTTAGGTGCCCAGCCACAAGGACACCATGCGTAGGACTTTTCATTCAGGTGACGAGCTGTAGCTGTTTGTGGAAGTTACAGGACTTTGCTAGTAGACACTTCATCTTCAGATTTCATCAGTTGTAGGGCATGTCGCCCATTTCTATTAGAGACATTTCCCATTTCAGATTTTCAGACTATTTGGCATGTAATTAATTCAGGATACTTTGTTTTATTTAGTTCAGTTGTGGGATTGTTGTGAGGAGTTTTCCTCCGGACTTATTATTATGTTGTTGGTTATTCTATTGCTTCGTTATGGTGAATGGTTGTTATTCTTTCATTATCCTTTTATTGCATGTTAATCAGAGTTAACTTAAAATTTGACATCTTACTTTTTAAATACTAGGTGGTTAGTAATCTTTAAAAAAAAATATTTTCGACAGTGATGCTATTAACTGAACCAACTTGGCATTTTGTATTAATTTAATAAAGGAGTAGCTACCCGGTATTTCATTAGTCGGGGTGTCACAGGTGGTATCAAAGCATCAGGTTCTAGTGTCCTTTAGGATATGTACGGCTATTTATGTTTCCGATGAGCTTTCTTTGATGTAGAGCCCTATATTTTAGGACTGTTGTATTCTTTTGTATATGCTACGTTCTTCAGCTATTTCGAGTTTATAACTGCGAACTTATAGTCTTTATTCTTATCTCAGATGCCTCCACGACGTGCACAACGGGTTCTCAGGGATGCTACGCCAGAACCAGAGCCCGCACCAGTTCAGGGCACGATGAATGCCGCCGAGGTTGCAGCCATTGTGGCCCAGGCGGTAAATGCCGCACTAGCCGTAGTTCAGCAGGCACCACCTCAGGCGCCGGTAGCCGCGCCAGTTCAGGCATATGCATTCCCGTCTGCTTGGGAACGTGTACGTGATGCTTTTCAGAAAGCACACCCACCAGAGTTCGCAGGTAGCTCCGATGTTGTGGTTTCAAGTTAGTGGAGGAAGGACATTCAGCGGCACCTGAGGATGTATGAGTGCACCGATGTCCAGAAGGAGATACAACTACCTTTAAGCTAGTAGGGTCTGCACTGCAGTGGTGGGAGTCTATTACCACCGTGGAGGACAGGGATACTCTCACTATACAGGAGTTTTGGGTGCAGTTTGACCGCAAGTACTTTTCGTCAGCTGTACACACGGAAATGAGGAGGAAGTTGATGAATCTTAGGCAGGAAGGCAAGACTGTGGCCGAGTATGATGCCGAATTCACCAATCTATTGAATATTGTTCCGGATGAGATACCGACAGAAGAGAAGAAGATATAGAAATTTACAGACGGGTTGACTTGGAGGATCCGTCAGCATTTGTTAGGGAACCTATCGTTGGCCACTTACTTTGATGTGGTTAACGCTGCACTGTTACACTGCCAGGATCATCGCTTTCACATGGCTGAAGGCAAGAGATCGGGAGAGTCCGGCCATCAGGGCTGGACTGGGGGAAATGATGCCAGTGGGGCACATTCTGCTAAGGGGCAGAGACAGGGTGACCAGGGTTCCCAGCAGGGGGATCACAAGAGGTTCAGATTAGGAAATTTCAGGCACGGACAGGGAGGTTTCTAGCAGGGCCATCAGGGTCCGAACGGCCATCAGAACCAGCAGGGTCAGAATGGTCAACAACAGTTTCAGCAGGGCCAGTAGGGCCAGGGGAGGAACGGTAACGGCCACCAGGGCCGGGGCAGCAGGGACAAAGAGGGGGGAACTTCCCGGGGAAGTGTTTGGTTTGTGGCAAGACTGGCCATAAACGCCAAGACTGTCCTGATAGGGGCAGGGCCCCGCAGCAACAGCAGGGTGCTCGACAGGAGCCGCAGAGACCCGTGTTTCCCGGCGCCCTCCCGACGCCACCACAGATGGCAGCCTTGCCACCCATTCCAGCGATCCCAGTTCAGCAGGGGCAGCTGCGGTATGGGAGAGTATACCAGCTTCAGCAGGCCGCAGCCCCACAGGATCCACCAGCCATTAAGGGTATGTTCTCTATTCAGGGGACTATAGGGCGTATTTTGTTTGACACGGGGTCTACACACTATTTTATTGCTATGAGATTTGCACGCACCATTGGGTTGTTAGACACCGCCGAGAGCACGGTTACTTGTGTAGATTCGCCGTTGAGTAGGGGTTCCGTGATTTCACGTATATGTAGAGGCGTGGGTATAGAGATCGGGAGGTTTACTTTACCCGCGGATATGTTAGTACTAGAGATGATCGAGTATGATGCCATCATTGGTATGGATTGGCTTGTTATGTACCGAGCCATGATTGATTATTTTAGTAGATGTATTATCTTTGCCATTCCCGGGAAGGAGATGTTTTTAGTGGCGATGCCTCGTCCTGAGGGAGGATCGTCCACTCACTTGTACTATATAGAGGAGGAGACCTCTATGGAAGTGGTGATACCACTTGATTCGATTCCGGTTGTTCGAGAGTTTTCTAACGTATTTCAGGATATACCTGGATTACCTCCGAGTAAAGAGATAGACTTTGTGATCGACTTGACGCCGGGCACTCGTTTTATTGCCCGCGCACCTTACCGTATGGCTCCAGCTGAAATGAGAGAGTTACGGGATCAAATTGAGCAGTTGTTGGGACAAGGGTTTATCCGGAGGATTAAAACGCCGTGGGGTGCCCCTGTGTTGTTCGTTAAGAAGAGGGATGGATCGTTGAGGTTGTGTGTGGATTACTGAGAGTTGAATAAGGTCACGATACGGAATAAGTATCTGTTGCCCCGAATCGATGACTTATTCGACCAATTGAGAGGATCTTCTTTCTTCTCAAAGATTGATTTGCAATCTGGTTACCATCAGTTGCGTATCAGGAAAGAGGATGTCTCGAAGACTGCGTTCTTAATGAGATATGGTTCCTACGAGTTTCAGGTGTTGCCTTTTGGCTTGACCAACGGTCCAGCCGTGTTTATGGACTTGATAAATAGGGTGTTCATAGAGTTCCTTGATCAATTCATCATTGTCTTCATTGATGATATTCTGGTTGACTCCCAGACAGAGGAGGAGCACGCAGAGCATTTGAGGCAGGTTTTGCCGATGCTACGTCAGAACGAGCTGTATGCAAAGTATGAGAAGTGCGGGTTTTGGCTGAAGGAGGTTCAGTTTTTGGGGCATATTATTTCCGATCGGGGGATATCTGTTGATCTGGGGAAGGTATCCGCCTTGAGGGAGTGGGGATAGCCCATGACACCGACTCAGATCCGTAGTTTCTTGGGACTAACAGGATACTACAGGAGGTTTATTCAGGGATTTTCGAAGATAGCGGGTCCTTTGACACATCTGACTCGTAAGGGTGTGCCATTCATATGGAGTGATGCCTGTCAGTTGGCATTTGATGAGTTGAAAGACAAGTTGACTTCAACACCTGTGTTAGCATGGCCGAGACCAGGAGTTGAGTATCTAGTGTACACCGATGCGTCCTTACAAGGACTTGGAGCTTTATTGCAGCAGGACAGTCAGGCCATAGCTTATGCATCCCGTAAGCTTAAGCCTCACGAGAAGAATTACCCCACTCATGACTTGGAGTTAACGGCAGTGGTATTTGCCCTTCGATTTTGGAGACATTATCTTTTGGGGGAGAAGTTTCGATTGTTTATGGACCACAAGTCCCTACAGTACCTATTCACGCAGAAGGACTTGAATATGCGGCAGCGTAGGTGGATTGAGTTTGTGAAAGACTATCAGTTCGATATCCAATACCACCCGGGGAAGGCTAACGTGGTAGTAGACGCGTTGAGCCGTAGGCCAGTAGATGAGGTGGAAGGGGTGTGGAAGGCCAAGTGGAAGGAGTTGGGACACCAGGATGCAGTGGCCCGATCATTCATGTCGGTGATGACTGTTACACCACAGATTGTCACGAGAGTGGTAAAGGCACAAGCAGATGACTTGTTCTGTCAGGAGCAGATAGTTCGATTACTAGCAGAGGGAGCCGAGTCCTATACCGTTAGCTCAGACGGAGGATTACGCTTCAATGGGAGATTGGTAGTTCCGGAAAAGGAGGAATTGCGACACGAGGTGATGGCAGAGTCGCACGGATCACGGTTCGCTGTACATCCTGGTGGGGACAAAATGTACCAGGATATGAGATGTCAGTATTAGTGGAGCGGGATGAAGAGAGATATTTCGTTTGTTTCTAAATGCGCCACTTGTAAGCTTGTAAAAGTGGACCATCAGAGACCGGCAGGACTTCCACAACCATTAGAGGTTCCGATGTGGATGTGGGAGAGCATATCCATGGACTTTATCACGGGGTTGCCTACGTCACAAAGAGGTTGCGACTCCATTTGGGTAATTGTGGACAGGTTGACCAAAGTCGCTCATTATCTACCCGTAAGGACAGACTACACAACGGGACAGTATGCCCAGCTCTTTATTACAGAGATAGTGAGACTTCACGATGTGCCCCTAATTATCGTGTCTGACCGAGACAAGATATTTGTTTCACAATTTTCGGAATGTTTTCAGGAGGCCATGGGCATGGAATTATGGTTGAGTACGGCTTATCATCCGCAGACCGATGGGCAAACCGAGCTTACAAATCAGATGTTGGAAGACATGTTGCGGATGTGCATCATTGACTTCGGGGGTGGATGGGAGCAGTATCTTCCACTGGTGGAGTTTGCTTACAACAACTCCTACAAGTTCACCATTGGTATGGCTCCATTTGAGGTGCTGTACGGTAGACCTTTTCGTTCCCCAGCATGTTGGTTGGAGGTGGGGGACAACAAACTACTTCGACCGGAAGTGATTCAAGATACTTCGGCAAGGATAGAGCTGATACGGAGTCGCATTCGGGTAGCTCAGGACAGGCAGAAGAGCTATGCTGATGCGAAGAGGTCCTTCAGGGAATTTGAAGTGGGGGACCAGGTTTTGCTCAGAGTATCTCCTATGAAGGGGATTATGCGTTTCGGGAAGAAAGGAAAGTTGGCACCGAGATATGTGGGACCATTTCCTATTATTGAGCGGATTGGACCGGTTGCGTATATAATTGGGTTACCGGAGCATTTGCATCGGATTCACAATGTGTTTCATATTTCCTCGCTAAGGAAATATCTTAGAGACGATTTGGCTCATTCTCACATTTCTTTGGAGGACATCGATCTCCATCCGGATAGCTCCTACGAGGAGGGGCCGATTGCTATTTTGTACTGAAGTGAGCGGAAACTGGGGTCAAAGATAGTTCCGTTAGTGCGTATTCAGTGGCGACATCATAATGTCGAGGAGTCCACATGGGAGCGCGAGGATGATATGCGCGAACGTTATCCATAGTTATTCTTACCAGGTACTTTCTAGTTCCGAATTTCGGGACGAAATTCTGTTATTGGGGGGGAGTATGTAATACCCCGTATTTTTATGATATTTATTTATGGGATTAATTGAATTAAATGTGTATTAATTGGGAATTAATCCGGATAAAAATACTAGCGAGATGCGAGTTGGTATTTGATTTTAATGAGCATAGATGGCTATATATGAATATGGAAATTATGAAATTTGTCATGAGATTGAAATACGGCAATTTGGAATTTTGTTGAGACGCGTATGACAATCGCGTCAGGAATATTATTATTTAATTAAAAAGTGAATTTTAATTCTATTAACCATATGGTCGTTTTGAGTGCGCCAACGCGTCCGGAAAGGTCAAAATAGTCAGAAAACACTAGCCGGGGGTTTAGTTCGGGTCCCGGGGCATTTTTAGGCCATACCGACAACGTAAAAGGGTAGTTTAGTAATTTCGAATTTTTGGGAATTAAAACCAAAGAAAATTAGGAATTAAAAATCTGATTTGGTAATTACCCACTAAACCCACTAATAACCAAATGGGCTACCGGGGTTATTGGAATTAGTTCCAAAAAGTTTCTTAAGGCAAACCCTAGCCACCATTGTCACCTTGGAGAAGAAGACTTGTAAAGAGAGAGAGAGGAGAATTCTGCAGAGAGAGAGAGAATCATTCATCAATTCGACATAAAAATCAGAGATATATATAAGGCAAGTGGTTTAATTTCATTAGTTGCAGAGAATGCTTCTTCCATGCGTAGGAAATTGATAAAATTGTATTGTTTTTGGGAGATTGATGAAAACCCCTTAAATTGGAATTAGAAACTTGTATTTTGATGAGGAATTGCATGTAGAATTGTATGTAGGTGATTATTCTGATGATAATATATTTTGGTTGAAACAAAAAACGGATTTAATTAGGCTCATTGGGGATTTAAGAATTTCTAGGGTTCATGTTCTTGAAATTGGGGAAAAATGTATAGATTTGATATTTGGATGATGTTTAGAATGAATTAACCCTACAAGACACGTTAATATGTGACCTAAGTAAGTTTAGGGACGATTAGAAACCTGGAACAATTGTTGGATTAATGTTTAGATGAGATTAGAGAGGAAGAAAAGTTGGAAAAACGAGAATTAGAAAATCTGGGCTCGAAACTGGCCTCTCGTTAGAAGACCTGCCCAGGTCGTTCGAACGAGCTTCTAACGAGTTGACAGTTTGCCTTCTAACGAGAGGGATGTTCGTTCGATTCCTTTCGTTCAAACGAGATCTCATTAAATGCCCAGTTCGTTCGAATGAACTCTCGTTCGAACAACCTCGTTCGAACGAGACTTCTAACGAGCTGACAGTTTAGGCTTTTTGGCCTGTTTTGATTCCGCGTGTCCCGTAACTTTGTTTAATTGTAGAGATAACATTTCCTTGATGATTAGTTGATATATTTGGGATACTTGGAATATAATGAGGAGTAAAACAGAGAAGGTTGGTTTGAACCAAATGGAAATTATGGATTAGGACGTGAGTGTCTCTTACGACGTGAGAACAATTAACGGCTTGAATAATTCAATTAATCGGGAACTTATGAATTGTGCAACATTATAAGTCGGTACGAGAATGAGAAGTGTACCATAAATAAATTACGGTGATTACTAAGATGTGTGTTTACTTAGTATATGTATATGATTTTATGTGTATGACATACCTACCATAGTTGCTATCACGGGAGGTTTACGTTCGCTTAGGGCCCTCTAATCCTTGTGTTGCCCGGATTTAGATTGTTACCTCGAGAACATAGGTCAGAGTAGGACTTATTGGGATGTTAATAAGTTTGCTGATCGTGGGAGCGTAGGTATGTGCGTGACCCATGTGATGTGACTGTGTTCGCCTCCATTGTTTGTGATTTGCTATTATCTGAGAACGATTCCTGAGAGATTCGGAATGCGTGATCCTTATGTACGTGATGTACCGGGATGGATAGCAGAGTATGTGTGCACCGCAGCTTAGTCTCGGGTGCTTGTATTGTATATTTATGACGTGAATAATATACACTTAATTAATGAGAACTTTCATGTGGTATTGTGTGTATATATATGGAAACGCTTTGAGAAAATATAAAGGGATAACCTGAAATGAATTGTATTGCATAATTGAGAACCTGAGTTAAGTAAAGCCCTGTATTTAGTTAATAACGCTGGAACGTATAATGGAAATTGAGTAGTAAGGGGTAGAACTTATTACGGTTTGGTTAGATATGTGTGTCACTTAGATGGGTACGATACGTTAGGAGTGCACAAATTAGTCGAGAGGTGAGTATTTCATGTGAGTACACGTCCTAACATGTATTTTTCATTCGTTGTTTTAATGTCATTAAAGCACTTGCTATTTTTAAATACTCTCCACTTTCGGGCTCTGACCCGTTTTCTTTCAAAACTATTTTTTTGTAAAAACCATTTTAGGTGCCCAGCCACAAGGACACCATGCCTAGGACTTTTCATTCAGGTGACGAGCTGTAGCTGTTTGTGAAAGTTACAGGACTTTGCTAGTAGACGCTTCATCTATCTTGACTCTATTCAGATTTCATCAGTTGTAGGGCATGTCACCCATTTCTATTAGAGACATTTCCCATTTCAGATTTTCAGACTATTTGGCATGTAATTAATTCAGGATACTTTGTTTTATTTAGTTCAGTTGTGGGATTGTTGTGAGGAGTTTTCCTCCGGACTTATTATTATGTTCTTGGTTATTCTATTGCTTCGTTATGGCGAATGGTTGTTATTCTTTCATTATCCTTTTATTGCATGTTAATCAGAGTTAACTTAAAATTTGACATCTTACTTTTTAAATACTAGGTGGTTAGTAATCTTAAAAAAAAAATGTTTTCGACTGTGATGCTATTAACTAAACCAACTTGGCATTTTGTATTAATTTAATAAAGGAGTAGCTACCCGGTATTTCATTAGTCGGGGTGTCACAGTTTTATTGAGACTTCTCTCTAACGATGAAGTTGACCATAGTCAAACGGGGCCCGAGAGCGCCTCATGGCCTCTAGATCGGTACTTAGAGTATGACCTAGGATTTATGGTGAATGGGGAGGTGCTAGGGACCTAAGGAAGGATTTGGGTGGGTCTAGAATGTGGTGTATAAAGATCCCCTCGACAGGTGAGCTTGAAACAAGTGAAAGTCATCAAATGGACACCACATGATTTTTTGGGAAATAGGTCAATTATGTGGACCAAAGGGACGAGGATGAACGTTTCAGCGGGTCGAGGTTGATTCTAAGGACTTAAGGTAATGCTGGGGATGGCCAATTCTATGGGTCGAGGTTGATTCTAAGGAACTAAAGTAAAGGCCACCAACTCTGAGGACCTAGAGTTGCGGGGACAAATTCTATGGGTCGAGTTCAATTGTGAGGATGTAAAGTTGTGGAGACTAAATCTACGGGTCGAGGTAAATTCTGAGGACCTAAAGTTGGGGAGACCAATTATGAGGGACAAGGTCAATTCTGAGGACCTAAATTAGTGGTGACCGATTCTGCGGGTTGAGTTCAATTCTGCAGACCTAAAGTAGTGGTCACCAATTCTGTGGGTCGAGGTCATTTTTGAGGACCTAAAGTTGGGGCGACCAATTCTGAGGGTCAAGGTTAATTCGAAGGACCTAAAGTAGGCACGACCGATTCTGCGGTTCGAGGTTTATTCTGAGGACCTAAAGTAATGGCGACCGATTCTATAGATCGAGGTCAATTCTGAGGACCTAAAGTAGTGGTGACCTATTCTGCGGGTCGAGGTCAATTTTGTTGACCTAAAGTAGGGGCGACCGATTTTGCGAGTCGAGGTCAATTCCGAGGACATAAAGTTGGGGCAACCAATTCTGCAGGTTGAGGTTAATTCTGAGGACCTAAAGTTGTGGCGACCAATTTCGCGGGTCGAGATCAATTCTGAGGACCTAAAGTTATGCTCTCTTAGGAGTCTTTAATTTACATCTTTTTTTAGACTCTATGGGGGAAGAGACATTTGGATGGGGATTATGTCCTTTTAAGAGGAGATAACTTTGCTGGAGGAGCTAAAATTATGATGGGGGTAGATTAGGAGAATGTTTAGTCTTGAAATTCCGCTGGGGAAACAGTTGATGATTTGAGGTTTTAGGATTCCACTGGGGAATGTATTTCTCTAATACTCTATCAGGGAGAGATATCCGACTGTCTTATAACTCCACTAGGGAAGTTGGATTGGGAAGTTTCGTTGGGAAAACATTTCATTTTTGAGGTTTTGAGTTCCGCTGGGGAATTGTAGTGGACTCCGGGGATGCGGGCGTACCATTTTAGGGTTTAAATTGGGGATGAGAATGTAGTTTTAATCTGGTGGGGAATTTTGAGAGCTTGAAAAATGGTTTTCCTAGTAAAGAAATATTCCATTATTTATTTGGAAATTTTAGGAATTTGTTTGGAGAATTTTTGGAATTTTCTAGGATTTTTTGTACAAAATTTTTAGGGGGTTGCCGACCCGCGTGTTGTAGGGGTTACCGGGTATGTGTAGATGGGGAAGTTGTAATCATATGAGTTTGGGTATATTTGGTACTTAGGAGAGAGAATTGTGGGGAAGATGAGGTGACATCTAATTCTGGTTCTTTCTTGCAGATTCATCGTTGAGTGAGGAGCTCGACGTTGACCATGTTGCATACTTGATATAATGGCATTGAATTTGAAAAGAGATTTCAATAAGGCAAAGAGAGATGCATATTTTGTTTGATTATATTTATTTAGTGGCTTACTCTATATGCACTTTAATTTGATGCTGAGTTTTTGCTTTGAGAAAGAGTAGGAAAAATGTGTTTTTTGAATTTTTTTGAATATGTTTGAGTAGAAGATGACCTCGGAGGCTTGGTTGAAAAAGAACTTCCCTTTTGAAGGGATTTATCTTGAGAAAAGGAAGAATAATGAGTTTTTTTTGGACTTTTTTGAATAGAGGAAGGCCTTGGCGGCTTGGTTGATATATGGATGAGGGGAGAGAAAGCTTGATTATAAAGTGAGGCATGTTGCCTTCGTTGGATTGTGCAGATCTGGCATGTTGAATCGACCGTACTAATGTTAGTTATTATAGAGCTATTGCTTTGAATGAGATTTTGCGTTCTACTGCGGTGTTGTGCTTTAGAGGAGAGAGAGATAGTGGGACGCTAGCCATACTTTTCATCTGGGTATCGGGGAGGTGACTGTCACTCCCATAGATGTTTAGCAGCTACTGGGGATCAATTATGAAGGGTTTTGGTGATGTTGTCTTAGCTGGAGTTGTTGCCTTAGGCCCTACTATGGGGCTTTTACTAGTGACGAGGGACTTAATAGTGGGACCTCAATCGACTGCCACTACAACGTGGATGTCATATCGTCGCAATCCTACAGCGGTTATACTAGCCGATTATGCTATTCATGTGGCTAGTTAAGAGATTCCATTTGGCAGTCCCCCTAAATATCCCTTGGCAACTGTGTCGAATTTTTTCACTCGTTATTTCATCATCTTTGTCCTCTCCATAGAGAACTGGGTAAATTTGTTCGTGGAGCACGAAGCTCATTATCTGCGTTGGTCGGTATCGTGGTGGGGGGAGCTGCAGCCCATTCTAGAGCTGGGGGAATACGGTACATTCAGTCAGTTGGCCTACAATAAACCTCATTCTATTTCCCCTCATGCGTCAAGTTGGATAGGAGAAAATTGTGCCTCCTCGTACCCTAGATTTTTTTCTTGTAGAGGATTGACTAAAGGCTCACGCATGCGGTTGGGTTCTTTATGGGAGAATTATCGGCCGTTAACTCGTCTTCCTTAATCTATTGGAATCAAGAAAATTAATGTAAGGAACAATAAGATACTCAAAATATTCGTTTATTTCATTTACATGAAAAATAGCGTTGAGAACCTCATCAAAGGATGTATCGATTACATTATTATCAGAAAAATTAGGAATAACAAAAGAGGAAGAAATAGGATAAACATATAGGTTAGGTTGCATTTTAGTAGGTGGAACTGGTATAACATTCCAATTAAGGAAGGGTTAATCAACAACCTTGATTAGGATAGAGGGATCTGACGATGTAGAACTTGAGTGGATCATGCAGAGTGTTAACCCCAGTGTTTGAAGATTGAACGAGTCATCGAAGACACTTCCCTTAGAAACCTCCATAACAATTATAGCTTTCTCAACGAGTGGTTGTACATGATGTCGGGAGTCCTCAGCCCAGGAGTAACTATCTTAAAAGAAGATCTCCATACTTGGATTCATCTTCTTGCCCATATGATCATACCATGGTTCGAAAAAACCACATAAGGAAAAATCTTCACCCTCTTTGACAAATATTCCATTCAAGAAATCCCCTAAAATAGTTTTGGCACTTTCTAAACTTTTATTAAATCGGGGTTGGTAGAGCATTTTGAGTTCCTCTGATGACGATTGATAACCTAGGCTACACGGAGGAAAGGCCTTCTTCAGGACTATGGGTTCAAGTATCCCCTGTTATCATCATCCCGGACCCAGTCCAGGCATGAAGTGCATATTTTTAAACATTTGTATTACATTAATAGTGTCATGAGGGTTATGATCTGGACAAACTCGGCCTTTGAAATTATCCCTTACTGGGAGTGGAAGTGGTTCAACTCGGAAGCCGAAAAGAAGCATGTCATTCGTCCCATGCCGTATTTCTAGTACCGGATTACTGGTGCTTGAATTCTTAGTATTATTATCATCGCCCAAGATAGTGATGACCTGCCCCTTAGCAAAAACTCGAATTCTAATGGAAAGAGAAAAATACCCCCATTGATGCTGTGCAACCACGGTCGACAAAGCAATAGATTGAAATAAGCAGGTATGTCGATAACTTGGAACTCGATAATAGGATTTATATAGCCAAATTATTGTGAGGGTTGTGGACCCTATCACCTCTCGGCAAGTGTTGTCATAGGCACGCACTGCGATGAAAATTGGAGAAAGGTCGTTTACTTTCACACCCAGGCAGTTGAAGTTTCTTAACAGGAAAATATTGAGCGTTGATCCATTGTCAACGAGTAACGGCGGGACTGTCTTCCCCATCATCTCAACGGAGATGTTGAGAGCATAGTTGTGATTAGGGAAAAACTTTTGTATTTCCTCTTCAGAGAAGGAAAAGAATCTAGTAGAGGTTAAGGATCCAAACAGGTTCAATTCTTCTTCTGGAGTGGTGGAAGGAGGGTTGTGGGCCCGGTAAGCAATTTTATCAAAATATTTTGGTGAAACGTCCACACAAGGTGATATTGGCTTGATATTTATTGAGTTGGTTGAGGATCTTGCTTTCCTCGATGTTCATTTTTGACATGGGGAGTTCCTTGACAACTCCCTTTCCTTTATCTATCCCTGCAGACTGAGGATTCAGACTCTGTAAGTGTCTCCCTGTAAGGACAAAATTTTATAAATGTCCGGGGTAGATTCTAGGAATTTTTTGTTTTCCTTAGATCACAGTTTATATGTCTGATACCGCTACATTCGGCACATCATCATGATAATCCACGACGGCCTCTATTCGAATCCATGCATCCATCATCTTCACACATGCATCATGCTACATGCGACGTGCTGCTCAACGGATTCCCACTACTCCACTACACAATATTGGTAAAATGGTTTTATTGGAGTGTTAATATTTGCATAAATATTTGGGAAATTTTTCAGAAAATATTTTTTCAAAGTATGAATTATTTTTATCAAAAGCATGATTTTTTCTAAGTGTAGAAGTGGAGTACCTTGGTCGACGAGCTCGTTCAAACGAGATTGCACTGTCGTTCGAGCGAGATCAGCATCTCGGGCGAAGTCATTTGAACGACACGTGTCATTCGTTCGAGCGCCGTCGCCACCTCGATTTTCGTATAAATACCAATGTGACGAAACGATTTCTGCGAAAAATTGCCCAGAAATAGACTTCACTTTTTAAGGTTTTACACCTTGTTTATTCACAAAATCACTCCCATTTATATATGTGAATTATTAAACCTTCAAGAGGATCTTTTACTACTCATCTGGAGTACTTTGTGGAGGAGCCGTCTTCTTTTCTACTGTTTCCCACCTGGAGTTCCCGCGGGAGATTCCATCCAATGACATCAGAATCGACACCTGTGGGTATTTCTGTGTCACACTTATTTTCATTGTAATCCATGTAACCGTATCTTACAAAATTATAGTGAAAATAAAAGGTTTTGCCCCTTTGGGGGATTTTTCCTCACATGTGTGTGTTTGCTTGTTCTTCCTTGATTTTATCATCTTCAATCACACCTAGATGCATGTTTAGGATTTAATTGAAAAACTGAGTTTAATTAAATAATTTCTTTATTTGAACATACGCGCACTATTCAAATTGGTATCAGAGCCAATTACACAATTATACCGTGTAATTTTTCGCAAAATTTTTCTAAGATATCAATTTTCTAAAAAACTAATTTTTGAAAAAGAGCGTGGTCATAATGGATAAGTTATATAATAAAATGCCAGTTTTTTACGGGACAAACTATGCATAGTGGAAAGCCCGCGTGAAATCTGCTTTAAAATCCATTGATGAACGTGTTTGGATTTTGGTTGAAAGAGGGTGGACACCTCCCTCCATCACTGTTGAGGACGTAACTAGTTTAAAATCTTCCACTGCTTGGACCGAAGAAGAATTTAAATGGTCATCTTTTAATTCTAAGGGTTTAAGTGCTATTTCTAGATCCGTATACCTGACAAGTTCAAACGAATAATGACGTGCATCACGTCAAATGAGGCATGGGATATTTTGTAACTTACCCATGAAGGAACTAATGCTGTGAAAGAGTCTAAACTGCAAAATTTAACAACTCAATTTGAAACAATCACCATGCTTGAGTATGAATGTTTTGAAGAATTTTATGCTAGACTGTCTGATATTGCTAACACTAGCTTTAATCTTGGTGAACACATTCCTAATGCTAGAGTTGTTAAAAAGTTTCTTAGATCACTGACTAAGCGTTTTATCCCGAAAGTCACTGTGATAAATTATATGGGTAATTTAAATACGCTTAAATTGGAGGAACTTATTGGAGACTTACAAACGTATGAAGTTGATATGTTTCCTAAATCTGTCAAACCTAAAGATAAGGGAATTTCACTCAATGCCCAGGAGAGAAAGAGTGAGGGGTCGACAAGAAAGAGGGTAGAGTCATTTAGAAAAAGGGAGATAGAAATGTCAGATTCTGAGTGTGACTTTGATTTAGATGATTTGGCCCTGTTTGCTAAAAATTCAAGAAAATTCTCAAATTCAAGAAAAATGGTAATTTCAAAGATAAAAAGAATTTTGAGAACAATAAATTTGAAAAGAAAAATGAAAAAGAATTTAAAGACCCTCCTAAGAAAGACAGTGAGAGATGTTATGAGTGCGACGGTAAGGGACATAGATCTTTTGAGTGTGCTACTAGGCTGAACAGACTTGCCAAAGAAAAGGGCACAGAAGTCCTTAATGCTACCCTTAATGACGACACTGAGGTCGAGTCAGTGGAATCTAGATACGAGACACTGCATGAGTGTAACTTCACCGCATTCATGGCTAGTCATGTGAGTACTTCTAGTGCTCCTCACGACGATGAGGATTTTACTTCACAGGGACACCTCGACGGTGATATCGATGTGAGTGAGGGGGAGGATGATACAAGTGAGAGCGAGAGTGATATCCAATGCTCCTACGCTGAGTTATATACTGAGTCATTTAAAACCAAAGAGCGTAACAAAGCGTTAGTATTTGGGATTACCGCTTTAGAGAGATATTTAAGACTATTTGGAGAGAGAGAGTTGGAGTGAGAATGAAATAGAGAGAAAAGTAAAACTTGAGAAGATAAGATGTTTTGAGTGTGATGGGATAGGGCACAAGAAATTTGAGTGTCCCACTAGACTTAGGAGAGCGAGAAAGAAAGTTCCCATGCCCACTACCCTAAGCGATAGTGAGGATGAGGATGGAGATGAAAGTGTGATCCGAAAAGCTTTTAGAAAGTTGTTTATCAAGACCATGGAAACAAAAAGATCAAATAGGATCCTAGGTCTTAGAATTTGTGAATTAAAGGAAGAGAATGATGAGCTAAAAAGGGAAAAATGTGACTTGACCAACATGGTGTCTAGTCTAATGACACGTGTATCCCATCTCGAGGATGATCTCGAACAAGCACGGGAGGTCCAAGTCTCATTAAAGAACGCATCTGAGAAGGTTGATAAGATGGTTCCCTATCCCGTTTTGAATGAGGTTGGAAAAGGTAATGACGGTGAATTCACTACTTTTAATCCGTCCGAGCCTATATACACTTTGGCGAGTGAGTCTCATGGGTGTCCGTCTATGAAAGCTCATCCCAATATTCTTGATAAATTAATTCCTAGACCGATTTATGTTTGCTCCCACTGCAAGAAGCGAGGACATCTTAGGGAGTTTTTTTCAAAGTTAGATTTTGTGCCATATAATGCCACTTCACGCATCCCCGCACATGCACCCATTCATTATACTCTGCTTGCACATAATGATAGAGAGTTTGCACATATTCGTGAGCAAGTGAAGTTTTTGATCAAGACCACACATGATCTTATGGAGTTGGTCCAAATGATGTCACCATCTTTGGAAAACTCCACCCCTCTTCTCGGTTGAGGTCTTGACAGGTCTGCTAGCATAGGGTGATTTACATGATGTCTCTTTTGCCTATTGCTAGCATGTACCATTAGTTTGTTTTATTTTCTGATTTTTATTTTTTTTATGAAAAATTCAAAATATTTTCTTTTTATTAAAATTTTGAAAAAGCACAAAAAGTTTTTTGTATTTTATTTGCACCTTTATGGATGAGAATTTAAGATAGTCGATTCTGAAATTTCATTCCATTTATCCATGTGACTGTTTGATAGTGATTTGAGACGCTACATCATTGCATCAATGTGCTTTACATTGTTTGGCGTCTTTGAGATGTGATTAGTGATATCTTTCTACATGTTTGGCTCCTTATCTCCTTTATTGCACACATGCATAATTTTATTTGATTATTGGACTTGTCTATCACATATTGGATTGAGTGTTTCCATCTCAATTATGTCTATACAATGAACCATATGCGATAAAACTTGACAAGATTGGAATACATGTAAAAAACTGTTTGGTGAGATTGTGTTTTTTTTTAAAACGGGAAGGGCTGCGAGAGGTTCATTTTTCCTTTGCGAATACTAAGCCACCGTTAAATCCGGACCTAAAAAATTGAGGAATTTTATTATCCGGGTTCCAAAGAGGTTAAAAGAGCCCAAAATTTTTTTAAAGCAATAAAAAGAATTTCATGCCAAATATGGGCCATTTAGGTTTCACCATCAATTCTCCAATGTTTGAGAATTTAGATCACCTCTATTCAAAATATAAATCCGAGGGAGTTTGGTTGGAGAATTTAAATGGGTTTGCACTTCCTTAAAATTCCTGAAAAAGAATTAAATATTTTTGAACATTATTAGTGTGGAAATCATTTTGAGCTTTAATTTGTTGATTTGATTGAGTCAATATCTCATATTTCCATCTTTTTACACCAAAGGAAGATGCTGATTTTATTCGTTAGGAGTATCTGATATTCATCGTGCACATATGTCATGTTTGTATGCATTGATTTTCCTATCGAATTTGATCACACCCCTACATTTATGCTATCACCGACTTGGATGTTTTTGTGTTTGTTCATGGTGTAATTATTTGTTGTATATTTTGTATGATAAATTTTAAAAAATTCAAAAATAGAAAGTTTCTTACTATGTGACATTTTCCATATTTATGCTTCTCATATCTGTCCATTTGGAGACATCATAAAAAAGGGGAGATTAAATGAATTATGGGGGAGATTTGTTTGGTTGATTTATCAATGATTTGCTTAAGCTTAATTGATCTTTGATTTTAGCATATCATTTTATTTCAAACCGTTGTTTGTCACGGGTATCTATTTTATCTCATTTGTGTAGGTACAAAGTTGATTTATTGGATTGCACACCCTGATGAGAAAAGCTTTGGAAGTTTCTAAATAGCTGAAGATTTGAAGATGCTGAAATTTGATTGAAGACATATCATGTAGTATTCTTAGTTTGAGAGTTTAATGGGGATATTATCTTATATGTCATTTATTTTAGGGAGATTGCATAATTCGGATTTTTTATGTATGTACCGGCATAGACATAGGGGGAGATTTGTAAGGACATAATTTTATAAATGTTCGGGGGTAGATTCTAGGTATTTTCTGTTTTCCCTAGATCACAGTTTGTATGTCTGATAGCGCTACATTCGGCACGTCCTCACGATCATCCATGACGGCCTCTATTCGAATCCATGCATCCATCATCTTCACACGTGCATCATGCTACATGATACGTGGTGCTCAACTGATTCCCACTACTCCACTATGCAATATTGGTAAAATGGTTTTATTGGAGTGTTAATATTTGCATAAATATTTGGGAAATTTTCAGAAAATGTTTTTTCGAAGTCTGAATTATTTTTATCAAAAGAATTTTTTTTTCTAAGTGTAGAAGCGAAGTTCCTCGGTCGACGAGCTCGTTCAAACGAGATTGCAATGTCGTTCGAGCGAGATCAGCATCTCGCACGAAGTCGTTCGAATGACACGTGTCCTTTGTTCGAGCGAGATGCCTATCTCGTTCGAGTGACGCCGCCGCCTCGATTTTCGTATAAATACCAGTGTGTCTTCTACACGTTTTCCTATGTTTTTTCACAACATGATTTCTGCAAAAAACTTCCTAGAAACAGACTTCACTTTCTATGGTTTTATACCTTGTTTATTCACATAATCACTCCCATTTATATATGTGAATTATTAAACCTTCAAGAGGATATTTTACTACTCATCTGGAGTACTTTGTGGAGGTGCCGTCTTCTTCTCTACTGCTGCCCACCTGGAGTTCCTGCGGGAGATTCCAGCCGACGACATCAGAATCGACACCTGTGGGTATTTCTATGTCACACTTATTTTCATTGTAATTCGTGTAACCGTATCTTACAAAATTATAGTGAAAATAAAAGGTTTTGCCCCCTTGGGGGATTTTCCCCCACATGTGTGTGTTTGAATGTTCTTGCTTGATTTTATCATCTTCAATCACACATAGATGCATGTTTAGGATTTAATTGAAAAACTGAGTTTAATTAAATAATTTCTTCATTTGAACATACGCGCACTCTTCACTCCCAGATCTTGTCATATGGTTCGTGGAGGAGGGGGAAGAATGGAAGCCCCATTTTTCATCTATTTCGGGTTGTTTGGCCACTTTGTTGTTTTCCCCTAGTAGATCTTCAAAAGATATCATCCCACACGCTGTGATTAATGGACTAACATTTTCTTGGCTTGGTTCTTCGTATGAGCTATTAAACTCGTCCCCCCATCCAGTGGCACCGATATCGTCTTTCCATAAGAAATCAATGCATTTTGTAACCTCAACGATTTCTTCTTATAGATCCTCCCACTCAACGGGGAGGTGCAGCAGTGAAGGGACCAATCGTCCTAGTATCTTTAAGGCATTGAGTAACTCAAGTATACTGCAAATCTCATTGGTTTGTCGGATCAAGCCTGCATAATCTAAATTGCATCGTCTAAATTGACTTCGCCAATGGGTACCACCCAATTATCTTATTATCGAGCCCACTTCCAATCTTCTATGAACATGATGCCGAACTTCTAACAGCCAATGGTCATTTTAAAGGGCAATTTCAGCCTAAACTCTAGAAGCTGGTTTAGATATGCTGGTAATTCAATATCTGTGACAAACTGAATATAATTATGATGAATTATGTGTGAATCATGCCTACCTTATGTGATGTATATAATGTATTATTAGTATATCTAATGTTAAGTAATTATGCTTAGTTTAATTCTACTTTCATAAATCATGAAATATCGAATTAGTTGCAAACACAAAATTTTGATAATTTCAATAGAAATGTTCATGTTGGAGACTTGTTTAAACCCTTATAATATAACAACTGACTTGAGGTGAAAACTAGATAGTTGTATATATGTGAGTTAAGTTTGTAACACATCAAACAATGTGTAAAACTTAGGTACGAGTAAGGAGTTATGCTAAAATTACAAAGAAAGGGCAAATATGTCCATTCGTTAAGTGGTATTTTGTCTTATTAGCACACCATGTGCTATGATTTTATTGGTTGGAAGGGGAGGATAGTTAGGCCAACTTTAGAACCTTGAAATAACCTCCTCCTTCAACAAATCTAACCATTAGAGACTTTGAACTTAAGTAAAGAGAATCATGAAGTGTAGGAAGAAGAAAGTGAGGAAAATTGGAGAAAAATTCGTAGAAAATTACGTAGTCCCCAAGGAATGGATGAAGAACCGGTTGAACAAGTGCCTAACAAAGGAAAAAGGAAAAGCCTGATAGGTTTCCAAGGTGAGTTTAGTTATGATTGTTTAATATATTGATATGAAAAAGATATTTTGGATTTAAATATAGCTTTAAGAGCAGATTGGTTTGAATACTTCGGTATTCAGGATTTGTTTCAAATATCTAGAATTGTTTGGGTCTTATGACCCAGGATTAGAATTGGATAAAGATCCAATGATTTGTTTTGTCTTATGATAAGGATTTGTTGGAACTAATGTTCCAGGATTTTTTATTACCATAATGGGCAAGATTGTTTGGATTTTATATTCACATAATTGATACATAAAACTGTTATTTCATTACAGGGAAGGAGTACCTCACTAAGATTGTTGCTTAATGTTTATATTTAACATTTTCAAGTTTGTACGCAGCTAGCTAGGATACCATATGATCGGTAATTTTGAGAGCTACACCGTTAAAAAGAGTTGGGGTTTAGACATGGGGATTTTGTTATGTCACACTGCAAATTTTACTACACTCACACATTGTATATAGTGAGATAAAGTGGTTTAACTTGAGAACTGTTATAGTTGATAGTAGAATTGCATGTTCGCTTAAGTATAAATTGATGTTATTTATGTTATGGTACAAAGAACAGTATTATGCTCATTATGTACAATAAGCATGAAAATATTGATAAATGACTTATATTTCAAATGGAATGAAGATTTGATTGAATATAAAAAAAGCAAATGATTAGAATGTATTTGGGTTTGGGGTGTGACAATTAGTGGTATCAGAGCGTCTAGGTTATAAATTATGGACGTGTATGACGGTTAGATGGGAGGTTTTGGTTTTATTTAATATTACTGAATTATTTATATACTAACCAATAATTTAGTATTATAAATTTTTTATGTTGGTTGTTGTAACTTTTTACTATTACAGATAATTACAAATGGAACCTGGGAATGAACAACATAGAGAAGAGGGAGTTGCTTCTCATACAGAGGATATCGAAATAGAGAAGAGTGTTGCAGGAATGTCTAGAGATCATAAGAAGTCTACAAAGATGAAAATAATGGCACAGACAATGATGAGGATGGCAGAACAATAAGAAAGAAATATGACATTAATGGCAGAACAACAGGCTAAATATCTGGAATCAAAGACTGTAGCCAGAATTGAGAAATAGGTAAAGAAGAAAATTAAAGACACCATGTATGAAAAGTTCCTGAAGTTGAATCCTCCATAATATTCAGGGTAATTTAAACCTACAGAAAATGAGATGTGGGTTAGAGATCTAGAGACTATCTTTGCAGTGATGAAAGTTCCATATAACCAAAAAGTGAATTTGGCTATGTTTAGACTGAAAAGAGAGGCTAAATATTAGTGGGAAGCCAGCAACCATTTGATTCCCAGGATGGAAGGTACTGATGTTATTACTTGGACTGAAGTTATAAAATCTTTGTATGGTAAGTAATTTTCTAAAGTTTATAAGAGGGAGAAGGTGAGGGAATTTATGAATTTAACCCAATGGAAAATGTACTTGAGGAATTATGAGGCTATAATTACAGCTTTGCTAGATTTTTTACTAAATATGTGGAGGATGAAGAAGAGAAATGTAGTAAGTTCCAAGAGGGATTGATTTGATCCATTCAAAATAGAGTGGCTACTTATGAGTTAGAAGATTCTTTTTCTTTGGTGAATAAAGCTATGATAGTAGAAAGGCAAATGAACCAAGGGGTGGCGAGTAAAGAGACTTTTAAGAAAAGTAGATTCAATTCATCTCAGTATAAGGGAGGTTGGGTGAAAGTGTTAAGATGGAACCTCATAAATTTCAGAGAGGTGGTGGAGATAGGGGTACACGCCAGGGGAGATTTGGTAGAGATAATAAGGATGAAGGACCTTCTAGTTTAATTAGGAGGTGAGGAAGAGGAGAGGCACCAATGAGAGTTATTACATGTTTCTTTTGTAAAGAGGGGGCATTATAAATCCAAGTGTCCTAAGCTTAAAGGAATGGAATGCTACCGTTGTCATCAAGTGGGGCATGTTAAGAATAATTGTCCCCAGTTAGCACAGATTCTAGAAGCACCTAGTGAAGCAACAAGCAGAGTGTTACCTCCAGGCAGTGGAGTGAAAAGTATGAGAAGATAAAAATCTAGTAGTTTTGGGCCAGGTGGAAGAGTCTCTACGACGAAAGAGGCTCAGGTTACTCCGGATGTGGTGATACACTACACCAAAACTGGCAATTGGTCACGGACAAAATTATGGGTCGCGAACTTGGGCCGTGACCATTTCGGGCGTGACCATTTTTGTGGGTCGCGGCCCAAGTTCGTGACCAAAAAATGGTCACGGCCGAGAGGAGTCACGGTAGATGGTCGCGGACTAGGGTCGTGACCCATACCGTAACGTGTCATGGCTCTCATTCGTGACCCACAATCGTGACAAATTAGTCGCGGTCAAAGTCCGCGACCCACGTCCGTGACAAAAAAATTTTAAAAAAATTAGTCGTGGCCCTCATCCGTGACCCACAACCATGACAAATTGGTCGCGGCCAAAGACCGCGACACACGACCGTGACAAAAAAAAAATAAAAAAAATTGGTCGAGGCCCTCATTCGTGACCCCCAACCGTGACAAACTGGTCGCAGCTAAAGTCCGCGACCCACAACCGTGACAAAAAAAATCTAAAAAAATGGTCGCGGCCAAAGTCCGTGACGAAAAAAAGAAATAAAATGGTCGCGGACTTTGGCCGCGACAATTTTTATGCGCGACGAAATAAATAAAAATGGTCATGGACAAAGTCCATGACCATATTTAACTATAATTTTTAAAAAATGTATTTTTTTGGTCCAATCCTAAAATTGGGGTTCGTGTGAGTACACCGTCGGTTGCTACGTGTAACGTTGGACGCGTACGAGGTGTTACAAATATTTATTATTGGCAAAATAACAAAAAAAATCACAAATTGCGAATCGAGAACGTTGTTGATAAACAAATATATATACAAACTTAAAAATATTACACGTCTTAATAATTCACAGACCAAAAAAAATTGGGCAGAGTTTCCTCTATTTTCTTGACATTCCAAACCCTGTAAATGTAAAACCTGCTTATTATAAAGCCCGCACGGCCATAAAATTCAACAATCAAATTATAAAAGCCAGCACGGCCATAAAACTAAACAATAAAAGCCCGCACGGCTGTAACACATAAAAAATAAAATCCTGAATATCCACAACATATAAACAATCTTCACGTTGTAAACCATTGCCTCCTCCATTTGTTCCGCGTGCAAAAGTCCTACAAATGATAGGATACATAAAAAAAAATCAGTAACCGAGTAGTTTTACAAAATATTTAATCAAGCTGAAAAATTGCATATATGAGTTAAAATTATCAACATATAAATATTTTTATGCCTAAGTCTAAAAATATGCAAATTACTGTCGTATTCTCATACTGGAAGTCCTGCGGTTGGGTGGTCAGTTCCTACGAGTTACATTGGTCCCGTGGGAGGTGTTGGTGTCACCCACGGGGCCGTTTGGGGACCATTTCGAGTTTTCAACCTCTAAAGCCATGTTTTTAAGGCTAAGTCTAGAAATATGCAAATTATCGTCGTATTCTCATACCGGGAGACCCGCAGCTGCGGGGTCAGTTCCTACGAGTTACATTGGTCCCGTGGGAGGTGCTGGCGCCACCCACGGGGCCGTTCGGGGGTTGATTCGAGTTTTCATCCTCTAACACCATGTTTTGCTTATGTCTAGAAATATGCAAAGTATCGTCGTCTTCTCAAACCGGGAGTCTCGCTGCTGCGCGGTCAGTTCCTACGAGTTATATTGGTTCCGTGGGAGGTGTTGGCGCCACCCACGGGGAGATTTGGGGGT
This sequence comes from Sambucus nigra, assembly GCA_949130495.1. Classification (NCBI taxonomy): domain Eukaryota; kingdom Viridiplantae; phylum Streptophyta; class Magnoliopsida; order Dipsacales; family Adoxaceae; genus Sambucus; species Sambucus nigra. The sequence continues at coordinate 350,801,921 of OX422218.1, forward strand.
TGTTTTAGGTTTTCACCCTTTAACGCCATGTTTTTAAGCCTAAGTCTACAAATATGCAAATTATCATCGTATTCTGAAACCGGGAGTCCTGGGACTGCGCGACCAGTTCCTACGAGTCACATTGGTCCCGTGAGAGGTGGGTGTGCCACCCATGGGGCCGTTCGGGGGCTGTTTCGAGTTTTCACCCTTTAACAGCATGCTTTTAAGCATAAGTCTAAAAATATGCAAATTATCGTCGTATTCTCTAACTGGGAGACCCGCAGCTGCGGGGTCAGTTCCTATGAGTTACATTGGTCCCGTGGGAGGTGTTGGTGCCACCCACGGGGCCGTTCGGGGGTTGTTTCGAGTTTTCACCCTCTAACGCCATGTCTTTAAGCCTAAGTTTAGAAATATACAAATTACCGTCGTATTCTCAAACCGGGAGTCCCGTGGCTGCGGGGTCAGTTCCTACGAGTGACATTGGTCCCGTGGGAGGTGTTGGTGCTACCCACGAGAACGTTCGGGGGCTATTTCGAGTTTTCACCCTCTAATGCCATGTTTTTAAGCCAAAGTCTAGGAATTGCAAATTATCATCGTATTCTTAAAATCGAAAGTCGCGCTGGGTGTGCGGTTAGTTCCTACGAGTCACATTGGTCCCGTGGGAGGTGTTAGTGCCACCCATAGGGCAGTTCGGGGGCTATTTTGGGTTTTCACCCTCTAACGCCATGTTTTTAAGCCTACGTCTCAAAATTTGCAAATTACCATCGTATTCTCAAATTGGGAGTCCCCGGGCTACACGGTCAGTTCCTACGAGTCACAATGGTCCCGTGGGAGGTGTTGGTGCCACCCATAGGGCCGTTCGGGGGCTGTTTCGGGTTTTCACCCTCTAATGCCATGTTTTTAAACCAAATTCTAGAAATATGCAAATTATCGTCGTACTCTCAAACCGGGAGTCCCGCGGCTGCGCGGTCAGTTCCTACGAGTTACATTTGTCTTGTGGGAGGTGTTGGTGCCACCCACGGGGCCCTTCGGGGGCTGTTTTGGGTTTTCACCCTTTAAAGCCACGTTTTTAAGCCTAAGTCTAAAAATATGCAAATTATCGTCGCACTCTCAAACCGGGAGACCCGCGGTTGCGGGGTCAGTCCATACGAGTCACATTGGTCCCATGGGAGGTGTTGGTGCCACCCACGGGGCCGTTCGGGGGCTGTTTGGATTTTCACCCTCTAAAGCCACGTTTTTAAGCCTAAGTCTACAAATATGCAAATTATCGCCGTCTTCTCAAACCGGGAGTCTAGGGGCTGCGCGGCCAGTTCCTTCGAGTCACATTGGTCCCGTGAGAGGTGGGTGTGCCACCCACAGGGCCGTTCGGGGGCTGTTTCGAGTTTTCACCCTCTAACGGCATGCTTTTAAGCCTAAGTCTAGAAATTTGTAAATTATCGTCATATTCTCTAACTGGGAGACCCACAGCTGCAGGGTCAGTTCCTATGAGTTACATTGGTCCCATGGGAGTTTTTGGTGCCACCCACGGGGCCGTTCGGGTGTTGTTTCGAGTTTTCACCCTCTAACGCCATATTTTGCTTAAATCTAAAAATATGCAAATTATCCTCATTTTCTCAAACCGGGAGTATCGTGGCTGCGCGGTCAGTTCCTACGTGTTACATTGGTCCCGTGGAAGGTGTTGGCGCCACCCACGGGGCGGTTTGGGGGCTATTTTGGATTTTCACCCTCTAAAGCCGTGTTTTTAAACCTAAGTCTAGAAATATGCAAATTATCATCGTATTCTCAAACCGGGAGTCCCGAGGCTGCGCGACTAGTTCCTATGAGTCACATTGGTCCCGTGGGAGGTGGGTGTGCCACCCATGGGGCCGTTCAAGGGCTGTTTCGAGTTTTCACCCTTTAACGCCATGTTTTTAAGCCTAAGTCTAGAAATATGGAAATTATCATCGTATTCTCTAACTGGGAGACCTGCGGCTACGGGGTCAGTTCCTACGAGTTACATTGGTCCCGTGGAAGGTGTTGGTGCCAACCACGGGGCCGTTCGGGGGTTGTTTCGAGTTTTCACCCTCTAACGCCATGTTTTTAAGCCTAAGCCTTGAAATATGCAAATTACTGTCGTATTCTCAAACCGGGAGTCCCACGGTTGCGGGATCAGTTCTTATGAGTTACATTGGTCTCGTCAGAGGTGTTGGTGCCACCCACGGGGACGTTCGGGGGCTATTTTGAGTTTTCACCCTCTAACGCCATGTTTTTAAGCCAAAGTCTAGAAATATGCAAATTATCATCATATTCTTAAAACCGGGCGTCCCGCGACTGCGCGGTTGGTTTCTACGAGTCACATTAGTCCTGTGGGAGGTGTTAGTGCCACCCACAGGGCCATTCGGGGGCTATTTTGGGTTTTCACCCTCTAACGTAGTGTTTTTAAGCCTAAGTCTCAAAACTTGCAAATTACCGTCGTATTCTCAAATCGGGAGCCCCGGGGCTGCGCGGTCAGTTCCAACCAGTCACATTGGTCCCGTGGGAGGTGTTGGTGCGACCCACGGGGCCGTAGGGGAGTTGTTTCGCGTTTTCACCCACTAACGCCATCTTTTTAACCCTAAGTTTAGAAATACTCAAATTACCATTGTATTCTCAAACCGAGAGTCCCGGGGTTGCGCGGTCAGTTCCTATGAGTCACGTTAGTCCCGTGGGAGGTGTTGGTGCCACCCACGGGGATGTTCAGAGGATGTTTTGGATTTTCATCCTCTAAAGCCACATTTTTAAGCCTAAGTTTAGAAATATGCAAATTATTGTTGCACTCTCAAACCGGGAGACCCACGGCAGCGGGGTCAGTTCCTACGAGTCACATTGGTCCCGTGGGAGGTGTTGGTGCCACCCATGGGGGCGTTCGGGGGCTGTTTTGGGTTTTCACCCTCTAAAGCCACGTTTTTAAGCCTAAGTCTAGAAATATGCAAATTATTGTCGTCTTCTCAAATCGGGAGTTCTGAGGCTGCGGGGTCAGTTCCTACGAGTCACATTGGTCCCGTGGGAGGTGTTGGTGCCACCCACGGGGTCGTTCGGGGGTTGTTTTGGGTTTTCACGCACTAACGCCCTGTTTTTAAGCCTAAGTCTAGAAATATGCAAATTACCGTCGTATTTTCAAACCGGGAGTCCCGGGGCTGCGCGGTGAGTTCCTACGAGTCACATTGGTCCCATGGGAGGTGTTGGTGCCACCTACGGGGCCGTTCGATGGTTGTTTCGGGTTTTCACCCCCTAACGCCATGTTCTTAAGCCTAAGTCTAGAACTATGCAAATTATCATCGTATTCTCAAACCGAGAGTCCTGCGGCTACGCGGTCAGTTCATACGAGTCACATTGGTCCCGTGGGAGGTGTTGGTGCAACCCAAAGGGCCGTTCGGGGGCTGTTTTAGGTTTTCACCCTCTAACCCCATGTTTTCAAGCCTAAGTCTTGAAATTTGCAAATTACCGACGTATTCTCAAACCAGGAGTCCCGTGGCTGCGTGGTCAGTTCCTACGAGTTACATTGGTCCCGTGGGAGGTGTTGGTGCCACCATTGAGGTCGTTCGGGGGTTGTTTCGGGTTTCCCCCCACTAACGCCATGTTGGCCTAAGTCTAAAAATATTCAAATTACCATCGTATTCTCAAACCGGGAGTTCCGGGACTGCGCGGTCAGTTCCAACGAGTCACATTGGTCCCGTGGGAGGTGTTGGTGCCACCCACGGGGCCGTACGGGTGCTGTTTCGCATTTTCACCCATTAACGCCATATTTTTAAGCCTAAGTCTAGAAATATTCAAATTACCATGGTATTCTCAAACCGGGAGTCCCGGGGCTACGCGGTCAGTTTCTACGAGTCACATTGGTCCCATGGGAGGTGTTGGTGCCACCCACGGGACCGTTCGGGGGCTGTTTCGAGTTTTTACCCCCTAATGCCATGTTTTTAAGCCCAAGTCTAGAAATATGCAAATTACCGTCGTATTCTCAAATCGGGAGTCCTGCGGCTGCGCGGTCTATTCCTACGAGTCACATTGGTCCCGTGGGAGGTGTTAGTACTGAGAACGCGTGTAATATCGATTTAAATTAAATTCGCAAGTTTCCAAGAACCCTTATTTAATTAGCGTCTACTTTTAAGCCAAATAAAATCAACCCTTAAACATGCATTTAAATCAACCCATCAAATATAAAGCATGCGACACAAAGTTAAGGAAAAATTCCCGAAGGGCAAAACCTTTTATTTCTAGAACTTTAAAGAATTTACAAGACCATTGACTTACATACAACCTAATAATCGCCCACAAGTGTAACGCACGGTGTCTTCGGTAAACCTTCAAAGCAACGGCTAGAAACAGTGTGACACAGAAATACCCGCAGGTGTCGGTTCCTATGTCGGCGGCTGGAATTTTCCCTTTCCAGGAGGGCAGCAATGAAGAAGAGAATGGCTTCTCCACAAGGGTTGAACAAACCAAAGTTGTGTTCTTGGGTTACACAACAAGATTCACAAAGGTTTGGCAATTGTGTGAATCAAAACATGAGTCTTGGGACTCAAAAATATGAAGACTAGAGTAATTTGGACTCTCAAAAACGTCTTCTAAAGTCTTACAAAACAACTCCCCTGAAGTTGGTATTTATAGGAAAAAAGATGAAGAGTCCCATGTTCTTAAAACTCTAAAATTCTATCCAGCGTACAAAAAAAAACAGCATTCTTTAAGGAATTTTCTCTATCTTCAAAAGGTCATAACTCCTTCACCGTAGCTCGGATTGATGTACCGTTTTTTCCAGTATCTTCGTTGCGGTGAGATCTTCAACTTTCTTGTTGACCAGACCTCCTAAATATGGATGTAAAATTACGAAAATGCCCTTCAACACTCCTATCGTGCCTTTTTCACTGTTTTGACTTCCCTTGCGTACCACTTGCATTAAGTCCCTAAAATCATGGACCGTGAAGTTGTTGAGGCAGATGTGGGACATATTAATGGAGATGTTGAATGCTTGATTCCCGAAATTCGGATTGAAGCCGTCGAGTGACATCTTGAGGTGACGTGCCAAATGTAGCGGCGTACGACACACACAAATGAAACATGTTGGACATGAGAAAAATGTCCTTACAAATCTCCCCCTATGTCTATGCCGGTACATACATAAAAAATCCAAAACTGGAAAAGGTACAAATGAATAGTCTTCATCGTTTGTTCTTCAAATCTTCAGGAATCTCAAATCTTTTCTCATCAGGGTGTGCAATTTAGAGATCATCAATGTAGTACCTACACACATGAGATAAAGAAAAAAAATACCAAGTGACGTATTGAGTTTGAAATGAGATAAACATAGATACCAATATATGATAAGCATAAGTCAAATCTCAAAACTCCCCCAAAATTCAAACTCCCCCATAAAATGATAATTCTTTCTCCCCCTTTTTATGATGTCCCCAAATAGAGAAATAAGAAGAATGAATCAAACAAGAAAAATCGAGGTGTCACGGTATACACAAAATACACAAACTATTTTTGATTTTTTTCAATTTTTTATACAAAAAATAGATACCATTTTGAAAAAAATGTAAAACATGATACAAAAATCACACCATGGATTTAGACTCAAACAACCAAGTCATGGAAATGGAATGAATGGGTGTGAACACATTCGATAGGTAAATCAATTCAATCAATCATGTGTGCACGATGCATATGTGTACCCCTAACGAATGATCATCAAAAGTATCCTTAGGTGTAAAATTTTGTTGAATTTAAATGACATCATCTTATGAAAATCAACAAATCAAAGTCAAAGTGATTTCCACACCAATAACGTCCAAAATTATTTAGCGCATTATCAAGCATTTCAAGGACGTGAAAACCCGTTTTAAATTCTCCAACCAAACTCCCTCATATATATTTTCTTTTAGAGGTAATCTAAATTCTCAAACTTTGGAGAATTGGTGCAAAAACCTAAATGGCCCATAATTTGGCATGAATTTCTTTTTATTGCCTTTCAATTTTTTCGGGCTCTTTTAACCTCTTTGGACCCCGGATAATAAAATTCCTCCATTTTTTAGGTCCTTTGGAACGGTGGCTTTTGCGCAAAGAAGAGATAATTACCTTTCGCAGCCCCTCCCCGTTCTTAAACAAAGCACACAGTCTCACAAAATGGTTATTATATGCACAGTTTCTTTATAAAAAATTTATCGCGCTTGGTTCGTTTTAAGGACAAGATTGAAGTGAAAACACCCAACCAACATGTGATAAGACAAGCACAATAATCAAAAAAATTCGTGCATGTGTGCAATAAAGGAAATTATAAGTCAAACATGTAGGAAGTAACACTTAAATGCATCTTAATGACTCCAAACATTATAAAGCACATGGATGAATTGACCTATTGTCTCAAAACACTATCAAATAGTCACATGAAAATAATGGAATGAAGTTGTGACTCGGTCCTCCAAAGTGTTCATCCATAAACGATGCAAACAAAATACAAAAATCTTTTTGAATTTTCTCAAAATTTTATCAAAATAAAATCTTTTTGTATTTTTCAAAATATTTCCAAAAATAAAAAAATCTATACAAAAAGTACATATCACAACGCTAGCAAACATATATCAAAAGGCATAACTAGCGTATGACACACATGAGAACACAATCATCTATATGATATGGCAAGAGAAGAATCATGTGCAAGCAAACGAGAATCAACTTGTCTAAAATCTAGTGTATCCAAAAGTGATTTCCTAACCCAAATAGATGTGAAACAACGTGTGGGGGATTTAGGAACCAAGGTAACACTAGACTTCGACATCCTAGGACTTCTTCCAAGATCAAAACAAAATCTCCTAAGGTGACCTTTCCTACCACGATGTGAACATGTGTAAACGGGAGGAATGTTACCTAAAGTGTGATCTTTTCTAATGTCCTTGGGATTAATTGACCCTCTAAAACAAAATATGGTTTTGGCTTTAGCACTAGAAGCATGAGAACAAGATGAGCCATTACCATCACTATCAAACCTACTTGAGTCTGTCAAATCATTTTTTGACTTCAAAATTTTTGACTCTAGCAAAGAATTAGACTCTTCCAAATTAAGGGACGCCTTCTTTAAATTATCAATTAAACTTAACAGTTTATCACGCTCCCCCTCAATTAAAACAAACTTATTCCTAAGAGTCTTTTCGTGTGCCGTAAAATCATCGATTAATTTTTTATCCTCGACGGCACAAACGGGAACCCTAGAATTTCTTAAGTCCTCCAATTCCTTCTCTAAAACTAGGACTCTCTCATCACTCTTCTTTTTGGCAATTTTTAAAGAATCAAAATCAGTACACAAATTACCAAAGTGCTCACGATAAATATCACTTTGAGTTTGAAACTCTTGCAAATATTCAATCTTACTTTTAAAGAGAGAATTTTCTTTTTTCAAAACTTTAATTCTTTTGCAAAGTTTCAAATTCAAACTTTTTAATTTTTCAGCACGGTCGTGAAATTTTTCAAAAATAGGCTCCTCATTAAATGGGCGTTCCATTGAAAAATTGCGATTTTTCATAAAACTGATTTAAAAAAAAATCAATATCACACAATTTTTGCGGAAAATAGGAATATGCGATAAATTTGCGCAACCTGCTCTGATACCAATTTGAAAACGTGAGTAGACAAATTGTATCAGAAAGTAAATCCTCGAAAAAAAATCAGGATCACGCGATAAATTAGCGTAACCTGCTCTGATACCAATTTGACGACGTGAGAAGTCAAATTGTATCAAAAAAAATAAATCTTTGAAAAATCAAGATCACGCGATAAATTAGCGTAACCCGCTCTGATACCAATTTGAGAACGCGTGTAATATCGATTTAAATTAAATTCGCAAGTTTCCAAGAACCCTTATTTAATTAGCGTCTACTTTTAAGCCAAATAAAATCAACCCTTAAACATGCATCTAAATCAACCCATCAAATATAAAGCATGCGACACAAAGTTAAGAAAAAATCCCCGAAGGGCAAAACCTTTTATTTCTAGAACTTTAAAGAATTTACAAGACCATTGACTTACATACAACCTGATAATCGCCCACAAGTGTAACGCACGGTGTCTTCGGTAAACCTTCAAAGCAACGGCTAGAAACAGTGTGACACAGAAATACCCGCAGGTGTCGGTTCCTATGTCGGCGGCTGGAATTTTCCCTTTCCAGGAGGGCAGCAATGAAGAAGAGAACGGCTTCTCCACAAGGGTTGAACAAACCAAAGTTGTGTTCTTGGGTTACACAACAAGATTCACAAAGGTTTGGCAATTGTGTGAATCAAAACATGAGCTATGGGACTCAAAAATATGAAGACTAGAGTAATTTGGACTCTCAAAAACGTCTTCTAAAGTCTTGCAAAACAACTCCCCCGAAGTTGGTATTTATAGGAAAAAAGATGAAGAGTCCCATGTTCTTAAAACTCTAAAATTCTATCCAGCGTACAAAAAAAACAGCATTCTTTAAGGAATTTTCTCTATCTTCAAAAGGTCATAACTCCTTCATTGTAGCTCGGATTGAGGTGCCGCTTTTTCCAGTATCTTCTTTGCGGTGAGCTCTTCAACTTTCCAGTTGACCAGACCTCCTAAATATGGATGTGAAATTACGAACATGCCCTTGAACACTCCTATCGTGCCTTTTTCACTGTTTAGACTTCCCTTGCGTACCACTTGCATTAAGTCCCTAAAATCGTGGACCGTGAAGGCGTTGAGGCAGATGCGGGACATATTAATGGAGATGTTGAATGCTTGATTCCAGAAATTCGGATTGAGGCCGTCGAGTGACATCTTGAGGTGACGTGCCAAATGTAGCGGCGTATGACATACACAAATGAAACATGTTGGACATGAGAAAAATGTCCTTACAAGTACCACCCACTGGGCCGTTCGAGGGCTGTTTCGAGTTTTCACCCTCTAAAGCCAGGTTTTTAAGACTAAGTCTAAAAATATGCAAATTATCGTCGTATTCTCAAACCGGAAATCCCGCGGCTGTGCGGTCAGTTCCTACGAGTTACATTGGTCCCGTGCAAGTTGTTAGTGCCTCTCATGGGGCCATTCGGGGGCTGTATCTGAGTTTTTCTATCTAACACCATTTTTTAAGCCTAATTCCTTATATATGCAAATTATTGTCCTATTCTCAAATCGGGGGTCCCGTGATGGCGCGGTCAGTTCCTATGAGTTATATTCGTCCCGTGCGAAGTGTTGGTGCCTCTCACGGGGCCGTTCGGGGGATATTTTTGGTTTTGGCAATTTAAGGCCATGTTTTTAAACCTAATTCCTTATATTTCCAAATTATCCTCGTATTCTCAAACCGACAGATCTGTGATCGCGCACTCAGTTTCTACGAGTTACATTGCTCCAGTGTGAGGTGTTGGAGCCTCTTACGGGGCCGTTCGAGGATTGATTCAGATTTTCACCACGTAACGGCTTGTTTTTAAGCTTAAGTCCTTAAATTTTAAAATTATCATCGTATTCTCAAACCGGGAGCCCCGTGATCGCGCAGTCTGTTCCTACATGTTACATTGGTCCCGTGAGAGGTGTTGGTGCCTCTCACGGTCCCTACGAGGGTTGTTTCTTATATTTGCTATCTAACGCCTTGTTTTTAAGCTTAAGTCCTAATATTTTTAAATTATCGTCATATTCTCAAACCGGGAGTCCTGTGATCGGAGGGTCGGTTCCTACGGGTTACATTGGTCCCGTGAGAGGTCACTACACCAAAATGGCCAAAATGTCACCTTTCAGCCAGCCACCCTTATTAAGGTCATTGACCGTGACAAAAAACACGCATTTTATGTCATGGTCATTGACCTTAACACGACCGTGACAAAGAATTGTCACGGTCAATGACCGTGATAAGGCCGTGACAAATTTACTTGTCACAGACTTGTCACGGTCATTGACCGTGACAATTCTTTAAATACTTGTCACGGTCAATGACCTTGACACGACCGTGACAATATTTCCAGCAAAAACCCTTTCCCCCTTCTTTTTTCCCTCCCGTCGTTCCCTGCCTCTCTCTCTCTCTCTCGACGCTGCTCTCTCTCTCTACTTTCAGGTTTAATTCTCTCTCTCTCTCTCTCTCTCTCTCTCTCTCTCTCTCTCTCTCTTCCATTAATATATATGTTTGTGTGTATATATGTGTGTATGTATGTATATATGTGCGTGTGTGTATGCGTGTGTGGGGGTGGGGCAGGGTGGGGGTAGGGGGTGGGGGTAGGGTGTGGGGTAGGGTGGGGGGTAGGGGGTGGGGCAGGGTGGGGGTAGGGGGTTAAAAATGTAAATAAATAAGTAATTTTCTATAAATTTTCAAAAATAATATCCAAAAATGTAAATGTAAATAATATCCAAAAATAATATCCAAAAATGTAAATGTAAATAATATCCAAAAATAATATCCAAAAATGTAAATGTAAATAATATCCAAAAATATTGGATAACAATTTATTTTCATTCAAAATAAATAAGTAATTTTCTACAAATTTCATAAAAAATTGGAGGCCGGCTTAATATGTGATTTAAGTGTGAAATAATCGCTATATGATTTAAGTGTGAAATAATCTACAAATTTCCATAATCTTACTTTGTCACAATTAATTTATATGCCTCAAAGTTATTTTATCACTCTTAGTTTATATTTGTGATAATACTTTATTAAATATTTTTATGGGAACTTGTTATACTAGAACTTATATGAACACTAAGTGATGAAAATAGTCCTTAAAATTGAAAATTAAATAAAGTTTATAAAAGTAAAGATGCTGGTAATACATCAAAGATAAATTAATAAGGACTAAATAACAAAACGTGTTCAAGTGTATAACAAGAAAGAAAATGTGGTATTTAGATTGGGTAAATTTCTTAAAGTAATGTTATGGGACTAAAAGACCCAAGACAACTGGCCAGTAAGTCACGGACCGAAAAAATTATGACGGGTGATGAAAGCCCGTAAACATGTTGGGGTGGGGGTGGGTATGATTTATAAAAAGCACAAAACAATAGTAGAAATTCAATACCTGAAATTAACATTGAGATTATTTTAAATAGACAGTCACTACTGTGTGTGTGTTTAAATTGGAAGAAGATATGAGAATTTTATTAAAGATTTTTATGGGAACTTGTTATACTAGAACTTAGAAGAACACTAAGTGATGAAAATAGTCCTTAAAATTGAAAATTAAATATAGTTTATAAAAGTAAAGATGCTGGTAATACATCAAAGATAAATTAATAAGGACTAAGTAACAAAATGTGTTCAAGTGTATAACAAGAAAGAAAATGTGGTATTTAGATTGGGTAAAATTCTTAAAGTAATGTTAAGGGACTAAAAGACCCAAGACAACTGGCTAGTAAGTCACGGACCGAAAAATTTATGACGGGTGATGAAAGCCCGTAAACATGTTGGGGTGGGGGTGGGGTCTGATTTATAAAAAGCACAAAACAATTGTAGAAATTTAATACCTGAAATTAACATTGAGATTATTTTAAATAGATAGTCACTACTGTGTGTGGTGTGTGTGCGTGTGTGTGGTGGGGTAGGGGGTGTATGAAAGTAAATTAATAAGTAATGCTCATTTTTATTTGTAGTAATTGTACATATTTTCATGTCTTCTAATTTTTTTTATCTGTACTAATAACATTTTTTTTACAGAAAATGTCTACTTCAGGTATTAAGGCGAGGATGATGATGATGGTTATGATGATGTCATCTGGGCTCGGTGGTAGCGGAGGCGACGAGGGCTCCTCGGCCCCTAGGCTCCCCAAATATGGCAAATTTGGGATTACCATCGAGAACAAGTCGGAGCTATTAGCGAGATCCCTCGAGCTGCTAAAGACGGTCATCGGCCCGGGGTTTATGAGTTGGAAGGAGGTGCCATATGAGCTCAAGTTAGCTGTTTGGGCGGCACTACAGGTAATATATTTATATTTATATTTATATGAATATTTCAATTTCAATTTCAATTTCAATTTCAATTTCGATTTCGATTTCATATTTATATTTATATTTATATTTATATTTATATTTATATTTATATTTATATTTATATTTATATTTATATTTATATTAATATTAATATTTATATTTATTCGCAACTAACATTGTATTTGTTGGACATGAACAATTCAACTTGGATCCAAAGCTACGCGATCCCGTGTTGGAGCAGATTAGGGAGAAACTCAAGTCGTGGAAAAAAAATATGCGGGCACGGTACTTTGGGAAAACATGAGAGTCGATTATCCAATGGAGTGAATCCGTCCCCCCCAAGGAGCCGATCTCATTGGAACAATGGCAGAAGTTCATTGACAATGAGATCGAGGATCGACAATTATCATCTCTCCAATCGGGGAGGTAAAATCGGGCAAAAAAGACGGACGTGCACTACTCCGGCCGGACCTCTTACGCCGAGTTAGAGCATAGGATGCATGTAAGATTTAATTTTTCTATAACTACAGAAATATATTATTCTTCAATATTTTACTTTGCGGGGCCGATACTAATTTTACTTTACTTTATTTTATTTCAGGGGGTAAGGAGTGAGCCAGGGGTAAGCCACATAGGCTCAATACTTATGTGGCTCTTCGGACGAAGAAGGGGAAGGACAAGGAGGTGTCCCCGAGCGTCGCGGCCACGATTGTAAGTAATTCGACAGTTTAATTTTTGTTAAGTAGGTTATAATTTTTTAGTTTACTTATTTTACTAATCATGTGCTTTTTGTCATTTCAGGCAAAGCTTAAGGAAGTGCATGAGTCGCAGTCTGATGCCGACAAGGCATCTTTGTCCACAGATGCACTCAGCCAAGTGCTTGGCTCTGATCGCAAGGGGAGGACAAGGGGGGTGAGCTTGCGGGTGGCCAAATCTAGTATCATCAGATTGGAGACGAGCGACACCGGGTTGGCTCGAACGGTGGATTCACACGACGCGAAGCTGTCCCGTTTGGAGGTGACGGTCCAAGATATGTACGCATTCATAAAGCATACGTTGGACGGAGACCGTAAAGGGAAAGGGAAAGGGAAGGAGAAGGCGGTGGAGGAGGAGGTACGGGAGGACGAGGCGCAGGATGACGAGGATGTGGACCTCGCTGCTTCATCACCGACACGTTAGTACTTCGATGATCCACTTCCTTATTTGGCGCCCTTCAACAGAGCAATATCGACACTTGGTTGGCCGAGCGTGTTCATATTGGACGTATTTGATGGCCAGCGGATAGGGCGGGGGTTGAGGGACCCGAATATCGTCCAGGGTGGAATAGTTCATGGACGTGCACTTCAAGAGACGGAGTCCAGGGTGCTCGTCACGCATGTCATACCCGGGAAGGAGAACTCCCTATTGTGGTTGCGCGAACAATGCGACACGACATATATTAGTGGGTGCGTAAATTCGTATGTCGTGTGGCCTACTCACCTCCTCAGTTTTAACAATACACCAGACATGTAGTGACATTGTTTTAAGTTTGAATTGAATTGTTATAAGTTTGAATTGAATTGTTTTAAGTTGTTACATTTGAATTATATCGTGATGCATATTGTCTCTATTTGAATATATATTTGCATTATCTTTAGTTTGTTTGGATATATGATGTTTGGAACAGGTACAACGTTTCTATAACAGGTACAATATACTGCTGGGCAGTGGCAGTGGCCATACTGCCCAGCAGATTTTTTTTAAATTCTGCCCAGAATTGTCACGTTCATTGATCGTGACAAGTCCGTGACAAAAAGTTATCACGAACGTGTCACGGTCATAGATCGCGACAATTTTTTACAAAGGGTCACGGCTTTGTCACGATTTATAACCGTGACAAACGTGTCACGGTCATTGACTGCGACACGACCGTGACATAAAACGCGAGTTTTGTGTCAAGGTCAAAGACCGTGACACGATCGTGACAAAAAAATTTGTCTCGCCTCGAAATGTCACGGTCATTGACCTTGACAAGTTGAATTTGTCAGGGTCAATGATCTTGACAATAGTGAAGATTTGGTGTAGTGGGTGTTGGTGCCATGTTTTTAAGTTTAAGTCTAGACATTAGCAAGTTATCGTCGTATCCCGTACTCCTTTTAATTATCCCATACTCCTTCTAACCTACTATCCAACAACAAGTCAACAACCAATAATTGTCCAACAACTAAACCAAACAAAACCAATAATTATCCCGTACTCCTTCTATCATCTAAAATATTTAATAGATAATGTATATCAATTATATAACTACTTTAGTTAAAGTAAAGAGTTCTGGTGTGTAATGAAGAATTGGTATGTAATAAAGAACTGGTATCTAATTGGTATGTAATAATGTATGTGAGCATTCAATTTCTATAAAATTGGATGAACAAATAAAAAATATCATAAAGTTTACCATGATATATGTAGGTAGTAGCGTTGCACCCCTATCCGGATGCTCACTCACTGTGAAATACCAAATCTGAAAAAATATTTACACTTGTTAAAATAATTGGTTAATTTAAACACTCCGTTAATTTCAGGGACAATATGCCGTTAAAATATGAGGGTCACTATGACGACATATTCCCCCTGAACCGTTAATTCCAGGGGAACTATGAGGGTCTGGTTAGGTTAATTTCAGCGGCACTATGAGGGTCTGGTTAATCCAGTAGAGAAAGGACTCAAGTCAAGAACATGAAACAAAGAAAATGACTGTAAAGTTAGTATAGTAGATCATAATATTCAAGAAACAAATGTAAATATAATTTACTTATGAATCTGCATAGTTTAAATCTGCCTCAAAAGAGACCTAGTAGATTCAGGAACTTGAGTAATCAACTCTGTAACCATTTCCTATAATGTACTTTCTACGAGGTTTTCCATTAACCATATAATACAAAAAGGAAAAAAAATGATAAAAATAAAAATTAGGACTAAAATACCAAATATACTAAAATCGATTAATATGAATATTAACATCCTAAAATCTAAATATGTGATATAAATTGGCTTACCCAAAGTTTTTTTTACTAATATTAATAACCTAGTAGGTTGTAAGACTAAAGTTTCAAAAACATTATCTCACACTATTTTTACTTTTACATTAGCTCTGCCACAATATTATCCCAAATTCAAATCATATAAATTATCTATATATACTATATATACTGTGTATAAATTGTAAAGACATGTAAACTATATATACATATATTAATGGAATCTACATAAATTAATGGAGAAAAAGAATAAAATTTACTTGGGAGAGAGCTGGGGCGGATGTTACTAGGGAGGAGCTGAGGAATACATGTGTTTCACTAACCTCCTTAGAACTCCAACCGATTGACGAGAGAGAATCGCCATGTTTTAGCGCTAGGTCATCAACATCTGATGAGAGAGAGAGAGAAGCGGGCAAATTAAAAAACGAAATTAGCGCGCCTCTTTATTTTTTAGGAATGACCTGGTCACGGCCTAAAGCCGTGACCCACCATCGCAACCCACCACACCCTTAGAGCTCTGCCTGCGACCTGATTGACAAAGAATGGTCACGGCCTACATCCGTGACCCCCTTGTATGACCTACATCAGCTATCAAATGAGGTATGGTCACGACCTGTAGCCATAACCCATACCAAGACATGGTCATGGCCTAAAGTCGTGACCCTCGATCTGTGATGCGCGACCCTTCTCATCCACTCTATAGTTCTTGAATGAGGTATGGTCACGGCCCATAGCCATGACCCACACCCAGAAATGGTCACGACCCTAAGCCGTGACCCTCAATGTGTGTACTCACTTCTTCCTCATGCCATGGGTCACGGACTTGGGCCGTGACCCATCCGCGACCAAGCTTGGAGGGAATTTTGGCGCGAGTTTGGAGCCAAGATGGTCACGACGTGGTCACGGCCCAAGTCCGCGACCACTATGGTCACGACCCAAGTCCGTGACCACTTCCAGAGCATCGATAATTTAGTGTGGTAATAAATATGGTCACGCTAAATATGGAGTGGGTCACGGCCTAAGTCCGCGACCAGCTGATCGCGGACTTGGGCCGTGACCCACTGGGCGTGACCATTCACAGGATTCGGTGTAGTGATAAGTAACCTTTCTATTACTAATAGAAGTGATTATGTTTTGATTGATTTTAGTTCCACACATTTTTTTGTGTCCTATGCTTTTGCTATATATCAGAATAGACCACGTACTCGTTTAGATGTGGGTTGGGTATTTATATGCCTATGGGGGATATGATTGTAGCTGAATATGTTTTTTATGATTGTGTTTTGACTGTGGGGGTTAGAGATACAGTTACAGTCCTACTTCCATTGGATATATATGAATTTAACATAATTCTAGGAATGGATTGGTTATCTAAATATCATGCATTTATGGATTGTTTGCGTAAAGAATTTATTTTTAAAATGTCGAGCTTGTCTGAATATAAATTTTTGAGGAAAAGGAAAGTTGTTCCTAGTTGCATTATTTCTACTATTCAGACAAGGAAATTGTTGAGTAAGGGTTATGAGGGTTTTATTACATATTTTCTTGACACTAGGAAGGGGCATTTATAATTAGTTAATGTTCCTATTGTATGGAATTTTTCAGAAGTGTTTCCTAGTGAGTTGCTTGGGTTACCTCCAGAGAGAGACGTTGAATTTAGTATTGAATTAGAACCGAAGAAAACCCTATTTCTATTGCACCATATAGAATGTCACATGTTGAATTGAAAGAACTTAAGATTCAGTTGCAAGATTTACTTGATAGGGGGTTCATACAACCTAGTGTATCTGCATGGGGTGCAACAATTTTATTTGTGAAAAAGAAAGATAGTACTATGCATTTTTGTAGAGATTATAGGCGATTGAATAAAGCTACAATTAAGAACACGCATCCTTTACCTCATATAGATAATTTGTTTGATCAGCTGCAGGGTGCTAAAGTGTTTTCAAAGATAGACTTGCGATCAGGTTATCATCGGTTGAGAGTGAAGGAGGGTGATATTTCTAAAACTTCTCTTCATACTCGGTATGGTAATTTTGAATTTTTGATGTGCCTTTTGGATTGACTAATGCTTCAGTTGTATTTATGGATCTTATGAATCGAGTATTACATCCTTTTGTCAATTCACGTGTGATAGTTTTTATTGATGATATTCCGATTTCTCACGTGATATGGTTGGATATGAAAAGTATCTCAGAATTGTTTTGAATGTATTGAAAGATTTGCATGATAAGTTTAGTAAGTGTGAATTTTGGATATCACAAGTTGTATTTTTAGGCCATGTTATTTCTGGGAGTGGTATACGTGTTGATCCTAAAAAGGTAGAAGCTATTGTAAAATGGGAGAGGCCCAATAATGTGACTGGGATGGGGAGTTTTATGGGTTTGGCTGGGTATTATAGGAGGTTTATAAATTGATTTTCTTAGATTGCCTTGCCAATGACTAAATTAACCCGAAAAGATGTTAAGTTTGAATGAAATTCTGATTGTGAAATTATTTTTGAAGAATTAAAAAAGAAATTGGTAAGCGCACATGTTCTTGCTATTCCACATGGTGGAGATGGTTTTGTTATTTATACCTATGCTTGACATCAGGGGTTGGGTAAGGTTTTTATGCAGTATGGTAAGGTTATTGCTTATGCTTCGAGGCAGTTGTGTACACATGAATGTAATTATCATACACATGATTTAGAACTTGTTGCTATTGTATTTGTTTTGAAATTGTGGCGTTATTATTTATATGGTGAAGTATGTGATATTTTTACTGACCATCAGAGTCTTAAGTATTTATTTACTTAGAAGGAGTTGAATTTGAGGCAGAGGCGATGGATGGAGTTAATTAAATTTTATAATTGTACAATTCACTACCATCCTGGGAAGGAAAATGTAGTATCAAATGCTTTAAGTAGAAAGTCTTCGAGCATGTTATATTGTAATCGGTGTGCTAGAGTTTCTCACATTATGTAGTCAAGATTGATGGGAGTCGAGTTGTAGCTAGCATATGGGGACAAATTCTTTGCTCATGTGAGCGTGAGGCATTTCTTAGCTACCCATATTCGTGATTTGCAAAGTGAGGATCCTTTTCTTGAGAAGAAACGACAAGATGTCTGTGATGGTAAGTCTGACCATTTTTGTATTGTTAATGATGTAACTTTATTGTATAAGCAGAGATTATGTGTACCTAATGTGGATGGATTGAAAGTAGAATTTTTAGATGAGGATCATAATTCCATTTATACTATGCATACTGATAGTACTATAATGTATAGGGATTTGAAGGAGCATTATTGGTGGAATAATTTGAAGAAGGAAATAGTTGATTTCGTTACTAAATGCTTTATATGTCAGCAAGTGAAAGTAGAATATCAGAAACATGTGGGTTTGCTTCAGCCATTGCCAATACCAGAATGGAAATGGGATCATGTAACAATGGATTTAGTGGTTGGGATTCCCCAATCTCATAAGGGGTCAGATTCAATTTGGGTAGTGGTGGACAGATTGACCAAGTCATCTCATTTTTTAGCAGTTAAGCCTACGTATACAGTTGATAGGTATGCGATATTATTTATTAATGAGATTATTCGATTTCATAGAGCACATGTTTCTATTATTTCAGATAGGTACTAACTTAAAATTTAGTACAACTTTTCACCCTCAAACGAATGGGCAGTTTGAAAGAACCATACAGATTTTGGAGGATATGCTTAGAGCTTGTGTGCTTGATTTCAAAGTTAATTGGGATGAATATTTTCCTTAATAGAATTTGCATATATCAATACTTTTCAATCTACTATTGGTATGGCACTATATCAAGCATTGTATGGTAGACGGTGTCGTACACTGATATGTTAGGGTGAAGTTGGTGAAACAAGATAGAGGGTCCAGAGTTGATTGAAGTCACCACTGAAAAAGTGAAGATTATTCAAGTTAGAATGAGAACAACTAAAAGAAGAAAGAAAATTTATTCGGATAAACGACATAAATATTTAGAATTCCACAAAGGGGATTATGTGTTTCTTCGGATATCGCCACGGAAAGGAGTGATGAGATTTGGAAAGAAAGGGAAATTGAGTCCACGCTACATTGGACCTAATAAAATTCTTGAGAAATTCAGGATGGTTGTCTATAAGTTAGCATTACCACCGGAGTTAGCTTGATTACATGATGTTTTTCATGTTTATATGTTGAGAAAGTATGTAGCTGATCCTTCACATGTATTAGTGGAATAACTTATTGAGTTGAAGGAAGACTTGAGCTATGTGGAAGAACAAATTGCTATCCTGGATAGGAAAGAGTAAATATTAAGATACAAAGTGATACCACTTATAAAGGTTGTGTGAAGAAGACATTCCATGGAAGAAACTACATGTTAGAGCGAGGGTAGCATGAAAATGCGTTATCGGTATTTGTTTGATTTAGACAATAAAGGTATGTCAATTTCAGGGATGAAATTTCCGAATGAGGGGAGAGTTGTGACAACCCGAATATAACTATAATAAATTATGTTTGAATCATGCTTACTTTATGTGATATATATAATTTGTCATTATTATATCTAATGTTAAGTAATTATGTTTAGTCTAATCCTACTTTCTTAAATCATGAAATATCGAATTAGTTACAAACATAAAATTTTGATATTTTCATTAGAAATGTTAATGTTGGAGACTATTTTTTACCCTTATAATGTAACAATTGACTTGAGGTGAAAACTAGATAGTTGTAGATATGTGAGTTACGTTTGTAACAAAATAAACAGTGTGTAAAATCGAGGTCCGAATAAGGAGTTATGCTAAAATTACAAAGCAAGGGCAAATCTGTCCACTCATTAAGTTGTATTTTGTCTTATTAGCACACCATGTGCTACGATTTTATTTGTTGGAAAGGGAGGCCGGTTTGGATGACTTTAAACCCTTGAAATAACCTCCACCTTTAGCAAAATTAGAGAAAGTGAGGAGAGAGAATCTGGAAGTTTAGGTAGAAGAAAGCGAGGAGAAAAATTGGAGAAATATCCCTAGAAAATTAGGTAAAAGTCCCTAAGGAAGGGAAGAAGAACCGGTTGAACAACTGTCGGACAAAGGAAAAGGAAAAGCCTGATAAGTTTCTAAGGTGAGTGTACTTATGATTGTTTCATATATAGATATGAAAATGATATTTTGGATTTTAATATAGCTCTAAGAGCGGATTAGTTTGAATACTTTGGTATTCAGAACTTGTTTGGATATCCAAATATTCAGGATTGTTTGGGTCTTATGACCCATGATTGGAATTGGACAAAGATTCAATGATTTTTTTTATCTTATGACAAGGATTTATTGGAACTTATGTTCCAGGATTTGTTATTGCCATAACGGGCAGGATTGTTTGGATTTTATATCAACGGCTTTGATATAAAGCTATTATTTCATTGCAGGGAAGGAGTATCTCACTAACCTTATTGCTTAATGTTTATATTTAACATTTTTAGATTTTTACGCTACCAGCTAGGATACCATATGATGGTAATTTTGAGAACTGCACCATTAAAAAGTGATGGCGTTTAGACATGGGGGTTTTGTTGATTGTCACACTGAAAATTTTACTATACTCACACATTGTATATATTGATATAAAGTGGTTTAACTTGATAACTATAATAGTTAATCATAGTATTGCATGTTCACTTAAGTATAACTCTAATGCTAGTTATTTTATGGTACAAAGAACATAATTATGCTCATTATGTACAATATGCATGAAAATATTGATAAAGGAATTATATTTCAAATGGGATGAAGACTTGATTTAATATATATAAAAAACAAATGATTAGAATGGATTTGGGTTTGGGGTGTGACAATATCCTTCCCTCCGGACGGGGTATGAAATGCATTACACGCTCTTGTGAGAAGTGACAGAGCTTGGTCGGCAAAATAGCTAAGGTGTAGGAGAAAATATGGCCAGACTTTAAGGGGTTTGGGGTGAAAATATGGGTATGATGGGAGCTTTACTAGGTACAATCTGGGTAGATGGATCGAATTCTGGGTCATTTTCTAAGAAGATGGCATTTGTAAGGCTTGGAAGTGGATTGTGAGTGGTGTTAGGTTTGGGATTAGCTAGTGGGGCGATGACACCCCAGTCAATTAAACCTTGGATTACATTTCAAAAATGGAAGCACTAATGAGTGGTATGGACGGCAATTTGGTGAAAATCACAATGGGTGCCAGGTTAGAAATTTTTGGGAAGTGGGTTTGGTATTGGACGAGGGTCCAAAGGTTTGATGATATTTCGGTTCAACAAGGTTTGGTAGACTTTAGAAAGGGGAGCATAAAGCTCGGTGTACTATTTTATGACTAGACTATCACGAATTTTTGGCGCCCAAGAGGTAGCGAGCTACGGGCTATGAGATGTTATTGATGGTCGAGACTGTAATAGGCTTCTCATATTTTCTTGGGGTGAACTGTCCGGATGTTTTCTTTGGCTCAACTTTTATCTTGGCAATACCTTCTTCAATATCCACTCTGGCTTATCGGAGAGCTAAAAAATGTGGGTAATACTATCCTCCCATTATTGCTCGGACATGGGGTATGATGTTTTTCTTCACAATACTAACTTGCTCATCTTCAAAAAGCCGATTGGTCATATTGTTGCTTTCTCTCTCCACCTTGTTATGAAATTTCTAAAAGTTTCTTTGGGGTTCTACTTAAGAAGTTCTAGATCATGGCATGTAAACCTCTAACTCCTTATTGTATTTTTACTATGATATAAATTCACGAGCAACATCCTCCCAATTGCGAATTCTGGATTCCTCGAGGTATAAAAACTAACGAAGAGCGCTATCCTTTAAAGTATGTTGGAACATTTGGGCCATTATTTCCTCGGAGTCACATATGAAAGTCATGGCGCGTTGGTAGTTTCGAATATGAATAATTGGGGGACTGCTACCCCCGAACTTCTCAATGTTAGGCATCTTGAACTTTTTCAGCAACCTTGCTTTAGGGTAGGGAGACATGTGGATGTAATCTATATAGTTTTTGGAGATTCAAACTTGGTTAAATTTCTTGATTAACAGCTTACGATCCTCCTTGATCTTGTTTGACTCTTATTCTTTCGGATAGATAGGTACTAGAGGGTTCACCCCTAGTTAGGAAAGATTCAACATAGGGAGTTGAGCTGATGGCGACCCATTGGTAGGAAGGACATGTGGAGCGTGATGATATTTTTCTGAGAGCCAAACAGGCTTAGGTGCGGGTGGACCCATAGCACAAGGGAAGAGGTCCTAGGGCTCTTCGATAATAGGAATTCAATTTTGCTGCATCTCATGAACCTCAATTTGAAGGTTGTCAATCATGGAAGTAAGTTGGACCAGGGTCGTCATCAAATCAGGTTTCACATTCCGTACTTGGTTTGCGTTCTCCATGAAGGGTTGGCAGGTGGTTTAATGGAAGACCAAAACAAATAGGAAGCTAGGCCATGGGTCCGGTATAGAATCTACCTGAGAAGGAAAATGATTCGAATTTATTTTTTTTGAAAAGAGAAAAGGAAGAATTATTTTTATTGGAAAAGAGGAAAATATTTTTGGTACTTTTTTTGGAAGGGGGGGGGGGGGGGGGCATAATGTTTTTGGTATTTTGATAAAAAGATGGAAAAAGTTTTTGGTATTTTGATGAGAAGGAGGAAAGATGTTTTTGGTATTTTGATAAAAGAGGGGAAAATTATTTTTAACACTTTTGGTAAAGAAGGAGGGAAAAATGAGAGAAAAGTCTCAACATGATTATTATTATGTTTATGTTTTCACTTGTATTAGGTTTACCTAATGTAAAAAAAGTGTCATGCGGGACCCGAGCCTGGGAAAAATTGGGTTTGAAAAATATATAAAACATGGTTTGACTTGTTGCCAGCTCATGGACAGGGTCCCGTTTTGAAAAAAAGACAAAATCGGGCGAAAATTTGGGCGGCATGCCGACTCAACATTTCAACAGAGTTTCGTGTAGTAACCGATAAACTAAATATGATTACACTAGGTTTAATGCCTGATATAAAGTTATTAGGTTAGTGGAAAGGTTCCCCCCTTTGTCATGACTTCCATGATATACGTCTTGCTTTTGAAGGAAAGAGGTATGCGTGGACAAGCCATTTGATATACCTGAGTGTACATGAATGGACTCATTATATGCCTCTTTAGGACAGTACGTGTGAGGGAAAATTTAATATACTCGACGTTCATGAATGATTTCACTTCTATATACCTCATGTCGTGAGTTTAGTCAAGTGGCATGATACGAGGGACCGGTTCTATATATGTCGAAGGTACTAGTCTAATGGAAGGTAAGAGTCATATTGCGCCTTGCCAGACTAGCGCCAATCATAAAGTGAGCCCCCAGTGCGGGACAATTTGTTGGTCAATATAGAAATGCTCTTGATGATGTAGTGTGCAAAATGTATGATTCTTGATTCGTAAATTATGGAGAGATTATTTTATTTGGTATGATGAGCACTATACTAATAAGGAAGAATTTACAAGTAAAAAGTAAATCTAACATGGAGAATAAAGATTTTACTAAGCATGGATACGTGAGAGCGAGTGATGTATGAATATCTATGAGTAAGTGTGTGATAGTGGGCCTAAGAATTGGTAAACTACAAGTAGTGTGTGATAAGGATAAGTGAGCATGTATATATACAAGTGTGATAGGTGGAGGTGTGTGCTAGTGACATGTAACATGGATATTCTAAGTGGTGTGTGCAACATGTGGATATAAGTGAACCTATATACAAGTGTAGGTAGTGTGAGGTGTATATGGAATGTATTTACAAGTGTGTGAAGTGAAAAGTGAGTGAGAGGTGATATAAACATGATTTAGATATATACAACAAGTAATAGAGAAGAAAAGGGAACATACATGTAAGTGCATACGCAGAAAAGAAGAAAATGATAACACCCATGCAAACAGAGTCTATCCCTCTTATGTAAGACCCTAGCAGAGTCGCTACTGTGGCCGTACCTCCCTGATTTTAATTTCCCATATCCTTCTCCATCTCGTGGGTGGGTGCTCACGAGCGGTGGAGAGAGAGAGAGAGGTCTCATGCCCTTTCTAGGAACGCTTCGACCATCGTCGATGTGGGGTGGTATGAAGAAATATAGTCACCAGTCTATGTTGCACAAAATATGTAAAAGAACATGTTGCCTCCTCGAGAGAACAACATCAAAGAAAAATTGATGCTTGCGAAATAAACTAGATCAGAGGTTCAAAGGCTAAGTTATGGAATGGGAAGGTGTTAGGCACCCATCTTGCTCTTTTGGTATCTCATGGGCTTATGCTACTATTTTTCTTAATTTCTTCATGAAGTGTGTGCTTTTGTATATAAGTGGAGTTCGGAATCGCTCGACTCACATCATGAAAAAAGATGGTGTGAGGTCATCCATAGGAATGTTCCTAAAATAATACTTAAAAATATGATATGTGTTCTTGTCGAGATATTGGTCATTCTGACGAAATGATAATATGTGTTAGATCAGACGCAAATATGAATCACAAACATAATATATGTGAATAATATATGGATAAAACAGGAAAAAGAGGAACATAGGAAAACATGACTCGAGTCTCCGATTTTAGCCCGAGACGCTTACGTAGCCTATAAAGGCATCAATGTTCACATAGTTTGCATACGAGACGAGCGTGTGGTCTGTACATAAATTCGAACGGGGATTTTATTATATGTGTGTGTGTAAGAAAAACGTATTTTTAGGTTTGAGAAAATGTGGTGAAAAAGCTCGTTGAATTTTATAGGTGTAGCCCTTTTTTTTTCTTGTTTTGTTTTTTTATAGCAAATATAATATTACAATTAAGGATTGAAGATTAATATGTGTATGATCTAAAGTAAAAGATAAATTAATAACTTATATAACTAATGCGAAAATAAAGAAATTTGAAGAGAGAGAAGAACGTTTGGACCTTCTTTAGAGACGTGGAGATTACTATTGATAGATGATGATATTCCTTGCAAGCGAGTGAAGAATGTAAAGGGGTTTTTGCTAAATTGGATGTGAAAGTGACGTAAAATGAAAGGTGGAGAAAAGTTTCAAATAAGGAAACCTCGCAGACTTAAGAAGAATATTGCTGAGGTCACTGTTGAATACCATGTATTTTTACTTATTTTAATTATGGAATTAATTGAATTAAAAATGGAAAATTAATTGGTAATTAATCCGTATTTAAATACTAGTGAGACGAGAGTTAGTATTTGATTATGATATTTATGCTGAATATTACTGAGCGAGTAAAGTAATTTATGATTATGAATTTATTAAAATTGTCATGTGTGGAAAATATGACAGTTTGGAAATTAAGTTGGGACGCGCGTGTCAGTCGTGTCGGGACCAATTTAATGGATTATAAAGTAATTTACTTTTATGTCATCCTTATGGTCATTTTGAGGTCCCAATGTGTCCGGGAGTATCGAGATAGTCAGAAAATTCTACTCGGGGGTTTGGTTTGTGTATCGGGGCATTTTTAGGCCAAATCGGCAATCCAAGAGGGTATTTTAGTCATTTTACTATTTGATGAATAGTGACCTACAAAATTTGGATTAATATATTATCCAACACTTAGGGTAATTAGGTTTATTGACTGCTACAGATTTGAGAGAGAGAAGTAGAGAGAAAGGAAGGGTTTTCAAGGGTTTCAAGGGCCAAACAACCACCTTGCACCACCAGCATCGCTAGATTTATGATCGAAAAGAGAACATGACCAACATATCATCTTCTCCAAAGGATCAGAACGTCCATTCGAGGAAATTTATTTAACTTGTTATGATTCAACAAATATATTATCCATGGTAGTTTAGAATTGGAGACTAAACTCAAAATATTGATAAGTTCATGAATTGGGAGAATTTAATCTTGAATATGGGTAGGTTGTTCATATAGATAAATTCTGGAAAGATTAGAGAATTGAATCAGATCCTAATTGATATAAATCATGGATCAAATCTGAATATTTGACTATCTTGAATTGAGAAAAGTTATCCTAGGGTTTAAACATGAAAACTCGATGAATAAGTGAATTTGTAGGAAATTTTCGTAATGATTTGATGATTCTGGAACTTTAGAAATCATGTGTTTAGGTTGTTCTAAAATCAAGAACGTTTACTTTGGATAATGGGATCATGTAATGAATTTTGGAGACACAACGATGGCCAAAAATGCTAAAATTTTGGGCTGTAACTGGTCGATCGATCGACATTCTTGAGTCGATCGATCGACTCCCCTGAATTTGTGATAAAATTTCCTTTTAAGGTTTAACCAAATTATGACTTTTAATAATTATTAGTGTGGCTATTTGAATACATTAGGACTTAGAGAAGGTCAGTAGGGATGTATTTGAGGCCTGAAAAATATTAGTTTGGTTTGGGATTTAATGATAAACTTGCGAGTGTCCGACCGGAGTGTTACGGTTGGAAATTATGGAAACTTGAATTTGATTCGGATAAACAATAACTTAAGGTTAGAGACAGTAGTAGGGGGACTTTAATTTAATGAAATAACCGTAGAGACAAGTGGGAGATGTGTAACCTTTTGGGGTAGGTTTAAGTACTCGGATTTATACGACGAGAGTTATCGCGCTAAACATATTACGTAGAATAATCGGGATGAAAATATATTACGTATGAGACTTATAATATGGGACGTGTGAATACCTATATTAATTTATAAATACTTATGTTGCTTGATTTTCTAATGTATGGATAATTTTGTGTATGACATACCTACCATACTTGCTATCACAGGAGGTCTTAGAAAGGGGAAAGTCTTGTATTTGTGTACCTTCAGGGGGACTTTAGATTGGTACTTAACGAAGACTTATTTGTGAGTTGATAAGTTAGGTGACCATGACGTAGGTATGTGCGTGACCCATGGTTATGTGAACTATGTTCGCCTCTAATATGTGTGATTTGTATTGATACGGTTCCTGAGTGATTCAAAACTCGTGATCCTTACGTACGTGATATACCAGGATTCGATAGCAGAGTATGCATGCACCGCAACTTATCCTAGGGGTGTCATATATGTGTATATATATTGAGAGTGATATAAATATATACTTGTGATTATTCACTGTTGCTTAGTAAATGAGAATGGCTAAAATATTTAAATGACTTAAAGATGTGAGGACTTAGATAATACATGAGATAATTAATTCAACTAATGAGTATCTGTAATGTAATTATGTCGTAATTGGGTAATACGGGTAGGCATTGTAAAGAAGTTCCGTATAGACAAGTTTGGTACAGACTGGTTAGGTAGTGGTATAATTAGAATGGGTTAATAAAATGCATTAGGTATGCACAATAGTTGAGGGGTGAGAATCTCAAGTGAGAGCACATGACTAAGATGTATATAATATTTATCGTTCAATGCAATTAAACGCTTGCTATTTTTAAAATCTTTTCACATCGGGCTCTGACCCATTTTCTTCCAAATCTATTTTGTTTTGTAAAAACCTTTTAGGTGCCAAGCTATAGGGACGCCAAGCATAGGAGTTTCATTCTGTTGACGTGTTGTAACTGTTGTGGAAGTTACAGGATCTCAGTATTACACGCCTCCACATCTATCTTTGCTTTCTTTGGAGTCATTCATATCAATTAGGTCATGTTGTCCATTCTTATGCAGAGATAGCAGTTCTAGACTTTCATTTATTTTCAATTGTTGGATGTATTTATTCAGACTTTTGTATTAGGATTATTTGGTATTGATATTATTATTGGAGTGTTTACTCCAGACTCTGTTATTCCTTTATAGTAATTATTCCTTTGAGATTTTATGTGAATGATTGAAAGGATGATTATTCATTACTTGGTTGTAAGTTAATTTAAGAAATAAAATTTGGCATCTCACTTTTTAAATATTATGTGGCTAGTAACTAATTAAATATTTTTCGATAGTGATGCTAAGACTGAACCAACTTGATATTTTGTATTAATTTAATAAAGGAGTAGCTACCCGGTATTTAATTTCACGGGGTGTCACACACTAAAGTTGATGTTTTTAAGGTGCCTTTGGGGTGAGATCATGCTCTCGATTATCGATCGACATTGTCCTTCCCTTCCTATCGGCAGGTAACCTAGACACACTTCCAATAGGTAGGGAAATGGACCTACCAATTGACAGTTTTGTGCTGATTTTTTTAAAAAAAGGTCATAAAATGCAATTCAAAAGTCCAAATTGTGCATGGGATATACCATTGTAAACATTATTTAGAAACCTTTGAGAATCATTGGGCCACTCTCGATTCCTGTAGTTTACTTTAAGTCAAACTGGGCTCATAAGCTCCCGTTGGTCCTTTGGACAGGAGATCGTTGGACCACAATGGATCATTCATCCAAATCATAAGTTTGAATCTCACGTGTGGTGGATCGTTGGAAGGTTATGTGAGGCACATCGATGTTTCAAAGATCTTCGCTCAGTTTGAAGAGTTGACTTTGGTTCGATGGGGCTTGAAAGCTCTCTGTGACCCTTCGAAGTAAAACGGGTAATTCGTTCGTACCGTAAGGCTAATTAGTACACGTAGTAGATCGTTGGAAAGGTTATTAAGTTACCTTTGAAGATTCGTTTAGTCTCATTTGAGTTGAAGAGTTGACTTTGGTCAAACAGAGTTCAGGAGCACCAATGGCTTCTAGATCAGTTTTCGATAGAAAATGAATCGTTCATATGAACGGTTATGCCCTTTTATGCATGAGGTGGACTATTAGAAAGGGATTTTAGTTCCCTTTGAAGATGCATTAATCTTTCACTCAAAAGATAAAGTTGATTTGGGTCAAATCAGGGTTCGAGAGCACTCGGTGGTCTCTAAATCGATTTTCGGTAGTAGAATGGTCCATCTGTCCGAACCGTTATGCCGATTCAGCACAGGACGAACCAATAGAAATGGGATTCAAATCCCTTTGAATTTTTATTGAGCTTTTATTCTGACGATGAAGTTGACCGGAGTCAAACGGGGACCCGGGAGTGCCCGGTGGCCTCTACATCAGTACATAGAGTATAACCTAGGGTTTGTGGTGAACGGGGAAGTGCTAGGGACCTATGGAAGGACTTATGGGGTTCTAGAATGTGGTGTATATATCCACCATCACAGTGGGAACACAAAACACACCATCTCTTATCTAGTACAATCGTCAGAGGGATTATGGCCACCATCACGTGTGATGCGCACATGATGTGTTCTCTATCGATAAACAATATTATGATATTCCATATTACTAATGTGCCGTTAATCATTTTATTTTATAAGGTTTATAGTTATTATATCATTACACCTACAATTACATTATTTATAACTTCTTTAACCCGATACGTATGTACAATTAAGGTCCTAACTATTTACTTTTACTTTATCTACTTACATTACAAATAAATTTAAGTAAACCAATAGGTCGTTTGATACCCATGATCTCATATGGATAAAACAAGAGCATACCGTTTTGACTTTTAAAGGGTCTTTTAAAGAAACTTCAAATGACATCTTAATGTCATTCTAATGACTTTATGATCTCGTTAAACGAGATTCCACCGCCTAAAATGTTTTCTTTTCCTATAAAAACCTATTTTATGAAGCTTTTTTATCAAGACTTTTCGTTTATGCAAACTACAGAACAACTACAAAATAGTCTTCACTTTTTAGGGAAAACTTATTTTTGATTTACACAAACACATCCCAATTACTTTTTTGAATCATCTTTGGAACCCAATCACTTCTTTGTCGAAGTTGTTCTTATGGAGAACAATCTCCATTACTGATCTTGAGGATACTCGAGGGTATTCACTGCTGAAGAGGAGGCCTGAGATTCTTATGATTCTAGAGGGAGTCATTATTGTCGACTACTGTCATTGTGGTTCTCGAGGGACTCATTGCTCATTTGAAGCCTGTAATATTTTTGAGTTCCTGTGGGAATTCATTCCAGATTTCTTTATTGTGTTGTCAGTTAAGATTTGGAAACATTAGTGAAATGAAGGTTTTACCCTGAGGAGATTTTTCCTCAAATTTTCCTCCTTATTTGTTTGGTTGCATGCTTATATGATTTAATGCTTTCAATCACACAGAAGCATGTTTAGGGTTTAATTAAAATTGGAATTTATGGGATTGACATCTAGTTATATAAGTTTAATCCATTAAAATATTACGAACTCTCAAATTGATATTTTTATTTTGTACGGAAATAGCCATAGGTGAAGATTTGTAAGCATATTTTTCGTTTGTCCCTAATTCTTAGTTCACATCGTGTATGTCGTATCCCGTTCCAACTGTCAAGACAATTGATAAGCGCCCAAAAGTGTACATTTTATACCCCGAATAGACGTATTTTAGTTGTTAATTCTCGACAATAATGGTCTTATGGGCGTAAATGTTCAATGTGCAGGCTTGATTGCAGTTGTTGTGTCAAAAGCATTATTTTGAGGAAATTTGCAGTCATATGGAGCTAATTCCCTTATCCCGTAACCTCACCCGAGCGTAAACCTGTCCCTAAACCTACCCCGAAGCCCGTGTGTGTTTAGTTTGTTGTGCCTTTTTAATTTTATTAGATTTTTAGTTTGAGTCGTTTTTATTTTTAGAGTTTATTTTAGATTTATTTAGAATTTATAGATTTTATTTTCTATTTTTATATTTTATTAGTGTAATTTTAATTTATTTTCATTAGTTTTTAGTTTTTATTAGGATTAGTTTTTTTTCGGATTTCATTTATTTTTAGTTTTTTAGATTTTACATTTTTTTAGGTTTTTAGTTATTTTAGTTTTAATAGAATTTTATTTCTTTTTAGTTTTAATTTATAATTTGTGTCTTTTATTTATAGATGAGAATTTTATTTTAGATGATTTTAATTTGTTAGTTTTATTTTTTTATTTAGTTTTAATTTTATTTTTAGGTACAAATTAAATACACAAACACATAAAAACCCTACTTCCATACACACTCACACACCTAAACTAACCCACTCACCGTCACCAAACTTCCATACACCCACTCACACACTACCCCCTCTCCTTCATCTTCATCCTCCAACACCCACCTTCACTCTCTCTCCTCCATTAAACTTCTACCCAAACCAACATCTTCCCAAAACACAAACTCAATCCACCATCGCCACTCATCCTCTCAAACCCACACTCTAGCCTCCGGCCAACCCTGCTCGGAACTCGTGAAATCCCTAACCCGCCAAAAAACAGTAACCTACCAAGATTAACCTGTGCCGGTGACCAAATAAACCCAAACCCACACTCCATCGTCGGCCAGCCACCTGAACATCCGACCCAGAAACCCAGAGCCGTCGATCCCGTCTCCGGCGATAGGACCGGCGAGTCCCACAAGTCACGGCCCATTTTTGACCTCCCTTGAGCTAGTGACGAACCCATCGTCGTCCATCCACTACCAATACCCGCTGGAGCTATCTCCACAACCCAAGTTCCACCCCTAGACAAAACCTGGTCGAAATCCCCAAAACCCGAGACAAGTCCACAAAACCCATTTCAAATACCCAACCTCATCCATTCCAAGTCTTACACGATTTTCACCTGCCAAACTAACAAGCCAACAAATAAAAATCCACAGGTTTCTTTAAAGCCACTTAACCCATTTCCCATTATAACCCTACAACCTCACAACCCCCATGCACCCATGTGCACCCAAATGCACATTTAACCAGGTCAGATTTTTGTGACCTCACACCTCTCAAACCCCATGTGCATACACCCCATGCTCTTACACCTTAATTCTTCCAAGTATACCCCTTTTTGTTTACGCAAACTACATAACAACTACAAACTACATAACAAATACAAAATAGGCTTCACTTTTTAGGGCAAAACTTATTTTTGATTCATACAAACACATCCCAATTACTTTTGTGAATCATCTTTGGAACCCAAACACTTCTTTGTCAAAGATGTTCTTATGGAGAGCTATCTCCATTGCTGATCTTAGGGATGCTCAAGGGTGTTTACTGCTGAAAAGGACGACTGAGGTTCTTGTGATTCTCAAGGGAGTCATTATCATCGATTGCGATCATTATAGTTATCGAGGGAATCATCGCTTATTTGAAGGCCGCAGTCTTTGTGAGTTCTTGCGGGAATTAATTGCAAATTTCTCTATTGTGTTGTAAGTTGCGATTTGCAAATATTATTGAAATAAAGATTTTACCCTACGGGTATTTTTCCTGAAATTTGCCTTCTTATTTGTTTGGTTGGATTCTTATATGATTCAATGATTTCAATCACATATATGCATGTTTAGGGTTTCATTAAAATTGGAATTTTGGGACTGACATCTAGTTAAATAAGTTTAATCCATTAAAATATTGTGAACTCTCAAATTGATATCACATTCACTTTTATAAATTGGTATCAGAGCTTCTGTGTTCGTGATTTCAGTTGCCCTAAAAGCCCCAGCATCATGACTATGTTTGTGTGATAGTGGATCATTTGATAAAGGGGCTCACGTATTGCCAGTTCATACATACTGTATGACACAACAAGTTGCATATGGCAGAGATTTTTCATTTGCATGTGGTGCTTTTATCGATGGTATTGAACAGGGATTCGACCCCCCTTTCACGATTTTGGGGTAGATTTTAGGAGGTGATGGGGATATAAATGCTCCTTAATACATAATATTGTCCTCAAACAGATGGGAAAATAGAGAAGGCGAACTAGATATTGGAGGACATGCTACGAGCATGTGTATTGGACTTTAAGGGTAGCTGGGTGTCACATCTACCTTTAGTGGATTTTGGATAAAAAAGTAACCATCAACAAAATATAGGTATAGAACCATATGAGGCCCTATATAGGAGACCTTATATATAACTTGTGTGTTGGTTTGAATTGGGAAATAGTATGTTGTTGGAGCTAGAGTTTGTTCTGGATATGACCGAGAAGTTTTTAATGATTCGTGATCAGATCAAGAGTTCCCAAAGTCGACAGAAAATTTATGCAGACATATGGCAGAAAAATTTACAGTTTATAATGACAAATTCGGTACTTCTCAAGTTATCACCCATAAAAGGGTGACGTGCTTTAGGAATAAGAGTGAGGTTGCCTTGAGATTCATTAGGAGTTTTATGATTATAAACTGAGTGGGGACTCTCACATATGGATTAACACTTTCAGACCATCTAGATTAAGTATATAATGTATTGAATGTATCCATGTTACATAGATTTATGTAAGACACGACTACTTATCAGAATATAAAATGAGAAGATACTGAGTTAGAACCCGATGCTTTGTATATGTAGCAGCCCATGTGTATCATAGACTATAGAGTTCAGATGTTGAGGTCTAGGATATTCTCTTAGTTCGTGTTCACTGGAGTCATCGTAACAAGGCTGAGCTAATGTGGGAGCATGAGGATATGATATATAGCAACGCTTGCATTTATCTGAGGCATGTACGTGCCTGAATTTTGAGCTTCGAATTCTTTTTGTTATGTGGGAGGATTGTAATACCCCTTATTTTTGGGAAATTAAATAAATGGCAAATTGATTAATAAAATGGAATTTGGGCTTTTCATAATAAAATATTAAAAGTGAAATTATATGTGCTTGTGTTTATTAGAAGTTTTATTACTTAAATTGGTAGTGTAATGAATGAGTTTGACCTTAGAATGAGTAATGGAACAATTTAATTTATTTGGATAGGGTCTTGGAGAAATGTAACACGAGGGATTAGGGATGAACCCTAGGGTAAAAGGGCCATTGGAACATTTCTTAGGGATCAAGACTAGGGTTTTAAAATACTAATTCTGGGTGTAATAAAATAAATCAAAAATAAAATAGGAACCAGAGGAGGACCGCGGGCTTTGAAGCCACACCGGTGGTTTTGGCTCATACATTGCATTACATTTCTAATGTAATTGGATAAAGTAAATGGAAATGCTTGCGATTTGAATTGTGGATACCCAATGGGTTGAAAAAGTTATGAATAATGTTATTACATTTGGTGTAATGAGGTAATAATTATGAATGAGAATGCTTAAAATTTCATTAGTAATATAGAATATCATAATAGTGTGTGCCATGCGTGTTACAAGTGATGGTGGCCTTGTTTCTTTTGTGAGGACTGGAGTGGATGTGTAGGGAATTTTATTTGTGCTTACTCTGTGATGGTGGCCTTGATCCGTTTGAGGACTGGATTGGATAGAGGATCGTTTGGTGCGCGTCCTATGTAATAGTGGACCTATGATGTTGATGACGAGATTGAATATAGAGGTAGTATTGTTAGTTGTGTGTCACATGTGATGGTGGCCCCGTGATATTAATGGTGGGATTGGATATGGCGACGATTATTATGTGTGCATGTCGCATTATGGTAGCCTTTGTGTCATAAGACTGGATGCAGTTATGATTTAATTAATTAATTAAGAGATTAATTAATTATGGATTTAATTTAATTTAAATGGATGGTGAGATCTCCATTTATATTTTGTACACTTTATTATATGATAAAAAATTTTGAATTTAGTCTTTACATATATGACAGTTTTGCGTTGCGTAGTTCCATTGCTATGCATGCGACCGACCCTTTTTTATCGTTGAACATTCTTAGGTGCTTGGATTAGGTCTTCAGTTTAGCACTCCTTCCATCTTGTCATGGAGTCACTATGTCCATATTTAGTCATCAACCTTTTCATGAGTTTTGAAATGTAGGTGTTGCTTAGTGACTATTCCTTTTTTTTTCAATTGTGTGTGTGGAGGTAATGTACTATAGTTTAGTTTTACTATCATAGTTGAGACTTTTGATTTTTCATTATCTAGTAATGGTGGTGTATTTTTTTTATTTTGATAATTTTATTACTTTAGTATTGGATGTTTAGTGATTCAATTTTATCACCGGGGACTTTTGTCTTGTCGCACTCTTTACTTTGATGCATCGATATTTGCTTTTTTTTTTACATGTTGAGAATGATATATTGATTGTATAAGAAATTTGTATTATATCATAATATTTATATTTGATTAACCTATATATAAAAATATGAGGGTTATTAAATTTTCTCTCTCATGTGGAGTTAGCAATATAATGACAAAAATGTGTTGGTTAGATTACATTGCCCACCTCTGCATCATTGATGTTACATTAAAGTACGATCAAACGTGACTAGGCATAACCTATTTAATTACAAATGTGAATGTGTATGCAAGCTTTAACATGACGTTGGTTAATATGTGTTTCCATTCAATGCAAATATTCTATAACTAAACATCTAAAAATTGATTTTGTTTTACAATTGTAAAGGATAAAAAATTGCATCAACAAATAAAACCTTAATCATACGTATCCATAATAAGCTACACAACGTCATTAGAAGTGTTAATGGGCTCCCCCTAAAAAAATTTACCAAATTTAATTGAGATTAGGGTTATTATATAAAATTCTCATTGCTTCATTACTCTTTGACTAATCTAGGTGAGTCCACCCTCATTTGTAATTGGTCAGATCCAGTGAAACCATGGAACATCCTAATTTGTTTTAATATCTTGAGGCAACCATAAACAAATTTATTTTGCGTATATATTTGTCACATATTCAACACATCTTACAAACCGATGGTATTTGATACTTTTGTGGGATAGGTTACCGAATCGTATTAGCAATGAAGTGTTTAATAATTTTTGGGATGAGTTTTCGATAAAGATTGGTGTACTGGTGATAGGGGCGAAGCGATACTCATCCATTGGATTATCATCAAGATAGAGAAATTATAATCTTCATCAAATTCAATTTTGTACAGATTAATGTAGATGATTTGGATACTAATACTTATGAACCCAAATCAAATAGTTTAGGTATGAAGATCTTGCAATTGTGATGGAAAAAATAATAATGCTAAATAATCAATGTTGAGTTGATGGTCTGTTACACAATTCAATCATTGTTATATTAATTACATTAGTACATTATATTGTGAATTATTGTATGTATTTATCTACATATAAGATTGTTTTATTTAATACTTTAACTTTTCATATTAATGGTGGTTCGATCCTAGATGTGGTATACATTTTTTATTTATTTTTTATGGATTAAACATAACTACAATTGAACCGGTGGAAGCTAATCTCGCTTGAAACAGTATTGATGATCAAACTGCACCAACACTTATTTTTTGTGCATAACATTCTCCTTCCAACAAGATATTATGGTGAATGGAGCCTTTATCTCAAAGTTAAGTCACCCAAAGCTTATAGGGTGTTTAACCTTGAAAGCTCTAAGGTTATTGAGTTAATAAACATCATGATTAGAGACGATGAGCCACCGTCGTCGATTGACCCTAGACCTAAGTGTGAGGAAGATGCACCCCTAGTTACGATCCCATCCTTCCTCATATTACCCCCGTGGACCATACTTTTGATTTAGAGGATCCACCATCTTGAGTTGGAAATATTTATGAACCTTCCGCTATATTTGGTAACACCACACTAGTTGTCAAGACTCGTGTTCAACTTAAGAATGTGGTTAGATACCTTTGCTACACCTCTTTAGTCGAGACCAAGAATGTGAAAGAAGAACTCAAGGACGAGGATTGGATATCCCCTACGCAAGATGTGATGCTTCAGTTTTTCAAGAACGATGTCTAGAAGTTAGTCCCCCGACCTAGTGAGACAAATGTGATGAGTACCAAGTGGATTTACAAGAATAAGATGGATAAGAACGATACCATAGTTCGTAGTAAGGATAAGTTGGTCAGTTAAGGCTACACACAGATTGAGGGTGTAGACTTTGATGAGACATTCACTCATGTTGCTAGGCTTGATTACGTCCGCTTACTACTCTCCATAGCATGTTGTAACACCCCGTATTTATGTGCATTTAAATAGTTAATTAATTCGGGTAAATTTTAAATTACTTGCATGTCGTAATTTAATTGAATTAATTGTGGTAATATTAATCGGAGAGTAAATGGTTAATATTTATGAAATAGAATTACTAAATGAATAGTAATAATTTATTTACGTCATAATGTGTATTAGTGACCTCGTATCTATTTATCTCAGTCGGGAGTCGGATATCGACTAAGTTGGGTGTGAGATAGGAACTTATAATAAATTAATTCGGATGTCAATTCTAAGTGCACGGCTGTGTTCGGATGGGCCGAGGTAGTCGGAAAAGAGTGCCCAGGGGTAGTAAATTGGTCTCGGGATATTTTTAGGCGTAATCGGGCCCACACGGGGGTGTTCAGGTCACTTGGGTTTAACCCATTAGACTAAAAATGGGATTAGAGTATTAAACCTAAATCTAAGAAGTGTTGAAAGGTATAAAAACACAAAACTAAACATTAGACTTTGACAGAAAGTTAGAGGGATCAATTGGAAGAGCAATTGGGGATCTTTAGGAGACAAAACAAGGAACACATTGGGTGTTCTTCATCAAACCTTTTTCTACCTCAACAAATCAGACTCTACGAACCCAAAAAGGCAAGTGGTTATCTTGCTGTGATTTTTAATTACGATAATCAATTCATATTGTAGTGGGTGTATTACAAATCCATTTTTGGGTAGGTATTCCGGTGAAATTTGATTTTTGGTGAATGAAATACTTTGATGAGATTAAGGATGAAATTAATGGTGTTTTATGATTCTGGAGTGTAAGTGTATGAATCGTATGTTAAATCCAGTAAGAATCGATGTTAAATTTCTGTTAATAGTGATGTAAAATTCTATAAGATGTTTGAAACCCAGATAAAACCCGAATCTAGAAAATGTTGGAATTCATGGAAATTAATTATTGAATTAAGGTTTCTAGGATAATTAGAACATGTTTTCATGTGTTAATATTGTTGATTGTGATCAGAGAATACTGAGATTGAAGTTAAAAGCTTAGTTGGGTTAACAATGGAGGAAACAGACAACTCTGGGAAGAAGGGTACCTGATTGATCGATCGATCGACGGTCCCAGAACTTTGGCCGCTCGACGAGTTTTATTATATAAGGGGAATTTATTTAAGAATTAAAATTCTGCGTAATTATTTAGGGAAAATAAATATAAGAATAAATTTTCCTAACAATTATGAGGAATATAATTGGATTAGCGATGTGGGTGACACATTATGGATAAATTTTGGGAATATAATTCCTAAGTACAAATTTCGGACCGAGGGAACACTACTTTAAGATAATTAATTAAAGTGAAACTAATTAATTAGATTAGAGTCAACCCATAGACTCGGGATTTTTGGGCTAGTGCTACGGTATTGGTATACGGTAAAGCCGGGAATAAATTAATATATATATACACGGTGTGTGATGGTATATATATATATATATATATATATATATATATATATATATATATATATATATATATATATATATATATATATATATATCAGTGAGTAGATATTTCTTTAATTTATATACTCTAGTTCTATTGGGGGAGGTTGCGCGATGTGGGTGAATCCCCTAGCTTGAAGATTAGGGCGAGTATATCCCCAGGTTATATCATCCAATTTCAGAGATGGGGCATTGAGATGATGTTCTCATACTCGGGGGAATATGACCGCCTCCATTATGTTTTTATTTAGGTTTCGGTTCAACAAACCATAGTTGTCACGGAACTCCAGGTGGGAATGAGTATCCTGGGTTGATATCACTTTAGAGAACACATCCGGTGAGTTAATACTCGGGAGGATGGGCTATTATATATTCAACATATGTGTGAATGCTGTAATATGGTTCTACATATATAATGGGATAAATAATTATATACGGGTAATTAAATACATGAAGTGAATTGTATTACTCACATATGGGTTTTATATATGTGCAACACATGTGTGAATATTGTAATATGGTTTTACGTACATAATGGGATAAATATTTATATACGGATAATTTAATACATGGGGAAAATTGTATAATTAATATAACTAGTGAACACAAGGAAAATGGTGAATTAAGTTAAGGTGATAAATAACTTATAAATCACTTATTTAAACATACTCGAGCTAGAGTAGGGTGTCATGAAAGGTTTTAACAAGAGCTAGTTATGGGATGATAACTAGGGAAGTTATAGAGAAAGCGTTAGGTGTGCACAGTAGTTGAGGGGTGAGTATGTCCTCAAGAGAGAGTGTGACACTAACTTAAGTATGAGGCGTATTCATGCATTTTTAATTACTCCAAGTTAATCATTGGCTAAATATTTTCAAAATGTTTTGGGTTCTAACCCCTGCTATCAAATATTTTCAAAATATTTTAGGTGTCCAGCCACAGGGGCACCAAGTGTAACTTTATTCTAGGGATTCGCAACTCCAACATATGTGGATGTTGCAGGATTTTGATAGACGCGTCTATATTTCTATTCCTAGTGTAAGTATTCATATCAGTTTATTTCGACCATATTGCTCATGGTTTTATTTAGTTTTCTTTCAGATTGTATGAGATTTATTACTCTCTGTTAGTTTGGTTGGTTTTGGATTTTAGCCGGTTGTTTATTCCGCAAGACTGTTATTATTCTATGTGATGACTGATTATATTAGCATTGTTTGTTTTTATTCTATTTTCGCACTTATTTTTGTCTTGGAGTAATAAAGATAAAACTTGGTACCAGTTTTTTGAATACTAGGTGGTTAGTAAGTTTTAAAACGTTTTCGACAGTGATGCTAAGAATGAACCAAATGAGATTCCTGTTTTAAGTTGATATAGGACTGATCACCTAATATTTTTTTTAGGTAGGGTGTCACAAATGGTATCAGAGCATCAAGTTTTAGTTCCATAGGATCTGTACGAGTTTTTACGTTTCAGCGTAGCATTCTATTGATATAGAGCCCTATTATTAGGACTGTTGCTTTATCTTCACGCTTATGAGTTATCGGGCCTCTGTTATTTAATTTTGTATTCATAGTGAACTATTACAACACATTTCAAATTTTAGATGCCTCCTAAGAGGGGTAGACCTGCTAGGGCAGCAGCCAAGGACGAGGTGAGGGAGGCTCAGCATGAGACACGGGTTATGCACCCGCATGCCCCACCAGGATTAGTGACGACAGCTCAGATGGCGAAAGTGGTGGCACAGGCGGTCAATGCATCGATAGCAACCATGGCAATCCATTTCCTTCAAGTTCAGCTACAGCAGCCAGTGGCCCCATTTTCACCGGCACACCCGGGGCTGTTAGAGGGGCAGAGAGCTCGGGAGGCCTTTCAGAAGGGCCATCCATCTGAGTTTCAGGGGAGTTCTGAGGTAGTCCTAACATGCCAGTGGAAGAGGTATATGAAGCGCCACTTGTGTATGGTTGACTGCAGGGAGGTACAAAAATAGATATTAGCCACTTTCAGGTTGATTGGGGCATCTCTATAGTGGCGGGAGTCCGTCACCACTATTGGAGATATGGATTCGATGACCATCAATTATTTCTAGGTGAGTTTTGATCGCAAGTACTTTCCTCTAACAGTTGAGGCCGAGATGAGGAGGAAATTCAGCGAGGTAACTCAGGGAGAGCGCTCGGTGGTAGAGTACGAGGAGGAGTTCACTCGTGTGGCAAATTTGGTGCCGGATAAGGTGAGCAATGAGGAGCATAATAAGGATAGGTTTGTGATTGGATTGTCCTGGAGGATCAGGAGGCACCTGATTGGGAACCCCGCATTGGTGACGTACACTGACGTTGTCAATTCTATTTTACTATATTGTCAGGATCATCGCTTCCATCGAAAGGAAGCAAGCGGAGTGGTGAACCGAGCCAGCAGGGCAAGACATGTGGGGGTAATACTCGCAAAACCTAGTCGCAGTCAGGTAGTCAGCAAGGAGAACATGCTAAGAAGTGTAAGTCTGGAGGATTCTGGCAGGGAGGTCAGGGTTCATATCCGTATTTCTGTGCATTTAAATACTTAATTAATTTGGGTAAATTTTAAATTACTTGCGTGTCATAATTTAATTAAATTAATTATGGTAATATTAATCAGAGAGTAAATGATTAATATTTATGAAATTGAATTACTAAGTGAATAGTAATAATTTATTTACGTCATAACATGTATTAGTGATGTGGTATCTATTTATCCCAGTCGGGAGTCGGATATAAACTAAGTTGGGTGTGAGATAGAAACTTATAACAAATTAATTCGGATATCAATTCTGAGCGTA
Organism: Sambucus nigra; assembly: GCA_949130495.1. NCBI lineage: Eukaryota > Viridiplantae > Streptophyta > Magnoliopsida > Dipsacales > Adoxaceae > Sambucus > Sambucus nigra. The sequence continues at coordinate 350,842,949 of OX422218.1, forward strand.
CCGTTGAGTCTGGATGGGCTGAGATAGTTGAAAAAGAGTACCTAGGGGTAGTAAATTGGTCTCGAGACATTTTTAGGCATAATCGAGCCCACACGGGGGTGTTCGGGTCACTTGGGCTTAGCCCATTAGACTAAAAATGGGATTAGAGTATTAAACCTAAATATAAGAAGTGTTGAACAACAAAAAAACATAAAACTAATCCTTAGAGTTTTAGATAAATATAGAGGGGTAAATTATAAGAGCAATTGAGGATCTTTTGGAGACAAAACAAGGAACAAATTGGGTGTTCTTTATCAAACTTTTTTCTACTTTAACGGATCAGACTCTACGAACCCAAAAAGGCAAGTGATTAACTTAATGTGATTTTTAATAATGATAATCAATTCATATTGCAGTGGGTGTATTACAAATCCGTTTTTGGGTGGGTATTCCGATGAAATTTGGTTTTCGGTGAATGAAATACTTTGATGAGATTAAGGGTGAAATTAATGGTGTTTTATGATTCTGGAGTGTAAGCGTATAAATCGGATGTTAAATCCAGTAAGAATCGATGTTAATTTTCTAATAATAGTGATGTAAAATTCTATTGGATGTTTGAAACCCGGATAAAACCCGAATCAAGAAAACGTTGGAATTCTTGGAAATCAGTTGTTGAATTAAGGTTTCTAGGATGATTAGATCCTTTTTTCATGTGTTAATATTTTTGATTGTGATAGGAGAATACTAAGATTGAAGTTAAAATCTTAGTTGGGTTAACAATGGAGGAAACAAACAACTCAGGGAAGAAGGGTACCTGATCGATCGACCTAGGGTGTCGATCGATCGACGGTCCCAGAACTTTGGCAGTTCGACAAGTTTTATTATATAGGGGGAATTTATTTAAGAATTAAATTCCAAAGTATTTATTTAGGGAAAAATAAATATGAGAAATTTTTTTCCTAACAATTATGGGGAATATAATTGGATTAGGGGGTGCGATGTGGGTGACACATTATGGATAAATTTTGGGATAATAATTCCTAAGTAAAAATTTCGGACCTAGGGAAAATGTCCTGGTAATGTAGCTGAGCGACACTACATTAAGATAACCAATTAAAGTGAAAATAATTAATTAGATTAGAGTCGGACCATAGACTCATGATTTTTGGAGTAGTGCTACGGTATTGGTACATGGTAAAGCCAGGAATAAATTATTATATATATATACGGTGTGTGATGGTGTATATATACATTATGTTCTTATAAATATCAGTGAGTAGATGTTTCTTTAATTTATATACTCTAGTGCTGTTGGGGGAGGTTGCATGATGTGGTTGAATCCCCTAGCTTGAGGAGTAGGGCGAGTATATTCCCAGGACATAGCGTCCAATTTTAGAGTTGGAGCATTGAGATGATGTCCTCATACTCAGGGTAATATGTCCGCCTCCATTAAATTTTTATTTAGGTTCCGATTCGACGGACGATAGTTATCCCGGAACTTCAGGTGGGACTGAGTAGCCTGGGTTGATAGCACTTTAGAGAACACATCCGGTGAGTTACTACTCGGGAGGATGGGCTATTATATATTCAACATATGTGTGAATGTTGTAATATGGTTCTTCGTATATAATGGGATAAATAATTATATACGGGAAATTGAATACATTAAGTGAATTGTATTAATGACATATGGGATTTATATATATTCATCAGATGTGTGAATGTTGTAATATGGTTTTACGTATATAATGGGATAAATAATTATATACGAATAATTTAATAACAGGGAAAATTGTATTATTAATATAACTAGTAAATGTTATATGGTTTTTAAGGAAAATGGTGAATAAGGTGATATATAACTTATAAATCTTTTATTTAAACATACTCCGACTAGAGTAGAGTATCGGGGAAAAGTTATAACAAGAGCTAGTTACGGGATAGATAACTAGGGAAGTTATAGATAAAGCGTTAGGTGTGCACATTAGTTGAGGGGTGAGTATGTCCTCAAGAGAGAGTGCAACACTAACTTAAATATGAAGCGCATTCATGCATTTTTAATTACTGCAAGTTAATCATTTTCTTAATATTTTCAAAATGTTTTGGTTTCTAACCCTTGTTGTAAAATATTTTCAAAACCTTTTAGGTGTCCAGTCACGGGGACGCCAAGTGTGACTTCATTCCAGGGATTCCAGGATTTGGATAGACACATCTATTTTTCTATTCCTAGTGTAGGGATTCATATCAGTTTATTTCGAGCATGTCGCTCACGGTTTTATTAAGTTTTCTTTTAGATTGTATGGGATTTATTACTCTTTATAAGTTTGGTTGGTTTTGGATTTTAGACGGTGGTTTATTCCGCACTTATTTTTGTCTTGGTGTAATAAAGATAAAATTTGGCACCAGCTTTTTGAATACTAGGTTGTTAGTAATTTTTAAAACGTTTTTTACAGTGATGCTAAGAATGAACCAAATGAGATTCCTATTTTAATTTGATATAGAACTGACCACCCGGTATTTTATTAGGCAGGGTTTCACAGATGGTATCAGAGCATCAGTTTCTAGTGTCCATAGGATTTGTATGGCTTTTTACGTTTTAGCATAGCGTTATGTTGATATAGAGCCATATTATTAGGACTGTTGCTTTATGTTCACGCTTATGAGTTATCGTGCCTCTGCTATTTAATTTTGTATTCATAGTGAACTAATACAACTCATTTCAAATTTTAGATGCCGCCTAAGAGAGGTAGACCCGCTAGGGCAGTAGCCAGGGAAGAGGTGAGGGAGGCTCATCATGAGACAATGGTTCCACAACTGCAGGCCCCACCAAGATTAGTGATGACAACTCAGATGGCGAAGGTGGTGGCTCAGGCGGTTAATGTAGCGATGGCATCCATGGAAGTCCATTTCCTTTAAGCTCAGCCGCAGCAGCCAATGGCCCTAGTTCCACCGGCCGACTCGGGGCCATCATAGTGGTAGGGAGTTCATGAGGCCTTTCTGAAGGTCCATCCACTGGAATTTTAGGGGAGTTCTGAGGTAGTCCTAGCATTCGAGTGGAAGAAGGATATCCAGCGCCACTTGCATATGGTTGACTACAGTGAGGTACATAAACAAATGTTATCCACTTTCAGGTTGACTAGGCAGCTCTACAGTGTTGGGAGTCCATTATCACTATTGGAGACAGGTATTCGATGAGCATCGATGATTTTTGGGTGTGGTTTGACTGCAAGTACTTTCCTCCAGAAGTTGAGACTGATATGAGGAGGAAATTCAATGAAGTAACTCAGGGAGAGAACTCAGTGGAAGAGTATGAGGAGGAGTTCACTCATTTGGAAAATTTTATACCGAATGAGGTGAGCAATGAGGAGTGGAAGAAGGCTAGGTTTGTGACTGGATTGGCCTGGAGGTTCAGGCGGCACTTGATTAGGAACCTCGCATTGGTGACGTACAGTAATATTGTCAATGCCTCTTTACTACATTGCCTAGATCATCGCTTCCACCTGAAGGGAAGCAAGCAGAGTAGTGAGACGAGCCAATAGGGAAAGACAGGTGGGGGTGATACTAGCGGAGCCCAACTGCAGTCAGGTAGTCAGCAAGGAAATCATGCTAAGAAGTATAAGTCTGGAGGATTCCGATAGGGAGGTCAGGGGTTCAAGTAGGGCCAACATGGCCCTAATCAGCAGCAAGATGTTCCTCAGGGCCCGACAGTGCCAAGGGAACAATGGCGGAGGATCACAGGGCCAATAACAGGGATAACCTCCTCAGGGCCAGCATGGCCAGCGTCAGGGAGATGGTCACAAATGTTGCTTCGTTTGTGGCTAGATAGTTCATTTCAAAAGAGAATGCCCACAACGAGGAGGGGGCAGCATCAGAGTGCCCCGCAAAGACGACAGGTATAGTGACCTCCAGCAGAACCAACTCCACCAGCCCCATAGCAGAAGGGGTAGATGCACTACGGGCATGTGTACAACATTCGGGATGTCCCCATTCCACCAACACCTCAGGTGCCACCAGTAGTTGAGGGTATGTTTCCTATCCATGGGCATCAGGGTAGGATACTTTTTTATACTGGGGCATCGCATTCATTTATAAAAACCAGATTTGCTAGGGACATCAGTTTGCTAGAGACCGCGGGTAGTCTCCTTATGTGTGTAGAGTCACCCATGGGTAGTGGTTCACTTATACATTCGATTTGTAGAGGAGTGTAAATTTTAATTGGGAGACTAAGTTTAGTAGTGGACCTCCTAGTGTTAGATATTGAGGTATATGATGTCATCCTAGGCATGGATTGGTTGGTAGGATATAGGGTGACCGTAGATTTCTTCGAGAGGACCATCATATTCTCCATTATGGGATATGAGATGTTCCTAGTGGCGATGCCTCTTCATGAGGGAGGGTCACACACTCACTTGTACTATATTGAGGAGAAGACCCCACAGGAGGTGGTGATTCCATTAGATTCGATTCCGATTGTGAGGGACTTCGAGGATGTATTTCAGGAAATACATGGTTGCCACCCAACAGGGAGATCGATTTTGTTATTGATCTGGAACAGGGTTCGAGGCCGATTGCTCGAGCACCTTACCATATGGCCTCTTCAGAGATGCGTGAGCTTAGAGACCAGATTCAGCAGCTCTTGCGTCAGGGTTTCATTCGGCGAAGCACATCGCCGTAGGGTGCGCCTATGTTGTTCGTAAAGAAAATGGATGGTTTGCTTCGGTTGTGCGTAGACTACAGGGAGCTGAACAAGGAGACGATACGGAATAAGTATCCGTTACCCAGGATTGATGACATATTTAATCAGTTGATAGGGGCAATATACATCTAAAAGATTGATTTGAGGACAAGGTATCATCATCTGTGTATCCGAGAGGAGGATGTCCCTAAGACCACTTTTTTATCGTGGTATGGATCCTACGAATTTTGGGTGATGCCATTTAGGCCCACCATTGCGCCTAGAGTGTTCATTGATCTCATAAAGAGGGTTTTTAGAGAGTATCTCGACCAGTTCATTAGCGTGTTCATTAATGACAGTTTGATCTAATTGCGCACATAGGAGGAGCATGCAAAGCACCTGCATATGGTTATGTAGACATTACGAGACCACCAGCTCTATGCCAAATCTGGGAAGTGTAGATTTTAGCCACGAAAGGTGCATTTTCTTGTCCATATTATGTCAGACCGGGTTATTGTTATTGATCTGAGTAAGGTATCGACGGTGAAGGAGTGGGGACATCCCAGGACACCGACAGAGATTCACAACTTTCTGTGGTTGGCCGGGTATTATAAGCGATTCATTAAGGGGTTTTCAAAAATTACGGGTCCATTGAGGAACCTGACTCACAAGGGGGTACCATTTGTATGGGATCATCACGGTCAGTTTGCTTTCGATAAGATAAAGGACAAGTTGACATCTTTGCCCGTACTTGCTTTTCCTAAGGGAGGATTGGAGTACTGGGTCTACACTGACGCATCCCTGCAGGGACTTGGGGGTGTGTTACAGTAGGAGGATAGGGCTATAGCTTATGCATCTCGAAAGCTTAAGCCCCATGAGAAAAATTACCCCACCCACGACTTAGAGTTGGCAACTCATTTTTTCTTTGAGGATATAGAGACTTTATCTTCTGGGGGAGCAATTTACTCTATTCAAGGATCATGAGTCACTTCAGTATCTCTTCACATAGAAGGATCTGAGCATGGGGGAGAGGCAGGGGCTAGAATTCGTGAAGGATTACCAATTCGATATCCAGTATCATTATGGTAAGGCCAACATGGTAGCAGACGCGTTGAGCAGGAGGCCCACAGGGGAGGTTGCATAGGTCTGGATGGAAAAACAGAGGGAGCTTTAACACGATGACTATGTTGCTAGGTTATTAATGTCAGCTTATCTACCACTCCCAAGATTATCATGTGGGTTGTGAGGGAACATGCGGAGGATCAGACCCATCGGGACAGGATACGTCAGTTACTAGCTGAGGGAGCAGAGTGTTATACGATTACTTCGGAGGGAGGCCTACACTTGAATGGGAAGTTAGTTGTACCATAGGATGAGGAATTGAGGCATACGGTTATGACAGAGTCCCTTGGTTCGGGGTTTTCGATACATCCCGACGAGAATAAGATGTACCAGGATATAAGGAGGCAGTACTGGTGGGCAGGGATGAAATGGGATATAACAGAGTTTGTCTCGAAATGCACCACATGTCATCTTGTGAAAGTTTATCATCAGAGACCTCTGGGGATGCTATAGCTAATGGAGATCCCCGTGTGGAAATGGGAGAGTATCTCCATGGACTTCAATACGGGGTCGCCTACATCACAGAGGTGTCACAATTCCATACGGGTGATTGTGGATTGGTTTACCAAGGTAGCCCATTTCTTACCAATTCGTTCTGACTTTGAGATGATACGATATGCACAGCTGTTCATAGCAGAGATAGTTAAGCTACATGGGGTGCCGATTAATATTCAGTCTGACAGTGACAACAATTTTGTGTCCCATTTCTGGCAGATCTTTCAGGAGGCCATGGTCACACAGTTATAGTGGAGTATCGCTTGCCACCCACAGACAAACGGGAAGATTGAGAGAGTTAATCAGATGCTGGAGGATGCGCCGAGGATGTGCATTTTAGACTTTGGGGGAGGATGGGAGCGATAGCTTTGTTTAGTAGAGTTTGCGTATAACACCGCTTACTAGTTTACGATCGGCATGGAACCGTTTGAGGTGCTTTACGGAAGACCTTGTCGTTTGTCCTCCTGTTGGTTAGAGGTGGGGCCAATAAGCTATTGGGGCCAGAGATGATCCAGGATACGACTGCCAAGATAGAGATGATTCGAGGACAGATTCAGATAGCTCAGGATAGGCAAAGAGTTATGGTAATACTTTTCGGAGACATATGGACTTAGAAGTCGGCGATTAGGTATTGGTCCGGGTATCTCCTATAAAAAGAGTGATGATGTTTGGTAAGAAGGGGAATCTAGAACCGTGGTATGTGATGCCTTTCCCTATCATTGAGAGGGTGGGACAGGTATCTTATAGACTAGGCTTGCCAGGGCATCTTTAGTGGATACAAGACGTGTTTCATGTGGCATCACTGAAGAGATATCGGAGGAGCGAGAGATCTTTCTGGCACGTTCCACTCGAGGAGATTGACTTGAAACCAGACATCTTATATGACGAGAGACTTGTAGAGATTTTGGATCGTAGTGAGCGCAAGCTGCGGTCTAAGTTAGTACCATTAGTTAGAGTACAATGGGGTCATCACAACGTTGATGAGTCTACGTGGGAGTGGGAGGAGGATATGTGAGAGTAGTATCTTGAGTTATTCGCTACAGGTATGACCTAATTTGGGGGACGAAATTTCTTTATAGGGGGGAGTATGTAACACCTGGTATTTCTGTGCATTTAAATACTTAATTAATTCGGGTAAATTTTAAATTACTTGCGTGTCGTAATTTAATTGAATTATGTTAATATTAATCGGAGAGTAAATGATTAATATTTATGAAATTGAATTACTAAGTGAATAGTAATAATTTATTTACGTCTTAACGTATATTAGTGACGTGGTATCTATTTATCTTAGCCGGGAGTCAGATATAGACTAAGTTTGGTGTGAGATAGGAACTTATAATAAATTAATTTGGATGTCAATTCTGAGCGCACGGTTAAGTCTAAATGGGCCAAGATAGTAAAAAAAGAGTGCCCATGGGTAGTAAATGGGTCTGAGGATGTTTTTATGCCTAATCGGGCCCACACGAGGGTGTTCGGAATTTGGGCTTGGCCCATTAGACTAAAAACGGGATTAAAGTATTAAACCTAAATCTAAGAAGTGTTGAACGACAAAAAAACACAAAACTAAACCTTAGAGTTTGAGAGAAAGCTAGAGGGATCAATTGGAAGGGCAATTGGGGACTTCATCAAACCTTTTTCTACCTAAACGGATCAGAATCTACAAACCCAAAAAGGCTAGTGGTTAACTTGATGTGATTTTTAATTGTGATAATCAATTCATATTGTAGTGGGTGTATTACAAATCCGTTTTTGGGTAGGTATTTCGGTGAAATTGGGTTTTCGGTGAATGAAAACCTTTGATGAGATTAGGGGTTAAATTAATGGTGTTTTATGATTCTGGAGTGTAAGCATATGAATTGTATGTTAAATCAAGTAATAATCGATGTTAATTTTCTGATAATAGTGATGTAAAATTCTATTGGATGTTTGAAACCCGGATAAAACCCGAATCTGGAATACATTAGAATTCGTGGAAATAAGGTTTCTAGGATGATTCGAACCTATTTTCATGTGCTCATATTGTTGATTCTGAACGGAGAATACTAATATTGAAGTTAAAAGCTTCGTTGGGTTAATAATGGAGGAAACAGACAACTCGAGGAAGAAGGGTACCTGATCGATCGATCGATCGACCTAGGGTGTCGATCGATCAACGGTCCCAAAACTTTGGCAGTTCGGCCAATTTTATTATATAAGGGGAATTTATTTAAGAATTAAATTTCAGAGTATTTATTTAGGGAAAAATAAATATAAGAATAAAATTTCCGAACAATTATGGGGAATATAATTGGATTAAGGGGTGAGATGTGGGTGAAACATTATGGATAAATTTTGGGATAATAATTCTTAAGTATAAATTTCGGAGGGATGGAAAATATCTGGGTAATGTAGCTGAGCGACACTACTTTAAGATAATTAATTAAAGTGAACCTAATTAATTGGAATAGATTCGGACCATAGACTCGGGATTTTTGGTCTAGTGCTGTGGTATTTGTACACGATAAAGTCGGGAATAAATTATTATATATAGAGACTGTCTGATGATATATATGTACATTGTGTGCTTATAAATATCAGTGAGTAGATATTTGTTTAATTTATATACTCTAGTGTTGTTGGTGGAGGTTGCGCGATGCGGGTGAATCCCTTAGCTTGAGGGGTATGGCGAGTATGTCCCCAGGTCATAGCGTCCAATTTCAGAGATGGGGCATTGAGATGATGTCCTCATACTCTGGGGAAAATGACCACCTCCATTACGTTTTTATTTAGGATCCAATTCGGCAGACCATAGTTATCTCGCAACTCCAGGTGGGACTGAGTAGCCTGAGTGGATAGAACTTTAGAGAACACATCCGGTGAGTTACTACTCGGGAGGATGGGCTATTATATATTCAATATATGTGTGAATGTTGTAATATGGTTTCATGTATATAATGGTATAAATAATTATATACGGGTAATTAAATACTTGAAGTGAATTGTATTAATGACATATGGGTTTTATATATATTCAACATATGTGTGAATGTTTTAATATGGTTTTACGTATATAACGGGATAAATAATTATATGCGGTGAATTAAGTTAAGGTGATGAATAACTTATAAATCATTTATTTAAACATACTCGGGCTAGAGTAGGGTGTCAGGGAAAATTTATAACAAGATCTAGTTACGGGATTGATAACTAGGGAAGTTATAGAGAAAGAGTTAGGTGTACAAATTAGTTGAGGGTGAGTATGTCCTCAAGAGAGAGTGAGACACTTACTTAAATATGAAGGGCATTCATGCATTTTTAACTACTGTAAGTTAATCATTTGCTAAATATTTTCAAAATATTTTGGGTTGAAACCCTTGCTATCAAATATTTTCAAAACATTTTAGGTATCCAGTCACAAGGACGCCAAGTGTGACTTCATTCCAGGGATTTGCAGCTGCAGCATATATGGATGTTGCAGGATTTGGATAGACGCATCTATTTTTCTATTCCTAGTGTAGGGATTCCATCCAGTTTATTTTGACCATGTCGCTCATGGTTTAGTTAGTTTTCTTTCAGATTGTATGGGATTTATTACTCTCTATTAGTTTGGTTGGTTTTGGATTTTAGCCAGTAGTTTATTCCGCAAGACTTTTATTATTCTACGTGATGATTGATTATATCAGCATTGGATGTGTTTATTATATTTTTGCACTTATTTTTATCTTGGAGTAATAAAGATGAAATTTGGCACCATCTTTTTGAATACTAGGTGGTTAGTAAGTTTTAAAACATTTTCGATAGTGATGCTAAGAATGAACCAAATGAGATTCCTGTTTTAATTTACTATAGGACTGATCACCCGGTATTTTATTAGGTGGGGTGTCAAAGATGGTATCAAAGCAGCATGTTCTAGTGTCCATAGGATCTTTACGACTTTTTACATTTCAGTGTAGCGTTATGTTGATATAAAACCCTATTATTAGGACTGTTTCCTTATCTTCACACTTATGAGTTATCGTGACTCTGCTATTTAATTTTTTATTCATACTGAAATAATAAAACTCATTTCAAATTTCATATGCTTCCTAAGAGAGGTAGACCTGCTAGGGCAGTAGCCAGGGATGAGGTGAGGGAGGCTCAGCATGAGTCAGAGGTTCCACAGCCGCAGGCCCCACCAGGATTAGTGACGACAGCTCAGATTGCGGAGGTTGTGGCCCAGGCAGTCAATGCAGCGATGGCAGCCATGGTAGTCCATTTCCTTCAAGTTCAGTCACAGCATCCAGTGGCCCCAATTTCACCGGCCCACCCGGGGCGGTCAGAGTGGTAGAGAGTTCGGGAGGCCTTTTAGAAGGGTCTTCGACCAGAGTTTAAGGCCAGTTCTGAGGTAGTCCTAGCATGCCAGTGGTAGAAGGATATGTAGCGCCACTTGCATATGGTTGATTGCAGCGAGGTACAAAAACAGATGATAGTCACTTTCAGGTTGACCGAGGCAGCTCTATAGTGGTGGGAGTCCATCACCACTATTGGAGACGGGGATTCGAGGATCTTAGGAAACCTTTGGGTATTTTCCCCATTGATTGAGTTCTGGTACCTTATCTAATATAGGATGTTTATCATGTTTATATCTTATATTCCTATTGCTAGATTGTATTATCACTGTCTTCATATATTTTTCTTTTTGATATATTTAGAAAAATCTAAAAAAGATTTTCGATTTTTAAGAAAAACTTTGAAAAATGGAAAAAGATTTTATTTTGATAATATTATTTTAAAAAAGACAAAAAGATTTTTGTATTTCTATTTTTCACCGTATATGGATGAACATTTAAGGTATTCAGATCAACCCTACATTCCATCCACTCATGTGACTTTTTTATAATGCTTTAAGACATGACTTTATTTCATTAGTGTGCTTAATAATGAGGGGATAACATTTCATTGATCATTGATGACTACTTCTACATGTTAGACTCATTGTGACCTTTATTGCACATGTAAATGAACTTTTTGAACTTGATGTTCTCATCTCAATTTTTCTTAATAACGAAGCAATTGTAAAAAGAGATAAGTTGTACATGTAACAACTAGTGCCCGAGTTTTTTTTCGAAAAATATTGTTATACATTAAAAAATGGAAATGGGCTACGAAAAGGCACAATATTCTTTGTGTTAAAAGCCACCATTTTCAAAAAGAGCCTAAAAAGATTAATGACATACCAAAAGAGAAGTGCTAAGGCCATTTATTTTATATTCATTGATCCTTTGCTACATATGAGCATTATGATTTCTTCAAAATATTTGAGAATGAATTCTTATATATGTAAGATTTTGAGGGTGTTATAAAGTAGAAGATCAATGGGGTTACATAAGAAACTTTATTAAAAGCATGAAATAGTTTAGCATTATTGTTTTGAGAATAATTAAAATTCATGGAACATTACATAAGTCGAGTCAATTTCAATTAAGTTAAACATTTTACACCTAAGGTTGATATTGAGACCCTTTTTAGAAGTGCCTCAAGACTTCGCGCGCCTACGCTATTATTGTTTATGTTGATTTTCCTATGGAAAATGTTCACACAATTACATTTTGTTTTCACGATTAAGATATTTTAGTGTTATTCCATGGTGACTATGTGTTTTTACCTATACATACTTTGTATACCTTATCCTTGAAAGTATTAAAAACTTTAAAAATAGTAGGTGGAGAACTTTATGCCTTTTAGAATTATCATTGGATGAGCGTTATTGATTATCATTGTGATTATATCTTTGCTTCTTCATGTAATGCTTAATATTCATGATTAAATTCTATGTGTCACATTATTTCTTATTTCTTATTTCTTATTTCATGTGTGTAGGTCCCTTCGCTTTGATGATGATTTTAAGGACTACATAAAACGAAGACAAAGCTAGCCAAGGAAGAATACGTTCAGTTGAAGACAGAGTTTCAAATGTCGTTCCGTTTCTGGATTTGGGAGGACATTATGATTCATTATCTTAGAGGGTTTTATTGTAATTCAGTTTTCGATTTTGTTTTATACCGGAATAGCCAAGGGGGAGATTTCTTAGAGGAAGATTTTATAACTGCTCATAGCTTAGGCTTTTTAGTAGTTTTGACGTATCCAGTTACACATTGGCATATCAACTAAACTCTACATCAACATTATCTCCAAGTTCATTCAAAGATAAGATAATGACGAGCATCGTTTATGGATTTGTCACCGACACTATATGGAGATATAAAACTTGTGGTTTTCATGTATTATATAAATTTTATTATGGGATGTTTGATTTTAAAATCGTGGATTTTATAAAAGGATTTTTAAAATAAAAAGTTTTTTAGTCTCGTTTAAATAAGATAGGATCTCGTTTGAACGAGATGAGTGTTTTCATTGGAACCAACTTTAAATGAACTTCAAATGAGAGATCTATATCTTGGCAGAACATTCTCTTTCAAATCTCATTAGAAGGCTATTCAAACGAAAATAAGGTTTCGTTAAACAAGACTATATGTCATTAGAACAATACAGTTTTCATTTGAACGAGATTCTAATTTCATTCGAACGAAGACCCCACCACCTCAAAATTTATGTTTTTGCTATAAAAAATTATTTTGTTTAGAATTTCTGAAGATGTTTGGTGAAAAGTAATTTTCCAATACCTATTCCAAAAGTACTCTTATTTTTTTTTTCCAAAACAAGATTTCATTTTTCAAATCATACATCCCCTTATATGATTTGTGAATTTATGAAACCCTAGTTTCCATACACCTTGCATAAACCCTTGTAGAGTCCATCTATACTGTTGACTTGTGGAATTGAGGTTCTACTGCTGAAGAAGAAGGATGATAAGTGGATACCAATGGAAACCCGCTTCTTATGGATGATACTGGACTGGGCCGTATTCTATAGAAAATTTGAAGACTCTACATGTTATACTTAGGCGTGCTAATTAGTCTATAAATCTAATGTGTCTGTCAAAATCTTTACACTTCTGAATAATAGGTTTTTCCTGAAAGGGATTTTTTCTTACTTCTTCGCCTGCATGTTTTAATTGTGTGATTAATTACTAATTGATTTGGACTTTATCATTTCATGTACACTTAATTGTTAATCAAGATAAAAATTGATTAAAATTTGAATTTGTGTGTGAGGAACCTAATATATGAACTATCCATACGAACCCACATTCTCAAATGTATTTTTTATTATTTTTCTTTCTTGTATGTAATGTCATTGGGTGTCTATATTTATTTTTCACTTTAATTTTTATTTTTCTAGTGCCCTCACCCAAGATATAGTTGGTCTCGAATTCGAGACATGGGAGCAGCATCTCCATAAATGGGGGTTAAGCCCAACCAACATCTGCCTCTCCCAAATGCTGCAGTTAAGAAGGAGCCTTGTGCACTAGGCATGACCTTTTTTAGCAAATTTTGGAACATAAAACTATGTTCTTGAGTTAAAATATGTGACAACAATATAGTTTTCTATCTTTTGGATATCAAATACAAAATAATGGGTATTTTTGGAAAATTGGAGACAAATTAATCCTATCCCGTGCATTCCAAAACATGATTGAATTATTATATCTCATTTTATCTTCTTATCCCGGACTATGCCAAATGAAGTATTGGAATAAGCCTTATACGACCCATTCTTATCCTATCGAATCCATCTCTTATCATATCCGATCCGACTCTCTTATCCGACGCATCAAATGGGGCCTAAATACATTGACAGCCTATAGCCCAAACCTAAGTCTCTAATCAATCCTGCTAATTCAATTCCACACAACCCGTCAAAACATTTGAACACCAATGTAAAAACCAATCACACCAACTAAATAGTCATTAGCCCATAGATCTTACCCCCTACCCATAACAAATCCGGAACCCACAAGACCCAACTAACTTTATGAGGCACACAAGGAAGCAAATCAAAATCTTGTCAATTTTTTACATGATAGCCTGTTTACGTTGATAACCTCACATGATTAACTTTATGTATATTTAGGGTCCGATTGGTTCAGAGTGAAATTCTTTTTATTGATGGGGAAAATTAGAATGATGAAATATGCTGTCACGTATTTAATTTTTTTTATTTCTTTCAAAATTGTGACTAGGTGCAGAGATTTCACCTTTTTATTTTTTATAGCGGTGAAAAATATTTTATCCCGAACCAAACGAACTCTTAAGAATATTTAAAACTCGTACTCAAACTAAAAATCATCATAACCTGAAACTTTTTGGGTGACACACTGATGTGTTGTGTCCGTGTTGGTTGGTGTCTTAATGATAATTAGTGGACCGCAAATACCAATCAATGCGGACATGGCACGTTAAGGTGTCGCAAAAAATGTGTCAGCATCATGAGTCACTCTAAAACTACTCTAATCCGAAAATTACATGACTACCCCGCTTGGCACCCACCCAATAAAAGAACACTAACTACTAATTAAATCAATTTATTAATAGAGGTTTTATATCAACCCCTTTTTTTTCAACCACCCCAATTTTAATATCCTCATATTGTCGCGTTGACTTCTTATTTACTCACCCCACCCCATGGGGTGGTTTAAATGAAAATTGAAATATACTTTAATCAGACATGCAAACACTCTAAACAATTTTTTTTCTCTTTTTCCCTTATTTGTTTTCTTCATCTTTGATATTTTTCACTTTTTCAAATTACACACACACATACACACACACACACACACGTATACACACACACTATATATATATATATATATATATATATATATATATATATATATATATATATATATATATATATATATATATAGATAGATAGATAGATAGAGAGAGAGAGAGAGAGAGAAACTCTCACATATACCAAGTTTACATACCAAGTTTTTTAAAATAGTAGAAAAATTATTTTTGAGTTGAATATTTTTATATGGTATTTAAACATTTTAAGGCACCCATATAAAAACAATTAGCTCAAAATATTTTTTTTCTTATTTCTAAAAAATGGTCAAACTTTTTTAGCTTTTAAAGCACTTTAAAAACTGTGAAAGTTTGACCGGTTTTTTAAAAATAGGAAAAAAATTTATTTTGAGCTTATTTTTTATATGGGTCCTTTGAAAATTTTAAATATCACCTAAAAAAATTCTACTCAAAAATACTCTTTTTAATATTTTATTAAAAAAGAGAATGTAGACTTGGTATGTATGAGAGCGTGCTCCTCTCTCTCTCTCTCTCTCTCTCTCTATATATATATATATATATATATATATATATATATATATATATATATATATATATAAACACACACACACACACAACTGCTTGTATGCATATATCTACATACACATATATAGATTGTATATACACATACACACACACACACACACACGTAAATAGACTGCATATATATACAAGCAGTGTTATATACATACAGTCATATAAAAAGGTGGACCACAATTCTTATATATATTATAACTGCATGTATATACCATGCATGTATATAATAGTACATCTTTTTTTATATGATTGCGTGTATATATATATATATATATATATATATATATATATATATATGCACGTGTGTGTATTTATATACACATATATACCCACAACGGGCTATTGTTTAGA
Source organism: Sambucus nigra (assembly GCA_949130495.1). Lineage (NCBI taxonomy): Eukaryota > Viridiplantae > Streptophyta > Magnoliopsida > Dipsacales > Adoxaceae > Sambucus > Sambucus nigra. The sequence goes on from OX422218.1 coordinate 350,858,819, forward strand.
CAAATGAAAAGAAAAGATTATCGAATGAAGAACCAACATAACACTACTTGATCTTTGGATGACGCACTGGAGAGCAACCCGCCCAACCAAAATTTTAGTGCGTAGGAATTAAGTTGGTTATGTAAGGTTAAGAGATTTTACTTTGGGGTGGGGTGGTTTAATTGGACTTATCTAGACCTTTAATATGGGGCGATTTATCTCATTGGGATTGTTAGATAAAATTAAGGGGTTAATATAAAAACTCCATAATTAAGGGCGTTTTTATTTAAATTGATAAATCCTATATAAAGTCCAGACTAACTCTTTCTAAATTTTAGATTAGCAAAATAGAAAAAGACTTTTATGTTCCTTTTAAAAAACCCCATACTAAGATTTCAAATTGGACATGCTTACCTTCTCAGACAGTCGTATGTAATCAAGGCCACAATGGAACTTAAATAAACACACGACTTATTTTTCCAATCAAGACATCTTATGTGACACATACTTAAATAAAAGTATATGTTTTCTTCTATTCTATTTTGTATAAAATAAATTAGAACCACAGATAAAACCTTTAATTCAAATGAACTCAGAAGATGATGTTTGCTTTTGTTCTATTTTCATTTACAAGTTATACATTTTTTTGCTATGTTTTGTATCGTATAAAAAAAATATAGAAAAACCAACACAGGAGTAGTAACCAAAAGTTATTTATCCAAATAATAATTCTAGTCTCACACCCATATGAGACATTGTGAGTGAGACACCCTGACATGTTGCATCCGTATTATCTTGTGTTTGAGCTCCATTATTAATGGGTATAGATATGAGCCAATGTGAGTACGACACGTCAGGGTGTATCCTCAAAATGTGTTGATTTAGATTGTAGATCTAGAATGAATATTATCCAAATGGATAGGAGCTTGATGGGTTAACTTGGATGTCTCAACAGGGAAGAGAATGGATTACCAATTTCGGAGTGAGGACATATGTTAATTGTCGTCTAAAGATGGATTTTTTCATACGTCTATTGTTTGATTTTTATTCAGGAAATCATTCACATGGGTGTGGTAAATGAATTTAATTCCATTTATACGGGTTTAAAAAGATAGGGGGTGTTAATTTAAAAAGGTTCATATGAAAACACCCTTAATTAAATCCTTAATAGTAAAATTTTGTGTTGATACCACAAGTAAAAATCTTATATATTTCATGACCTATGTGACCTACTACATATGGGTCTTCTCTTTGAAACAAAACTAATTCAAGAGAGATGGAGGATAAGTTTATTTTGAATTGGAGGTAAAAAACATTTTGGGAGTGGAATGTAAAAAGAGAGAAAGGGTTTAGTTTTAATTTGGACATCACAAATTGAAGTCATAATTATTCATCTAATCATTGCAAAAATATTGCGGATTTTAAAGAGAAATGCGATACGGGGTTGCCATAATTATTCCTCAAATCAAAATACTTAATTATTCCTCTAATCACGACATGATTTTGTATTTTCCCTGCATAACACGAATACTCTTTGAAAATATCGTGTTTTGATCAAATTAATATATTAGTCAAGTTTGAGCCATTATAAAAATGGGAACGTATGTTACTTGTAGCAATACGAGTCATGTGGTGTATTCATATGTTAAAAAAGGACAAATAATGAGTGGGAAATTTGGTTTAAAAGTACCCAATATATTTAGGAAATTATTGGGAATATTATTAATTTTTCTAGGATGAATTTTTGGAATTGTCGTTAAAGGTTGTGACTGTTCGCTATAAATAGTGATTGTCTTACGGAATTGTCACCAAAGGTCACAACTATTCACCATTAGTTATAATTGTTCATGAAAAATGTCCCTAAAGTGACTGTTAATAAAAAGACACATCTTTTCATGAAAGGACTCTTTGTTTTTTATAAATACAAGGCTTGTCTTCATTTTAATAAACAAAAAATAATTTTGAATACTTTTCATTCTTGATAAAGTCATAGAGAGGACCAACATAATTGGCTCATGGGGCACGCACATTGAAGTGCTTCTTGAGAATGTTGAGACCATTTTATCCTAGGAGGCAGATGCTCATTGTTAATTATGGTAAGCACCATAGTGGGAGCGCATTTTTTCTTATGGAGAGAATTTCCAAAACTTAACTTGGTCATCTTTAGATTTTATTTGTTCTTCTGTGTATCACTATTTATAACTATTTTGCAAAGTATGTTAAATTAGTAACATAAGTGTAATATACATTATATGTTGTGTTCATTATAAGTGTATTCAAGTTGCATTTCCGATTCTTCGATTTGGAAGACTGTAATGTTATAAATCAAAGAATCTTATTTATGTTGTGGACCTTATGTAGAATTACTAATGGTTTATATGATAATGGTTCATCCAATCATTTAGCATGAATACCTTGAGATCCATTTCTTATTAAATGAATTGCTACTCCATTGTTAGATAAAAAAGCACATCAATTTGATAGACAGTTGTCTAATGTGAATGGTACATTATCCTCTGTCTTGGAAAGAAAATTGAATAGTTAATTAATCAAGTTGTTTCTACAAAAACACTTTTTGATCCATTACAAATTGACCTCTTGGTATAATCGGTTAAAATATGTCTTAATACTTTGAGTGGTAATACGTGATGAACAACCATGAATAAGACAACTTTAATTTTAACTGACTATAACATGTGCACCTCTTCATATTGAATTGGTGAAATGTTTCGGTAGTTAATGTTAAATCTATAACACGCTATCATAAACAATTTTCGATTGTGTACAAACATGGTATTTGGGGAGAAAAATCATAGGTTCACAAATCACTAAAATGTGTACTTACATAAATTGGTTAATGTTCATGTGACACATTACTATAGATATATGTGTTTGTTATAACGTGATAGTGACATGTATGTTTATATTTGTACAGAGTAATTCTACATACCCCAAATAACTCCCCCAAACCTCCCCCAAAATGAGTTGAACTTTGTGCCCTGGCGGGACCCTCATCACATGGCAATAAATGACAGGCAAATGGAAGAATGACGTGGCGTCCACGTAGGATTTTGGGGAGATTTGGGGGAGTTGTTTGGGACTCAAAGTATTTTCCATTTGTATAAAACATGTCAAAGTTTGATCACACCTCACATAAATATAATCTTATGAGTATTTATTTGCTGATTTTCAATTATGTATTTTTGTGAAAACATTTTGATGAGTTGAGTTAAGTAATTTATGAATAATGCATTGTCGAATGTATCAATTTTGACTATTAGGCATTGTATTGTGTGCATCAATACAATTTCCTTTTGAATTAGTAGTTAATTATCATATGTGGAATCTATTTGGCCATGCATTTAAAGTTTTAATCATTTTTGTGGACCCTTAAATACATGTACATTGTCTTAACAAGTGTTATAACCTCAATAAACATGATAATCCATTCAATATTGTCTGAATACAGACTGTTGTGATTACAATCATAGTTATTGGATTTTATAAATAAATTCATAACTGAGTAGTTTAACGCCTCCCTTAAAGATGGTAGAATCTAATCATAAATCCATAAATATGATCAAGGGCTTTAGAACCAAGAAATTTCATGACTGCTATAAATAAGGTAGAATCAAATTATGGTGTCATTGGAGACTTAGGTGTAATCTTAAGACTCCACAACTAGTAAACTCAAAGAAGATCAATTAACCAAATTATATATTTTATTTTATGATCTTTTTAAAGTCAATAGTCATAAAATATGTCCAAATGGTTTTGAGGCTTATATAATATGTGTGACACAACTGAGTCTAATGCTAAGAATGATCATACGTCCATTTGTAGGCCTATGAAATGATAAAAATGTACCAATAAATATCGAAATTACTGAAGTACAGAAACTTATCTCAACCAGATCTTTTTTGGAATAAAAATAATGGTTCACCTTCTAAATAGACATATATGTTGATCCAAATTAATGTTAATGAACCAGCACATGGTTTAATGTGCTTTTCTCATCGCGCTTTAGTGGAAAACTAAAGCCAGTGTGATTCAGGTTGAGAATAAATATAGCAAATCAAATTCTTTTTTGCTTAAAATTTAAAATCTAGATTAAAATTGTGGAGGAAGTATTGTATTTTATTAGACATATTCTCAACATATTGATCCATGACAAGTTTTATGGGATATAAAAAAGGTAAATATCTTTGTATAAATTATTATAAATGTGGGGGTTATATATCTAAGACAATGATTCCTATCCAAAATGGGAATACAATATGATTCCTATCATAAATAGGAATAAGACCAGTGAGTGTGTATTCATTAGACATTCTATTACTTCTAGAGAAGTTTAAACTTCATTGATTAAATGACAGTTAATACTTAAGTACTTTGACTGTATTCCAAGGTTATGAATGATTCAGCATGTATATAAATTTTTGAAAGGAATATTGTAAGGGAAAATTTCCAAATAATGTCAATTTGTATGTATTGGCATTATTCTGGACAAAATCCAATTTGACTTATAGATAGATCTTTACTTGTCACGTTTCCCACATTGTTTATGACGTGTTGTTTGAAGACGTAGTGACCAAGCTTCAAAGATGTATCATGTCATGTTTATTGGTGCACGTTTCATGTCTTCATATCACATTTTATTCCGAGATACTCTCAGGTATGAGTGCGTAATGTTTATGGGACTCGAAAAATGTTTTGAAAATGTTATAAGGATGTTATTTTGTTTAAAAATGTTTTGAAAAATGCTTTAACTTCGTTTATTCTAAGATAAACACTGTTTAGAGTCGTATGGATCCTTCCCTCATGTTTTGGAGGATCAAACAACATTTGATGCTATTCAAAAGACATCCTAGTGTCGTTCAAACGACATGGATAAGTCGTTCTAACGACATGGCTAAATCGTTCAAACGACATAGGGATATCGTTTTAATGATGCTCCACCTCAAAGTTCTTATTTAAGGTAAAAAGTTTCTCAAAATTATTAGGTGTGCTGAACCAAAATACAAAAAAGAACAGTTACGTTGTTCTGGCCTTGTTTTCTAACAAATTCAAAGCTAAAAACCTTCCTTAGTGTTTAAAATATCCCAATTTTCATTGCATATTTCATAGAGAACTTGTTTGCACCACTGATTTGTTTATCCATATTGAACAAGTTATTTTGCTGGAGTTTTGCAGTGAAGAAATGGTGAAGGCCATGTTCTGAGTCATAGACAATTGTCAAAGATGCATTAGTGGATACCGAGTTACGCATAGACTCGTGTGTTGTGGGCAGGTATCATGGAAAGATCTCTACTCGGGCACCGTGGAGGAGAAGTTAAAGAGAAAACCATCAAGGCTTGTGGGGGATGGAGTCGTTGAGTAAGCCTGTCTGTCTTCCTTTGTAAATTCCGTATCATAGTGATTGTCTGGCTTGGGCCGTCCGAGGTTTATTCCCTTAGTGGTTTCCTCGTACATCCAACGTCGTGGACCTGATCTATTTTACTTGATTTAATCACCTATATGTATGTTTAGGATTAAATAAGATAAAATTGGACTTAAGTAAAATTGGTTCACAAACATGGTGCGAATTCAAATTGGATTTTTTTTTGTAAAACCTATTTTCACCTAAAGCACACATTGAAAAAGGGGCCTACAAATTAGTATTAGAGCTATAAGACATTTTTTTTGTGTGATCTCGTGTGCTTGTAGGTATGAATTTAAGAATGTAAGGACATTTTTGTCCATTATCAATTTGTTATGTCGCACGCTGTTACACCGTTGAAAAAATTCAAGATTCATACAGTCATCAACGGATCCGAATATCAAAAGATGAAGAGGAATCAAAGTCTGACAGGCCGGACCGATCCGAATATTGAAAAAGGGGCCTGCTAAAAGCCAGTACACCTCGGACCGCAAGTGAACCGAAGAAGCCTAAAATAAAAAGAACCGATCCGCCTACCCGGACCGATCCGACTCAGACCCGAACCGGTCCGCCTGGGATAATCTCAAACAGATCGTGCAGAGATTTTTTAGGCCATGTTATTCCTTTATAAACCCACTGCGGGAAGTGGTTTTCCAAGACTTCTATACACGATTTTCAGAGTACAAAAAACTCTAAGTCTTCACCTATTGAGTACCAAGACTCTAGGTTTTTTATTCACACAAATTTTCCAACACTTGTGAATCACTTTGCAACCTAGGAACGCACTTTTGCTGTTCATACCTTTGTGGAGAAGACCGTTCTTCTTCTTCATTGCAGCCCTACTGGAAAGGGATAACTCCAGCCGCCGACTACAGAATCCGACAACTGAGGGTAATTCTTAGTCACTTGTATTTTCATTGTAATCCGAAATTGTACAGTTACAATATTATAATGAAAATAAATGGTTTTGCCCCTTTGGGGATTTTTCCTCACAAGCATGTGTTTGAATGTTCTTGCTTAGTTCATTATCTTATTCAATCACATATTGTTGCATGTTTAGGGTTTGGTTGAGTTAAAAGGTGTGTAATATATAATTTTATCATTTGATCGCAAGCGCATACATTCTCAAATTGGTATCAGAGCAGGTTACGCTAATCTATCGCGTATTCCTATTTTCCGCAAATTTTTTCAAAGATATCAGTTTTATCAAAAAATTGATTTTTGAAAAAGTGCGTGTTCAAATGGAGAAGTTATATAATAAAATGCCAGTTTTTGACGGGACAAACTATGCCTATTGGAAAGCCCGTATGAGATCTGCATTAAAAGCCATTGATGAACGTGTCTGAATTTTGGTTAAAAGAGGGTGGACTCCTCCCTCCGTGACTGTTGATAATGTGATCAACTTGAAACCTGTCACTTCCTGGACTAAAGAAGAATTTAAATGGTCATCTTTTAATTCTAAGGGTCTAAGTGCTATTTCTGGGTCTGTCACACCGGATGAGTTCAAACGCATAATGACGTGCACCACGTCAAAAGAGGCATGGGATGTCTTACAACTCACCCATGAAGGAACCAATGCTGTAAAAGAGTCTAAATTGCAAAATTTAACAACTCAATTTGAAACCATCACCATGCATGAATCTGAATGCTTTGATGAATTTTATGCTAGACTTTCTGACATTGTGAATACTAGCTTTAATCTTGGTGAACATATTCCTAATGCTAGAGTTGTTAAAAAGATTCTTCGTTCTTTGCCTAAGCGTTTTATCCCTAAAGTCACTATGCTAAATTCTATGGGTAATTTAAATAGGCTAAAATTGGAAGAACTTGTAGGAGATTTGCAAATATATGAAATTGATATGTTCCCTAAAACTACTAAATCTAAAGATAAGGGAATTGAACTTAATGCCCAAGAGAGAAGGAGTGAGAGTCGGCTAGAAAGAGGGTAAAGTCATCTAGAAAGAGAGAGACTGACACGTCAGATTCTGAGTGTGATTTTGACTTAGATGATTTGGCTCTTTTTGCAAAAAAATTCAAGAGGATTCTCAAATTTAAGAAAAATGGCAATTTTAAAGATAAAAAGAAGTTTGAGAAAAATAAGTTTGAAAAGAAAAATGAAAAAGATTCCAAAAATCCTCCTAAGAAAGAAAGTGAGAGATGCTTTGAGTGCGATGGTAGGAGTCATAGAGCCTTTGAGTGTGCCACTCGTCTGAATAGAGATAAAGGGAAAGCTTTCCTTAATGCTACTCTTAGCGACGACAGTGAGGTCGAGACGGTGGATTCAGGAGATGAGTCACCGCATGAGTGTAACTTCACCGCATTCATGTCCAGTCAAGTGAGCACTCCTAGTTCTCTTCATGACGATGAGGATGATGCTTCACATGGGACACCTCGGTAGTGAGAACGATGTGAGTGAGGGGGAGGATGACTCAAGTGAGAGCGAGAGTGATATTCAACGCGCCTATGCTGAGTTATATTCTGAGTCTTTTAAAACTAAAAAACATAACAAAGCGCTAGTTCTTAAGATCACCGGCTTAGAGGAAGATTGAAGAAGGCGAGAGAGAGAGAGTCCTCCACCTTCACCGCCCTGAGAGAGAGATAATATGCATGTGTCGAGAAAGAGAGTTTGTTAGAGAGAGAGAGAGTGTTTTTGATAAAGAGAGAGGGGACTTGACTAAACAAGTGGCTAGTCTTACGAGTCAGCTCCATTCCTCCATGGAGACTCGAAAAAAACTTGAAGCCCTTGTTGCCCAGCTGACTCATGATCTTGAGAAAGCACGGGAAGCCAAGGTACAAATCGAGGACATATCTGGGAAGATGGGAAAGATGCTCCTCGGCCCCGCTTTAGGTTTTGGTGATCGGCAGGGAATTGGGTATGATGGTGGCTCCACCTCTCAAATTGCACCTGGTCCAGTTCCTGAGTTTACTACTACTCCTTATGGTCATCGTCAAAAACCTCAAAGGAGAGTTCGACCAAGAAAAGCAAACCAAGGTCCGCCTTGAACTATGATCTTCTGTACTTATTGCAAAAGAAAAGGCCACCTCAGGGAGTTTTGCTATAGCATGGGTCGGACACGATGTACTACTGCTCCACCACGTCATACTGATGAGTTTTCTAGTCTGAGAGAGCGAGTTCAGTTCTTAGCTGCCACATTTCAGAGTTTGATGGAAGAATTCCGATGGATGTCTTTGCCATTAGTGAATGCTTCTCACATTCCAGCTACAACCAACAACAACAAAGGCGAATAAAAGGCCACCACCTCTTAGGTACCTAAGAAAGATAAAAAGGCTTTTGTTGTTTATGTTGCTCTCAAAGCACATAATACCTCACAATGGTATTTTGATAGTGGGTGCTCCAGACATATGACAGGTGATGCCACATTTTTTACGACTCTTGAGGATTATCAGGATGGCAGAGTCACCTTTGGAGATGGGAGCAAGTCTAGCATTATAGGACGTGGTACTGTCGAGTTACCTGGAGTCCCTAAGCTAGAAAATGTTTTGTACGTCAAAGGTTTGAAAGCAAACCTTCTCAGCATTAGCCAGTTGTGCGACACTGACTTTGCAGTAAAGTTTGACCGGGATGCGTGTAAAGTCTACAATCAAGCCGGTAAACTTTTGATGCAAGAGGTGAGGAGCAAGGATAATTTCTATGGGACTGAGCCCACGTCCTCACTTGTCTACAACAGCGCCATGATCACTCCTATGGATCTGTGGCACCAACGTCTAGGTCACGTGAACGTTAGAGATCTCAACCGCTTAGCTAAAAAGGACTTAGTACATGGCTTACCATCTCTTGGAAAGTCAACTTCAACCATTTGTGGACCCTGTCAGATGGGAAAACAAATTCATAGTCCCCATAGGAAGTTGCATTCCATTACCACCTCTCGTGTTCTTGAGTTGATTCACATGGATCTTATGGGTCCCACTCGTACTGAGAGTTTAGGTGGTAATAGGTACATCCTCATGATGGTAGATGATTTCTCCAGATACTCCATTGTAGGTTTTCTAAGAGAGAAATCCGATGCTGTAAAATTTTTAACGACCAAGTGCCGTGTCCTACAAAATCAACACGGTGTTACTATTAATAGGATGCATAGTGACAATGGCACTGAATTCATAGAAGCAAAGGTAGATCTTTACTGTGATAGCCTCGAGATCAAACATGAGTTTTCTGCTATGAGAACTCCTTGGCAAAATGGGATTGTTGAGAGAAAGAATAGAACGATCCAAGAAATGGCTAGATCTATGCTTCTAGGTCGTAAAGTTTCTAGGAGATTTTGGACAGAGGTAGTGTCTACTGCATGCCACATGGTGAATAGGGTTTATTTGCGTCCACACACACTTCAGACTCCTTATGAGTTGTGGACTGGCAAGAAGCCCAACCTCGCATATTTTCGTGTTTTTCGGAGTAAATGCTACATCCTACGGGATAGAGAGCAATTAGGAAAGTTCGACTCCCAGAGCGACGAGGGAATATTTCTAGGATATTCATCAAATAGCAGAGTGTACCGAGTTTTTAACCTGAAGAGCTCTAAGGTTATGGAATCAATAAACGTCACCGTGCAAGATGACGAACCTCCGACGGTTATTGATCCTAACTTTTAGTGTGAGGATGAGGATTGTTCTGACAGTGATTTACCTATTCCTCTCTCACACTCTGTGGACCCTACTCTTGTGCTAGGGGACACATCTGCTTGGGTTCGCAAAATTCATGACCCGTTTGCCATTGTTGGCGATCCCATTCTAGGGGTCAAGACTCGTGCTCAGCTAGAGAATGTTGTTAGCCATCTTTGCTACACGTCCAAAGTTGAGCCCAAGAACCATAAAGAAGCACTCAAGGATGAACACTGGATATCTTCTATGTAGGATGAGTTGCTTCAGTTTAAAAAGAACAATGTCTGGGAACTAGGCCCCCGACCTAGTGAGACTAATGTGATAGGTACCCGGTGGATTTTTAAGAACAAAATGGATGAAAATGGTACCATAATCAGAAATAAGGCTAGGTTGGTCGCTCAAGGCTACACACAGATAGAGGGTGTAGACTTTGGGGAGACATTTTCTCCTGTTGCGAGGCTTGAGTTCGTCCGTCTTCTGCTCGCCATCGCATGTCTTCTGCGCTTCAAGTTATATTAGATGGATGTCAAGACTGCCTTTTTGAATGGCATTCTATAGGAGGAGATTTATGTGGAACAACCAAAAGGGTTTGAAGACCCTCAGCACCCGGAGCACATCTACTATCTGAGGAAATCCTTGTATGGTTTGAAGAAAGCACCCCATTCTTGGTATGAGAGGCTTACTTCTTATCTCTTAGCTCGTGGCTTCAAGAGAGGGGGAGTAGATATGACGTTGTTCGTCAGGAGAGATGACGGTGCTATTTTGGTTGCCCAGGTTTATGTGGACGACATAGTCTTTGGATCCACATGCTCCCAGCTCACCACTTTGAGGAGGAGATGAAAAGTGAGTTTGAGATGAGCATGGTTGGTGAGCTTACATTCTTTCTTGGTCTCTAGGTTCGTCAGCTAGAGGATGGGATGTTCATCTCCCAATCCAAGTATGCTAGAGACCTAGTGAAGAAATTCGGTTTAGACTTCGCTAAGCATGCACGTACACCTATTAGTACCACTACCAAGCTTAGTAAGGACACTTAAGGCAAGGACGTAGAGCAAACCTTATATCGGAGTATGATCGGTAGTCTTCTCTACTTGACTGTCAGTCGACCCAACATCGCCTTTAGTGTTGGAGTCTGTGCGCGATATCAGGCATCCCCAAAAGAGTCACATTTACTTGCTCTAAAACGTATTATTAAATACGTGAGTGGGACTCTCTCATACGATATTTGGTATTCCTTTGATACCGATGGTCGTTTGTCCGCCTATTCGGATGCCGATTGGGCTGGGGATGTAGATGGTTGTAGGAGCACTTCTGGTGGGTGTTTCTATTTTGGTTCTGCTCTTATCTCCTGGCTGAGCAAGAAGCAAAATTCCATATCTTTGTCCACTGCGGAGGCTGAGTGCATAGCCGCCGGGAGTTGTTGCACACAACTCTTGTGGATGAAGAAAATGCTGGAGGATTATGGGATTTCACAGGACACCATGACCATTTCCTGTGACAACACGAGCGCGATACACATATCCCACAATCCAGTTCAGCATTCACGCACCAAGCACATCAGGATACGTGAGAACTTTATTCGTCAGTTAGTTGAGGAGAACACTGTATCCCTGAGTTTTGTTCCCACAGACCGTCAGTTAGCCGACATTTTCACGAAACCTTTAGATGCCCTTAGATTTGAGAGTCTTAGGAAGTCTTTGGGGATTTGCACAGTTGACTGAGGGATTGGTCTATGTCTAGAATAGGATGTTTCTTCATGTTCATATCATATGCTTCATATTGCTAGTCTGTTTTATATGTACCATTGCTTAGTTGTACAACTATTTATTTATTCTTTTTGCTTTTTATATTTCTTTTGAAAAATACAAAAAGATTTTCCTTTAAAAATTTTTTTTTAAGAAAAGCACAAAAGATTTTATTTTACTAAATTTTTTGAAAAATCGAAAAAGATTTATATTTTTGCTCCTTTTATGGATGAGCATTTAAGATAGCCAAGTCACAACTTCATTCCATATATCCATGTGACTGTTTGATAGAGATTTGAGAGGCTACATCATTTCATCCATGTGCTTTACATTTTTTGGAGTCTTTGAGATGTAATTAGTGATATCTTCCTACATGTTTGACTCCTATATCCTTTATTGTACACATGCACGACTATATTTGATTATTGCACTTGTTTATCTCATATTGGCTTGAGTGTTTCCATCTCAATTATGTCTATACAACTTACAATATACGATAAAACTTGACAAGATTGGAATGCATGTAAAAACCATTTTGGTGAGACTGTGTGTTTTTGTATAACGGGGAGGGGCTGTGAAAGGTAATCATCTATCTTTTGTGCAAAAGCCACCGTTAAAAAGGACCTAAAAAATGGAGGAATTTTAATATCCGAGGTCCAAAGAGGTTAAAAGAGCCCGAAAAAATTTAAAGGCAATAACAATCACTTCATGCCAAATATGGGCCACTTAGGTTTCACCATCAATTCTCCAAAGTTTGAGAATTTAGAATACCTCTATTCAAAATATATATCTAAGGGAGTTTGGTTGGAGAATCTTTAAATGGGTTTGCACTTCCTTGAAAGTCCTGAAAAAGCATAAATCGTTTTGGACGTTATTGGTGTGAAAATAACTTTGAGCTTTGATTTGTTGATTTGATTGAGTCAATATCTTATATTGTCATTCTTTTCCACCAAAGGACACATTTGAGTTCATTCGCTAGGATTATCCAATATTCATCGTGCACATATGTCATGTTTGTATGCATTGATTTTCCTATCGAATTTGATCACACCACTTCATTTACGCTATCATCGACTTGGTTGTTTTTGTGTTCATTCATGGTATGATTTTATCCTAGTGACACCCCGCACTTTCTTATTTTGCTTTATTTCTCTCATTTGTCTATTTGGGAACATCATAAAAAGGGGGAGATATTTTGGGGGAGTTTTGTGTTTTTGAGATTTGATACAACATGCTTTCTTGATTTGATATCTCATTTAAAACTCGATATCACTTGGTATTTTGTCTTTTCTCATGTGTGTAGGTACTACATGGATTATCATTGGATTCCACACCCTGATGAGAAAAGTGTTGAGATTCCTGAAGAGTTGAAGAGCAAACGTTGAAGTCTTATTCAATTGTATCTTTCCAATTTTGGGTTCATGGAAGGGTAGATTTGTATAGGCATCTTTAGTTGTTTGATAATTCGATGTTTATTTTTTATGTATGTACTGGTATAGACATAGGGGGAGATTTGTAAGGACATTTTTGTCCATTATCAATTTGTTATATCGCACGCCGTTACACCGTTGAAGAAATTCAAGATTCATACAGTCATCAACGGATCCGAATATCAAAAGAAGAAGAGGAATCAAAGTCTGACAGGTCGGACCGGTCCGCCCAGAATAAAAGAACCGATCCGCCTGTGGACCGGTCCGCCTCATACCCCAACCGGTACGCCTGCTGAAAGCCAGTACACCCCGGACCGCAAGCGAACAGAAGAAGCCTAAAATAAAAAGAACCGATCTGCCTACCCGGACTGATCCGCCTCAGACCCGGACCGGTCCACCTGGGATAATCTCAAATAGATCGTGCAGAGATTTTTTAGGCCATGTTATTCCTTTATAAACCCACTACGGGAAGTGGTTTTCCAAGACTTCTATACACGATTTTCAGAGTACAAAAAACTCTAAGTCTTCACCTATTGAGTACCAAGACTCTAGGTTTTTTATTCACACAAATTTCCAAACACTTGTGAATCACTTTGCAACCCAGGGACGTACTTTTGCTGTTCATACCTTTGTGGAGAAGACCGTTCTTCTTCTTCATTGCAGCCCTACTGGAAAGTAATAACTCCAGCCACCGACTACAGAATCCAACAGCTGAGGTTAATTCTTAGTCACTTGTATTTTCATTGTAATCCGAAATTGTACAGTTACAATATTATAATGAAAATAAATAGTTTTGCCCCTTTGGGGGATTTTTCCTCACAAGCATGTGTTTGAATGTTCTTGATTAGTTCATTATCTTATTTAATCACATATTGTTGCATGTTTAGGGTTTGGTTGAGTTAAAAGGTGTGTAATATATAATTTTATCATTTGATCACAAGCGCATACATTCTCAAAGAATTTTTTATGTTTTTCGAACTCCTATTTTTTATGCCACTAATTATGCTTATTGGAAAATACAAATGAAAAATGCATTTAAAGCTATTGATGAGCGTGTTTAGTTAGTGGTATAAAAAGGGTGATCACCACCGATCACAGAAGAAGGAAAGGGCACTAATTTAAAACCCGTTGAGTCATGGACCGAAGCCGAACATACACTTTTAAAATTCTAAGGGTTTAAATCTTATTTCCTCGTTTGTCACCTCAGAAGAGTATAATCGTATTATGATGTGTGAGACATTGAAATAGGCTTGGGATGTTCTTGCACTCTTTCACAAGGGAACTAGAACGGTTATCGCGTCTAAACGTCAAAACCTCACTACCCAATTTGAGACGATTAAAATGTTAGAGAGTGAGACATTTGATGAGTTCTATACTAGATTGTCCCATATTGTCAACTCGTCGTTTAACTTGGGAGAGAAAATACCCTGCAACTGCGTCAGAAATAAAATCTTAAGGTCGTTGCCAAGTAGATTTGATAAAAAATAACTGTTTTAAACTCCTTGGGTATGCTTGAATCAACAAAACTAGAAGATATTATAAGTGGCTTACAAACCTATGAACTTGATATGTATACCTCTAAGGAAGTGCCAAGGAAAGAAAAGGGAATTAATTTAAAAGACCAGAAGGAGGATACTAAAGTTTCAGATGATGATTCTGACACCAATTTCGAAGATGTAGCTTTATTGGCTAAGAAGTTCAAAAAGTTTCTTAAGTTCCAAAAGAAATCCAAAGATGACAAAAGACTTGAGAAATTCAAGAACAACAAAATCGATCACGTCCCTAAGAATATAAGTGAGAAAGATAAGAGGGATGAGTCGGATATGTGTTGTGGTTGCAAGGGTTATGACCATAAGTTAGTGGAGTGCCCAACTAGACTTAAGAAGGAGGATAAGAAACCGACTGCATATAATGCCACCTTAAGTGATAGTGAACCAGAAGAGGGAAAGAGTTCTACCATTGAGCTCAAATTTGTAGCATTTATGGAATATCATGTGAGCGACGATGATAAATTTTCTCATGAAGATACTCATGTGAATGACACTTTTGAGGTTGTTTTGTGTGAATCCCAAGTGAGTGATGGTGAAACTAGTGAAGAGGAGGAGATAGATGTGAGAAAGTTGTAAGTTTCCTTTAATGATTTATATGAGGAAGATGTAAAGGTAAAAAAGGCAAACTTGAAGTTTTAAGCTAAGTTGAAAGATAGTGCCATAGAAAATAATGATGCATTGATTGAGGATCTTAGGGCATGGGAGAATACTCTTCGAGAGAAACTAGAATATGTTGAGGGTGAGAAAGATGGTCTTCCTGGTTTGATGGAGGCTTTAAAAAAGAGATAATAGAGTTTGAGGTGTCTAGGATTAGTGAGCTTGAGGAGAGATTGAAAGACTCGAGTAAGGTGAAGTTTAATTTGGAGGAAAGGTCAAAAAAGTTGGATCGGATTCTAGGTACCGTCCAAATCAATGATGATAGATGTGGTATAGGGTTCGATGATCGTTTTGTACCCATTCCTAAATCCAATACCAATTGTGTGAGTGACCCAACTAGGAACGTTAGGAGAGATCCACATTTGGGTCACATTCCTCGATGTGTTTACACTTGCCCTCATTGTGATAGGAAGGGTCATAGAAGTTATTGCTATGACCTTAAGAATTCTCCTAGGAAGTTTAAGAATAAATTCATTTTGGTACCCAAAACCTCCACGCGTCATTTCACATGTACTTGTGTTAGGAAATCCGACTTAGTGGTTTTAGGAATTAAACTTCTTGGTTCTTGTTTGGTTGCACTTGATTCTTCCCATGCTAAATCTAATGGATGATCGTGTTGACATGTTTGTCATATGATATTATTTGCTTCATGATATATATATTGATAGTGTTATGACTTGTTTATCTCTTTGTATTATATTTTTTTCATTTATTTGAGTCTTATTGAAAAATACAAAAAGATTTTTTTGAGTTAAAAATATTTTTTTGAAAAACACAAAAAGATTTTCATTTTTTTTGTGACATGAGTTTTCATGTTTGATATGGCATATTGGTGTGCTTGGACCCCCCATCATCTCATTATCCATTTGGGTAGGAAATTTGTTCATAAGTATAAATTCTTAGAATGATCTTAACCATTGACAAATGGGGTTGTTTCGAAGTTGATTTGCATTTGGATTCAACTTTGTATATATGCTATCACTGCACACATGCACGATTTTATATTAATGTTTGACTTCTCTTGCATATTTGAGTTTGGTGACATGTTCTCCTCTCAATTTTGTCATCTATGCGTAATAAGACTTAGGAGGAGGTGTTCATGCAAAAACCATTTTTCATGAGGATAGATATTACTTATATTAAGAAAAAAATGATGATGAATGTTCACGGAAAAGGGGATAGATATTACTTATATTAAGAAAAAATGATGATGAGTGTTCACGAAAAAGGGCTACGAGAGAATAATAATCTCGACGTGAAAGCCACCTCTTAAAGGCTTAAAAAAGTGTGGCATTGAAAAAAGTAGCCAAGGTCAAAATAGTTTAGTTTGATATTCTCATTTAAAAAAAAGAAGAGCTAGAAAAATAAAATATGAATGAATGAGGGTGTTTGGATGGAAAAATAACAACGGGTTTGCACCACAAATTATAATGTTAAAAAATCGTATCATGATGCTATTGTTTGTTGAATCGTCAAAATTTTAGATTTGTGTTCGTGTTGTTTGTTTAGTTCATTTAGCTCAATATATTAATTTTCACATATGGCTAAAACTTAGTCTGATGACATGTAGCTATCAATTAGAGCTTCTTGATCATTTTGACGTGTTTAAGTTGTGATTAATTTTTTTTAGTTCATGCTTATTCCATGTTTAAGAACATTGATACTATGTTAGCATGAAACTCATACTTGTTTTATTTTTTTATTTTGCTATTGTGTTAATTTTTCAGTTGTTGCTTTAAATAATTTTTTTCACTGGGCAAATACTGAACATTTTTAGTGGCGAAAAAACAAAGTTTTTGAAATCGTTCAAACGACCTATCGACGTCATTCGAATGACATGTCCAAGTCATTCGTAGTCGGGATCGCGCGACACGAGTTTTGAGGCATTAATTGTAACAAGAATGGTCGTTATAAAGGTCGTTAGATAGATTTTTTGAATGATACCTTACTGTTTCACGGCATTTTTGACCTCGTTCAAACGACTTGACTATGTTGTTCAAACAACATAGTATAGTCATTCGAACGACGCAGAGTGATTTTGGAGCCTTTGTTTAGTTTCAATATCTAATTTGTATATGTGATGATTTCATATTATTTTGTTACTTCTGGGTCCATTTGGACAATTTATATGCGCTCGGTATTGCTTATTCATGCTTAATTTTTATACTGCATTGATTCGTTTAGTCGCATTGTTCCTGATTTCACTGATTTACTTGTTTAACTTTTTTTCTAGCTATGATTTGATATCTTTTGATTATTTTTAGCTGACTATCCATGTTTAGCTAGATATGCTTCATCGGATTTTTTTCATGCTTGATATTTATTTATTTATCTTTTTCTCTAGTCGTTTATTCGAGAAAAAAGGGGGAGAGATGGTATGTGATGTAGGGGGAGTTTTATTTGTTGAGCACATATGTTTTACATTTGTTTATAATGATTTAGTGATATTATTCTACACATTGGTATTAAATGATGTACTCACATGTTTAACAAATGGTTTGGTTTTATAAATTAGTATTATAATGTTTTATATCATTTGTACCTCCATAATTCAAGTGGTATTTGTTGTTTCGTGTGTGTACAGATTATTTAGATATTGGAGATTTTGCTATTACATCACGTGAAGATGGGTTTATGGTGCCGATCCAACATTTATTTACTAGATCGTGTCCTGTATTTCTTTTTGGGTTTATCGGATGGGATTTAGGTCTTTCGTCTTGACAACCTTGCTTAGTCATTTCAATATTTTGGTTTTGTCACAGAATAGCCAAAGGGGGGGATTTGTAAGGGCAAATTTCCAAATAGTGTCAATTTGTATGTATTGTCAATATTCTAGACAAAATCCAATTTGAGTCATAAATAGATTTTTACTTATCAAGATTTCCTCATAGTCTACGATGTGTTGTTTGAATATGTAGAGACCAAGCTTTAAAGATATATTATCCTGTGTTTATTGGTGCACGTTTCACGTCTTCATATCACATTGCATTCTGATTAGGCACATATTCTTCACATTTATCCCCTTAATTTCGGTATTTTTATGATCCCGTGCAGTGTAAATATCTTGGATTTGTCTCGTATTTATGCTACTAACCTTTTTTGGCAAGTATTTCTTGTTTTGTGTATTTCTCATGTGTTTTACAGGTATTTCATGTAAGTTAGTGCGAAGGAGAACTCAAAACAGTGAAAGAAACCAAGAAATCGAGAGTTGAAGGGAATTTTCGTAATTTTTCAGCCTTATTCCGGAGGTGGGGCCAACTATAAAGTTGAATAGCTCTAAATTACAAGAATACTGGAAAAAACGGCACCTCAATCCGAGCTACGGTGAAGAAGTTACGATGTTTTGAAGTTGCGCGATAATGAAGAGTCTGGATGTGCGAATTTCTGTCATTAATTATGCATTTAATGCAGTGCAACTCTTGGAAAACTTGTGCCACAAGCGAAATTTGATGCCAAATTCGTGCAACTTGGTGCTATAAAAGACCAAGCCCTACCTCATTTTCAAAAGGAGTTGAATTCTAGAGAGAGGGAGTCAAATTCTAGAGGGTAGGAGTAGGATTAGAGAGAGAAAGATTGTAGTTTTCTTTGGTAGAAGTTTTCATAAACTCTAGTTGTAAGTTTGAAGAAGAAGTTTTACTGTATTCAAATTCATCTCTTTCTCCTCTTGCTAAATACAAGTATCAATTTCTATTCTCTATATTATTTTTCCATTCAATTCTCAATTGTTTTGCAAATTGTTAACAATGTTTGTTAGAGTTTTCTTTTGTTTTCATCATGTTTAGCTAATTTTTAAGGGTTGGGATGCATGAACCCATCCCGATGTAATTTATCTACGTAGTAAATAGAATTTAAATTTAAATTTGAAAGAATCGTGTAAGAGAAGTTCACAATCATCCTAGATCTTTTAATCTCTCTTGCCCTAGGTACTTGGGATATTTAAGAATATGATGTGCGTGTAATTATTTAGCACCGCTTTATATTTATCTTTGATTTCATATTATGCGGGCTTGAACCTCATATATGTAATGCTTAGGATCTATAAATACTGGATTCATTCAAATTTATAATTTACAATTCTAGTATTCTAATGGGTAATTACTAGGGATTGGGGGATTGTATTCCAACTTATTTCCTCATTCATTTTAATTAGTTTTATAGATTTGTTCCAACTTATTTCCCCTTGTCAACCATCATCATCTTTTTCACTTCTATTTTAGAAGTAATAAATCAATTAAATTCTATAAAACATTCCCTGTGGATTCGATACCCAGACTTACTACTATACTCCATAAAAGTGTAGTTAAAAGTTTAGGTTTTTTTTGTATTGAGGTCGGAAGCCGATAACAACGACTAGCGTATTACACGGACGCTCGATTTTTCCACTCGATCAAAATGGCGCCGTTGCCGGGGAGTGTTTGTTATAGATTATAATTGACTTACTTCTTCGGAAAAAAAAAATAATAATAATAAATAAATAACAAAAGAAAAATGTGTGTCACGTTTTTTAATTGCCCACTTTGAAATGTCTTATTTTAACTCTTTTGGTGGCTTTAATTGTTATGATAATAGTGAGGAGGAGGATGCACTCAAGACTTATGACCATTGGATCAATATCACTAAAGATGATTATATTAAATACAAGCCTAGTGCTGAGAAACTCCAAATTTATCAAAATCAATTGCTTGAAGAAGAAAGACTTGAAAAAGAATATCGCGAAAAAAATCGTTATTGGGAGCAAGAGTTAGATGCATTATTTGAACCCAATGAGGATTTTTTTTCAGATAGTTTTGAAAATGAAGTAAGTTTTCAACCAAATGAGGAATTCGAGGTGCTAGAACCAAGGAAGCCTACTTTGGAAGAACTCTTGCTTGATATAAAAAAGCAATCTGATGACCGTGCTGTTCTCTAGTCGAAAATTATAGCAACTTGCAAGGAGTTGAATGATTATTTGGACAACTTAGAAAAGGTCGAGACTTGCGCTTCACCTAATACTTTTGAGAATGAAATCATTGAGAGTGATCCAAGTTCTTTTGAATCTCAACCTATTATAAATATTGCAAAATCTACTGAGGTTGAGGATCATTTGTCTCCTTGTGTCCCCACTATTATCGAACCATTAAATCCATCGCAAGAACTGGATGAATGTCTTGAGGATGTTGATCCGCTTCTTGTATGGGAATGTTATTTTGAGATGCTTCATATTATGGGTCATACACTTAGACGTGTCACTCCACCAGATCCAATTGAAAATTTTGAGGGAGAAGATTTTGAGGACAAGGACTCTATACTTGAATTGTTTTCCAAGATGGACTCTTTTAGTTTGTATTCTTCGCTTCCCATACTACTTGAAAAATCTTTGGGAAGTGATTCTATTTTTCTTGGATCCCAATGGTACTTGTCCCCCTGTACACTCAAATCCCTCATTATCCCCCTAAATTTTTTAATTGGTGATGGTGCATTTTTTAAAATTTGCACATGCTTTCCGTTTTTCAAACGGATTTCTTATTTTTCGGGAGGCATGCTTTATAGTGAGGGTACACCATTAATCCCTCAAAGTCAAATTGTACTTTGGGTGGACCCACAAATTTTTCGACTTCTACTATATGAATTATTAGAAGTTAAAATCGTAGGTTGTACATAATTAGCTTTTTCTTTTTCCTATTTTTTTTTTTAGTTTAGAGTAATTAGTTAAAGTTTTTGTTATTATTTTTGTTATGCTTGGTTCTAACATGTTTTGTAGATTCAATGGACTTGCACTCATCAGGGATCGCTCCATTTGGGTAATATCTTTCTTTTCCTTTCTTTATGTTGTGTTCTTTATTTCCATTGAGGACAATGCAACATTTAAGTTAGGGGGTGTGGGATATTCTTCCCGTTTGTTGTTTAGATTCATTGATTCAATCACATGTTCTTTCCAAGTGTGTTTTTTAGAAAATTTCAAAAAAAAAAAAGCCAAAAATATTTTTGTTCAAAATAAATAAAAATTGGAATTTAAATTTTTCAAAAATATCACTTTTATTCTATTTGAAGTATCAAATTGTTAACAATCATAATGCACTAAGCCAAATTTGACCGAAGATGGAAATTGAAAGAAAATTGATGACTTTACGAATAAGTGTAGAGATTGATCGAACCCGGTGAGATTTCGAGCCTTTCAATTTTTTTTTGAGTTTTTAAATCAATCCGAGTTTATGATTAACCCAAAGTTCTTTTCAGCATTTTAATAAGTCGTTGATGATCTCAATCCTTTGTTTTGATCGGTTATGGGAAATGTGTGAAATATTGTCTCGAAATTCGTGCTTAATATATCTCTAAACTTAATTAATCTCGAGATGCATATGGTAATGTGATTAACAATTTGGACAATGAAGTAGGCCCTCGTTTGTTACCCAAAAATATTGGCCATAAAAAGTTGTGAAAAACAAAATTATCCCTTTGCAACCCACTTTGATCCTAATAAAATATTTCCCTTTCGTTTGACAACCCGAAAAACCCAAATAGCCCAGAATTGTGAAAATTGAGAAAATTCATGAAGTAAGTCCAAATTGTGCAATAAAAAGGGGCAAGGAAGAAAAAAATAGAAAATGCTCAACAAAAATAGCAAGAAAAAAAAATGAAAATTGAAAAAGAAAAGAAAAATGAGCGAATGCCCGAAAAAGCACAAATGGACGTCATAAGGACATTTTCCAATTCCGAACATTCCGTTTATTTCCAATTTTACCCTTTACACTTTTTAACCCGAAAAGTCCTAACTGAGTCCGAATGGCGAAATTAATTACTGCGTGGAGAGCTAAGATACAAAAAGATAATATGAGAGATTAAAATGGTGTGAACTAGAGGTGATGTTCCCATTTCCAAATAACCGTACTCCGATGATGAGATCTTTTCACCATATTTCCTTATTTTCAATTTTGTATGCATGAATTTATGTCCATTATATTTACTCTTTATATCATGCATACCGAGAGAAAATAGCCACAATACTAGTGATTCGTTTGTGAGTGCAATCCATAAGAATTTGAATCAAAACGAATTTTCGGAAAGTAACGTAATGCTCAATCGGTGGAAATTTGAGGTTTAATTTTTAGGCTTTACACACACACACACTATGGTTTGAGACATTTGAATATGAATTTATGGTGATTATTTTTAGAAAAGTTTAAATTGTACAATTTTTAAGTATTTTGATATTTATTTGAGTCAATAAAGAATTTTGTGGGTAAATTCACTGCAAACCCTCACGAGACAAAACTCGTCCTACTAGGGTAACCTAGGGGTTTAAAGGCTTGTTGCATACGCTAAATGCAATCGCTTACCCGCGAAAAAGGTATTCTATCCCAATAAAATAATTTTCAATAGTTCAACTTTAAACTAATTTCATTTACATTGCTCGGGACGCCCAAAGTTCTAAGTTAGGGGGTGTGATTAGGCACATATTCTTCACATTTATCCCCTTAATTTCGGTATTTTTATGATCCCGTGCAGTGTAAATATCTTGTATTTGTCTCGTATTTATGCTACTAACCTTTTTTGGCAAGTATTTCTTGTTTTGTGTATTTCTCATGTGTTTTACAGGTATTTCATGTAAGTTAGTGCGAAGGAGAACTCAAAACAGTGAAAGAAACCAAGAAATGGAGAGTTGAAGGGAATTTTCGTAATTTTTCAGCCTTATTACGGAGGTAGGGCCAACTAAAAAGTTGAAGATATCTAAATTACAAGAATACTTGAAAAAACGGCACCTCAATCCGAGCTACGGTGAAGAAGTTACGATGTTTTGAAGTTGCGCGATAATGAAGAGTCTGGATGTGCGAATTTCTGTCATTAATTATGCATTTAATGCAGTGCAACTCTTGGAAAACTTGTGCCACAAGCGAAATTTGATGCCAAATTCGTGAAACTTGGTGCTATAAAAGACCAAGCCCTACCTCATTTTCAAAAGGAGTTGAATTCTAGAGAGAGGGAGTCAAATTCTAGAGGGTAGGAGTAGGATTAGAGAGAGAAAGTTAGATTGTAGTTTTCTTTGGTAGAAGTTTTCATAAACTCTAGTTGTAAGTTTGAAGAAGAAGTTTTGCTGGATTAAAATTCATCTCTTTCTCCTCTTGCTAAATACAAGTATCAATTTCTATTCTCTATTTTATTTTTCCATTCAATTCTCAATTGTTTTGCAAATTGTTAACAATGTTTGTTAGAGTTTTCTTTTGTTTTCATCATGTTTAGCTAATTTTTAAGGGTTGGGATGCATGAACCCATCCCGATGTAATTTATCTACGTAGGAAATAGAATTTAAATTTAAATTTGAAAGAATCGTGTAAGAGAAGTTCACAATCATCCTAGATCTTTTAATCTCTCTTGCCCTAGGTACTTGGGATATTTAAGAATATGATGTGCGTGTAATTATTTAGCACCGCTTTATATTTATCTTTGATTTCATATTATGCGGGCTTGAACCTCATATATGTAATGCTTAGGATCTATAAATACTGGATTCATTCAAATTTATAATTTACAATTCTAGTATTCTAATGGGTAATTACTAGGGATTGGGGGATTGTATTCCAACTTATTTCCTCATTCATTTTAATTAGTTTTGTAAGGATAATTTGTCCATCTTTATGTATATGTTATGTCATACGCCGTTACAAGATTGATGGTTGAAAAGATCACATCGTCATCAACGAAATCCGAAATCCGAAGATCAAAAGAAGAAGGAATCTGGAAACAGTCAGCCGGACCGGTCCGCCCCAAAATAAAAAGAACCGATCCGACTGCGGACCGATCCGCCCAGGACCGGACCGGACCGCCTTGCAAAATGAGTCCAGAGAGCACCGAACCGATTGCGAACCGAATCGTCTTCAAATTAAAAGAACCGATCCGCCATCGGACCGATCTGCCTGAGGCCCGGACCGATCCGCCCTGGATAAATTCTGCCAGATCGTGTAGCAGATTTTTTAGGGTTTTGACTCCTTATTTAAACCATGATCAGTAGTTGGTTTCTATAAGACTTTCCCACGTTTTTCAGAGAATATCAACCCTAAAGTCTTCACCTATTGAGTCCTATGATTCTTTTTAGATTCACACATCTTCCATATCTATGTGAATCAAGTTTGGTAACCCAAGAACACCATTGCTGTTGTTCAACCCTTTGTGAAGTGGACCGCTCCTTCCTCTTCATTGCAACCCTACTGGAAAGGGAGTCTTCCAGCCGCGACTACAAAATCCGATGCTTGCGGGTAATTCTTAGTCAAAAACTTGTATTTCAGTGTAATCCGATTGTAAGCCATTTCTCTTACAAATTATAGTGATATACAAATGGTTTTGCCCTTGTGGGGGATTTTTTCTTAAACTTTGTGTGTTGTATTATTATTGCATGATCTTCATACTATGTCAATCACGCCTAGTTGCATGATTAGGGTTAATTTGGGTTAAAAAGGTGTTTATTATATTATTTCTTAATTGAACGCAAGCGCTAACTCTTTCAAGTTTTATAGATTTGTTCCAATTTATTTCCCCTTGTCAACCATCATCATCTTTTTCACTTTTATTTTAGAAGTAATAAATCAATTAAATTCTATAAAACATTCCCTGTGGATTCGATACCCAGACTTACTACTATACTCCATAAAAGTGTAGTTAAAAGTTTAGGTTTTTTTTGTATTGAGGTTGGAAGCCGATAACAACGACTAGCGTATTACACGGACGCTCGGTTTTTCCACTCGATCAAAATGAGATACTCTCAGGTATGAACGCATAATGTTTATGGGACTCGAAAAATGTTTTGAAAATATTTTAAGGATGTTATTTTGTTTAACAATGTTTTTAAAAGTTTTTAACTTCGTTTATTCTAGGATAAAGACTGTTTAGAATCGTATGGATCCTTCCCTCATGTTTTGGAGGATCAAGCTGCATTTGATGTCGTCAATATCATTCAAATGACATGGACAAGTCGTTCTAACAATATGGCCATGTCATTCAAACGACATATGGATATTGTTTTAACGAGGTGCCGCCTCAAAGTTTTTATTTAAGGCAATTTTTGCTCAAAATTATGAGGTGTGCAGAACCAAAGTACAAAAGAGAACAATTACATTTTTCTGCACTTGTTTTCTAAGGAATTCAAAGATAAAAACCATCCTTACTGTCTAAAAGATCTGAGTTTTCATAGCATATGTTATAGAGATCTTGTGTGCACCACTGAGTTGTTCATCCATATTCAACAAATTATTTTGTTGGAATTTTGCGGTGAAGAAACAGTGAAGGTCGTGCTCCAAATCATAGACGGTTGCTAAAACTATGTTGGTAGATACCGAGGTGCGCATGGACTCGTGTGATGTGGAAAGGTATCGCGAAAGGATTTCTATGTGGGCACTGTGGAGGAGCGGTTAAAGAGAATAAGAGCGTCAAGGCTGGTGGGGGATCGAATTGTTGAGTAAGTATATATATCTTCGTTTGTAAATTCCAAAACATAGTGAATGTCTGGCTTGGGCCGTCCGAGGTTTTTTTTTCCTTAGTGGTTTTCTCGTACATCCGACGTTGTGGACTTGATTTATTTTACTTGATTTAATCACCTAAATACATGTTTAGGATTAAACAAGATAAAATTTGGTTCACAAACTTGGTGCGAATTCAAATTGAAAAGTTTATTTTTTTTTGGAAAACCTACAAAGAAAATGGAACAAAGACTTTAAATTGTAAATAGTTGCAAGTGGATATGTTAGCACAATTGGAGGTGGTAATGATTGGAAATCCTCTTTAATGATTGGATATGAGTATTATTTTTTAGAAAGTAAGGTACCTTTGACATTTTTATAGAGGATGATCCTTGATAATAAGTTTAATTCTTGTTGTCATGATTAAAAATCATTATTGGACAAGGCATAGAATAATATGATATGTCACAACTCATTAATCGCTGGCATGATCGTAAAGATTCTCTCTTTTAGTTATAACATTAGGCCTAATAAGATAACTATGGATCCACTAATGAGAGAATAAGATAAGTTCATTAAGGAGAATGGGCTTAAAGTCTGTTAAAACATAAAAGATTTCACATAAATGGCTAAAGATACAAAGAACTAGGTTCAATGAGAAAACCTAATTAGGTGCGAGTCAGTTAGCACTAAGAAGAAAGCAAATTATTCCTCTCATTCCTAGTATGAGTAAGTGCATTATTTGTCACGTGTAACAGGATAAACTTTATTTTTTAATGATTTCTATATTTTGAACATATGGGTCAAGCAGGGTATTAGCATGATAAGCTTTATGGAAATCACCTATGTGAGTGAGTAGGGACTACTTTTATGAGAATAACCAGTGATTACACTCCTAAATTCTCCATCAAGCTCGTGAAACCATGTAATAATCGTGCCCTAAATTTTATATCTTTCCTTATAAAGTTGTAATTATGTATGAATAATGAGATTTAGTCATCATTGTAGCCTTCGTTCTTGTCGAATCGCAGTTTTAATAATGCAAAATTTGAACCTAGAAAAATAGAAGTCGTTTGAACGAGAATCGAATGAGGCTTCCGACGGCTTGAGTTTAAACCATTCCTATCATGCATTGAAATATTGTTATAACCTTTCATTGGAAGTGTCATTCGAACAAAGTAGCAATCCTGTTCGAACGAGACTTAAATGTTGTTCGAATGACCGGACGTGAATTTTGTGATATCGAGTACCCTTGTGTGCTGTCGCAATTTGGGCACTTAGATTGATAACATGTTGACTTCTGGTGAACCCATATGATAAAAAAATGTGTATAAAATGTGTGTGGGGGAGTTTTTAATTCATATGATAAAAAAAATATGTATAAAAATGTGTATAAGTCTTCTCCCTACCATTTTTCGTTCATAATCGCTCTCTCTAAGTTCATGGAACCCATCTTCTTCCCAAAGCCTTTTCCAACATATCCACACCTTATTACCACTTTGAAACACCATTATAAACCATTTATAAGCCTTGTCCACCATCTTCAAGCATTTTCAAGGGTGGAAGTGGGTGAGACAAAGCCTATAGGAGGAACTGTGGAGTTATTTGAAGTGATTTTGGAGTCTTTGGAGATAAGAACTTCCATCTTCATCCTCTTAGTTGTATTCTCTTCAAACCATAAGGTAGGGTGTTCCTCTTCCTAAATATTTCAAGGTTTTTATCTATGAAAAATGTGTAGGATGCATAATGGGTGATATTTAATGCTAAAAATGACATTTATTTGCTAACATGTTAAAGTCTTTCAAAAATGAATTTTCAAATAAGATAAACCCTAGAGAGGTATTTTACGAATAAAATGGAATTTTTACCTTAAAATATGGAAGAAAGCATGAAAAATCTAAACCCATGATTATTATATTATTTAAATGCATTTTGAGGAATTTCTAGGCTTGAAATCCTATTTAACATGTGTAGAATCATATAGTAGGATTAAAAAAGGCATTTTAGACTTGATAAATTATGTTAAAATTGGATTTATGAATAAATGATAAAATGAGGAAAAACAACCCTAAAAATGTGTTATAAATAGTGTTATAATAAATAAAATTTATATTTCAAGTCACATGTGATAATAGGGCAATGTTATAAACATTTGGTTAAAAATGGTCTTGAGTGATTAAATGCATTTTATATGGTAAACATAAAGTGTTAAACATGATTTTTAACATAAAATTATAGAATGGATGTTTGGAAAGGAAAAGTTGATTTTTAGTGATATGATGATTCAATAATGTTTGTTACAAAGTTATTATGAAATAAGGGTAAAATGGTGTTTTTGACCAATTTGAGTGTCCTAGTAGTTGAACTCCTCGCAAGACCTTATCGGTTATTTTTAGTGAAAATGGATAAAGTAGACAAAATAGCACGTTGGCAAAGGGAAATGGTAATACCAACCGCATGAATGATGAAAACGGTATAATGTCGGAATAATGCAGAAATTAGCTAAAATGTTAACACACATTAATATGGACTCAGATGACATTGGGATAATTAAGGAGGTCCCGGAGTTTTGGGGTGAAAGACCCAAAATCACTCGTCAGAGCAGATGGTAGCGTAGCCGACGGTGAAGAGCCCGTTAAAGTATGCGGATATTAGAAGATTTTGAGAAAAGATAATGGAAAATGGAAATGATATTAGTTGTTCTAAAAAATGCATATGTAAGACAACCTAATGAAACGTGATAAACACAGACTAATGAATAAAATGTGATAAATAGTCTTTAGGCCCGATAAAGGGTGGTATGAAATGGTTAGTGTGAGTATGAGCTCATCGCTCTGGCGCATTGCATTAATACTAACTAAATAGTTAAACATTTTATGAATTGAATAAAATACACGTCATATGTATAGTATTTTTGTAAAAAACATATATCTTAGTATTACCCACTCTGTTGAGTATTATCTCACCCTTACTTTTTATGTTAAAACCCCACCCCTAGGTACTTCCAGTAGGGACGTCCGAAAAGATGTGGGTAAGGCCCTAGAGGGTAATAAACATCGTTAGTGATCTGTCTCTTTTATGATACTATGTTTTGGAACTTTGGTGAATTTGGAACTTTAAACATTTATTCGGGCCTTTGACCATGGTTTGTAATATTACAAGGATGAATGTGATGTATTTCTTATTTAAGTTAGCATTGTGAACTAAACCGAATTTTTATAAATAAATCTTATAAATTGACTTAATTACTTAAAGTTGTCACTTTTTTTCCAACCTAAAACCGATAAATTATCCTTAATGAATGATGTAATAAGAAGGGTTTTTATTAAATAATTAAATTGGACTTTCCCATTCCCCTTAAACTCCTTGACTTGGTGCGGGTTGATCTAATGGTGACCCAAATCTGGAGCTGGGGCATTACAAATGGTATCAGATCAATAGGATCCTCCGGTGTAACGAAGTATTTATGCTTTCTTAGTACGCTTTCCCATTATGTTTCTTTGAAGTTAATTATTTACTTACTGATTTAGTACATCGCTTCCACTACCACTTTTAATTCGTATTATTGTGTACTGAACTCTCATTTATTATATAGATTCCTCCACGTCGTGATATAGCTAGTGGGTCAGGTACTAGCGAGCTTAGATGCATGGAGAAAGTTAAGTTCCAGCTCGCTGACTCCTTCACATAGCAGAAACGGGCTAAACAGAGTGTGATAATTGAGAGTACTACCCCTGACTCCATTCTTAAGGAGTTCAGGAGGTTTCACCCATTCACCTTTAATGGAACATCTGGCCCCAATACCACAGAAGAGTGGCTCGATGAAGTCACTAGGATAATGGAGATTCTTGACGTGCTAATTGGTCACAAAGGTAAGATCATTACATTCTAGCTCACAGTGTAAGTCCAATACTCGTGGAGCACCTATTCCACAAGTACTACAGAGACCATAGACTGGGGTAGCTTCAGAACTGCCTACCTTGACCAGTACTTTTCCCAGGCATTTAAGAATGCCAAGAAGGATGAGTTTGCCTAGTTAATACAGGGGAAGACTTCCATGAATGAGTATTTAATAAAGTTTGAAATCTTGTGTAAATATGTCGATGTTGTGCAGAGAGATGAGACTGAGAAGACGAGTCTATTTATTAAGGTCCTCAACTTGGATATTGGGTAGATTCTGGCTAGTATGGATCTACCCAACTTCATTTATTCAGTGAATAAGACTATTCGATTGGATCTTGATGATAAGGATGGCAAGGCCATTTGGGAGAATAAGAGGGAGCCTAATGGGTCCTAGGGCGATGGTTATAAGAAGTCCCGGGGCAGGGCTCAAGGTTTTTTGTGAGGATAAATACTGCTATGGGGGTTAGTTCTTCATCATCCCAGTGTACTAGTGATCATAGTCCTATAGACCCCACATATAGGATTATTGTGGGTCCCACAATCATTTTAAGAGATATTGCCCACACCGAGCTTCGGGCAGTCAACAGACTGTCAATTTTATGCTGGGCCAGAGTTCCAGTTGCATTGGCCCTACTCAATAGCTGCAGTAGCAGTTCTCCTAGGGCTATCAGTAGCTCGCAAGGTATAATGTCGATGGTTCACATCTAAGTTAGGGGCAGAGTAACTACGGTCCAGATTAAGTGCCTGATGACTAGGGTAGCAGGTTCAAGTTTAGGTGAGCTTATGCAATGTCATAGCTTACTGCACCTTCTGGCGACCCATCAGTGATGGAAGGTATGATTCTTTGGTACATTACATGGATTAAGGCACTATTTAATTCTATCATATTGCACTCTTTTATTTTGAGTTCCTTAGCATTCATTTTGGGACTAGAGATAGAGTAGTTTCATCCTTTTGTCTTTATAGGGCTTTCGATTTGGGGCAGTATAGTTCTCAATAAGGTCTGCCATAGGTGTGTGATCATGGATGGAGATTATGTTTGGGAGTATGATTTGATCCTTATAGACATGGATGAATTCGAGGTGATCCTTAGTACGAATAGGTTTTCATGTTTCCAAGATGTCATCGAATGCCATCGACATAATGTCTTAGTATCCCTTATAGTCGGTCTCGCCATCATTTTAGTAGCCAATAGGGAATTGATTACCTTGCAAGTTTTCTACCGTGCATGAGTAGAAGTGGTATTTTGGCTAGTTAAGCAGCTTGGTGTCTCAGGAGGATCCATATGGTATGATGTTAGACTACCCAAGGAGTTTATCGACATGTTCATGGACGATCTTCTTGGGTTACCTCCACACCGAGAGGTGGATTTTTCTATAGTATTGCATCAAGGCAACTTTATTCCGCCTCACTGAATGGCTCCAACATAATTTCAAGAATTAAGAGTTTAGTTGAAGAAGTTAACTAGTAAGGTCTTTAATCTCCCCATCCCCACAGGGAGCCCCGATCCTTTTTGTAAATAAAAGGGGAAATTCTCTTCGGATTTGTATCAACTACTGGAAGCTGAATAGGGTGACTATGAAGAATAAATACCATATGCCTCGTATTGACGACTGGTTCGATCAGTTGCATAGGGCGGGCATGTTTTAAATGATTGATTTACGGTCTCGGTACAACCAATTACACGCAAGGGAGGAGGATATCCCCAAGATGGAATTTTGAACTTCGTATGGACAATACGAGTTCCTAGTGATGCCCATCAGTTTGACCAATACCCCGACGACATCAAGGATCTGATGAATTACATTAATCATCCCTATTTAGATAAGTTTTGGTGGTCTTTGTGGATGATATATTAGTTTCTTTAGCTTCGGACATAGACCACGAGGAGCACCTCTGCGCAACATTGTAAGTACTCTGGGAGAACCAGATATATGCTAAGTTTAGTAATTAAAAGTTTTGGACGGAGGGGGTCAAGTTCCTTGGCCACGTGGTTTCTGACGAGGGAATTTTTGTCAACCCATCTAAGCTAGAGGACATTCTGAGATAAGACATGCCAAAGATAGTTGATGAAGTATGAAGTTTATTGGGTTTAACCAGTTACTACCACATGTTCGTACAAGATTTCTTGAGAGTTTATATAGCCCTCTCAATGTTGACTCGAAAGTGTGTACACATAGAATGATGAAAAGATTATGAGTTGTCCTTTCAAGAGCTAAAGGTTAGGTTGACCTCTGTGCCCGTTTTTATCCTGCCAGAGTGTAGTAGGGATTACACATTCTATCATAAAAATTCGAGGTCAAAGCTCGGTGCAGTTCCGATGTAGAATGCGCATATAGTCTCTTATGCATCTTGTCAGTTGAAAGTGCATGAGAGGAACTACCCTACCCATGATCTAGAGCTAGCCGCTGTGGTATTTGCACTCAAGATCTACACTTAAGATCTAGAGGTATTGTTTGTGTGGAGAATGATTTGAGGTGTTTTCCAAACATAAAAGCCTCAATTATATTTTCATGCAATGTGATCTTAATATCCGTCAGAGGCGATGGATGTAATTGATGGAGGACTACGACTTCTCATTGAAGTATCATTCCAATATGGCTAGTTCGGTGTAAATATTTCATATTTATCCCTTAATTTTTGTATTCTTATGATCCCGTGCATTATAATTAGATTGTATTTATCTCATAATTATTATACTAACCTTTTCAGCAATTATTTCTTATTTTGTGTGTTTATATCTTATTTTACAGGTATTTTATGCAAGTGGATACTAGAGGAAAACTAAAACAATGAAAGAAATAAAGGAAAGGAAAGTCAAGGTCAATTTCAAAATTTTACGTTCATAAATCGAAGGCGAATCAAATGGATAGTTGAAGACCTTGAAGCTACGAGCATATTGGAAGAAACGACACCCAAATCCAAGCTACTGTGAAGAAGTTACGAGCGTTTGAAGATGAGAAGAGAATCCAGGGGCAAAAGTGGAATTTCAAAAATTCACTAGCCCTAACCGGTTCGCCCTTGGCCCGAACCGGTTCGCCCCTAGCCCGAACCGGTTCGATTGTTCAGATATGGGACTTTTATTTTATTCCTCAATTTTACCTAGAGAGTATGTGTTAATAATACTTCCAAAACGACCCAAGAAGGTGGGTAACTTTGTATTAGTGTTCTCATACTTTAGCTTTACACAAGTTTTACCTAGTTTTGAAGAGGAGAAAGAGTCTAAGAAAAGAAAAGACCTACAATTCATTATTTTGCATAAAAATTCAATTAAAGTATAGATTTCTTCCTTATTTCTTTTAAGCGTTATTCTCTACATGATCTTTCTTCCTTATTTTCATCTTGTGATTATTTACATGTTTTCTTACAATACATATTTCATCATGTCTACATGCAACGTAAAAATCTCATGCGTAGTTCACTTTTCCATGTCTCATTAGATTTTTAGTAGGTTGGGGTCATGAACCCAACCTAGGTATTATAGATGGATAAAAAATTGGATAAAATTAAATAAATAATTAAGAGGTTTGATATCTTGTCTAAAAAAGTATTATAAGTCTTTTAATTTTGTTTTCATTGGTAATCGGAATATAAGGATATAATACGCATGTCGACAATTTCATCGTTCGCATTAGATTTATTTTTTACTATATAGTGTGAGGAGTAAAATTCCCATATATTTAGTGCTTAGATAAATTTAAGGTTTTCTCTTAATTATAAGTTTGGTTCTAGAATGTTTTTAATCCGACATAATTTCATACTGTTCGGGGGATTTTATTCCAATCCCACCTTTCTCATATAGTTTTTTTTCAAAAATAATTTTTTTTAGTCCTTGCTTACTTTAGTTAATTCACATTTGCTAGTTATATTTCTTTAGTTAAGTAGATTTTTCTCATAAAATCATCATATTTCCTTTTTTTCTGTCGAGAGTCATTATTTAGATTTCTGACGCCTTCCCTTAGTAGTTGTTACAATCATTCGTCATATTCCCTATGTTCGACGCCTGAGTTATTGGGGTATTACTTGAGCGACTGATTTACACTTGAGCTGTAGATACATGTATTGAACACACTTTTTTAGTCGCGCCAAGCTTTTGGTGCCATTGCCGGGGACTAGGTAGACATATTAGGTTAGGTAAAATTAATCTAGTAATTTGACTTTAATTCATAAAAGCCAAAAAGATTCATAAAACCCAGAAATTCAAAAAAATAAAAAATATTAAAATATCCAAAAAAATCAGAAAAAAAAATAAAAAAAAATATTCTTTCATGCTTTAAATGCGAAACAGTCAACCCAATGCCAAACCTATTCACTATACGGTACATGAAAATCCCATAGTCGAACTCATTCCTGATAGCATGCACACTCCAAACGCTCCAAATTTCTGGGTACCACCTCCTACACCGCGTAGTCATACCAGGAGTCATACGTTTAGGAACTCCGATGAGGAAAGTGATTCTATAAGTGTGAGTGCGATGTCTGACCACGCTAATTTTGGGATGGGTGAAGGAGTGATTCCATATTTCACCATAAGACACCTCTAATACCTCGAGCAAACCGTTGCTCCAAGATGTGTTATATTAGCGTATAATACAGGGCAATTTTACTTTAGGAATGGGAGGATTTAGATTCTCCAAACATTTCATGGCATGGAGTCAAAAAAGCCCTACTTCCACTTTAGAGAATTTGAGGAGGCTTGCGAGATATTGAATGATCAAACGTGCACCCAATACATAGTGCACATCGAGCTTTTTCCCTTCTCTCTTAAGGACAAGGCCAAGACTTGGCTTTAGCCACTAGCACCAAACTCGATAGGCATGTGGAGGGATAGACTGGATGAGTTTCTCCAAAAGTTATTTCTCGCACATAAGACCAATTCCATTAGGGATAAAATTAAGACCTTTAGGCAAAAGAAAATGAGCCATTTGATAAATGTCGGGGGAGGTTCAATGAGTTAATTAACATGTGCCCACTTCCATCATGGGCTAAGCTTAAGTTCCAAGAAACTCGTTAAGACTATGTTCCCGGGAGAGTTCTTAGGTTAGAATCCAATGATGTAGAGACCCACTTTAAGAATATCACCAAGACTACTCTATCATGGGACATATCGAATCCAAACAACCAAACCAAAGCTAGATGCATGTCCATGACTCCTTCCTCGTTCAGATTATATGAATTGGATAAGGAAGCCAAGTTGAAGCTTTAAATTAATTAACTAGCGAAGAGACTAGAGGACATAGTCGAAGCTAGGGGAGAGACTTATCCATCTCCATTCGAGCAATTAAAGAGGAGATGTGCGCAATTTGTGAGGCGAGACATTTAACAAAAGAATATCCGACCATACCCGCCTACAAAGTTATGCTACAAGAGCAAGTTGAGGTGGTGGGAGACTATAAGGTTAATTTTAATGCCCCTCATGGGAATTCATACAATCCCTCATGGAAAAACCATCTCGGTTTTAGTTACGGGACATAGAATGCAACAATGAGACCGAATCTACATGCTACCCAACAACCGCCACCATTCCCACTTTACCAACAAGCACCATTTATGCAAGAGCCCCCTCATGCGCATTATATAATCCCACATTGAAAGAGTCTTGAGGACACTCTAACTCAATTCATGCAAAGTCAGTCAACGATAAATGATCAAAATATCCAAAATTTTGCTGACTTAAAGACATCATTGTCTAAGTTGTTATGTCCCATAAGTGTCCAAGAAAGGGCAAGTTTTTCACCCCAGGCCAAAGGCCTCCCCAAAAGTCAATATTATGTTAGCTCTAATACCGACAAGAACAAAGTAAAATTTCAAGTGGTTACTACTCTACGTAATGGGAGAGTTATTGACTTGTCATCTCCCCCACACTATGAGCAAACTGACTAGGAGGCTTTGCCCGGCACGAAAGAGGCTGAAGATACCCCCTTGGAAGAGAGTGATAAAGAGGACACAGTTAGGCACGAGGTGGCAGTGAAACCCTTCAATTACACTCCTTACCCTCAATGGTTGGTCCCTCCTCCTAAAGGAACCTTCCAAGATTATATCTTAGAAGTGATTAAGCAAGAAAATCTTAATTTACCTCTTCTCGAGGCAATAAAGAAAATCCTCACATATGCAAAGTTTCTTAAGGACTTGCTAACTGTAAAACGTAGGTTAAAGGTAAATAATAAGGTATTATTAGCACAAAACATAAGTTTGGTACTTTTATGTCACCTCCCACAGAAGTATAAAGATCCGGGTGCACCTACCATTTCGTGCACCATTGGAGAGTGTAAAATTGAGACAAAATTATTAGATTTAGGTACGAGTGTTAATATTCTCCCTTACTCCATCTATAGACAACTTTATTCGGGGGACGTTAAGCCTACAAATATTACTCTCCAACTCACTAATCATTACGTATGTGATTGTTTAAGTCGACACTTTCTACTTCCCGATAGATTTTGTCATTTGGGACATGGATCCTCCTCTCCCTCGAGCCATTATGTTCTTCTGATCCTTGGCGACCCATTATTAGCTACAACTAATGCTTTGATTAGCACGTGAAAGGGGAAAATGTAACTCACATTTGGGAATATGATACTCGAGACAAGTATGTTCATCATCACCCAGAAAATGGGTGATGAGGAGTTACACGAGTTGGATCTTATAGAGGAGGTAGTACACGAACGAATTGAGGTATTGGATGTGAGTGAGAGTGATGACAACGTGAGAGATATTAGCCGGATATCTCAATTTGAGGAACTACCAATAAATAAATCAAGAACGGTTCCCTCTGATGAGAAGTTTCCCACCCTCAAATTGAAAAAAGATTCATTCTAATGTCAAATACGCTTATTTAGGAGAGGATGAGACATATACTGTTATTGTCTCCTCGATCCTAAATAAAGATCAAGAGGGAAAGCTTATGGACATTCTGAGGAAACACTGAAGTGATTTTGGTTGGAGCATCACTGATTTGAAGGGTATAAGTCCTTTAATTTGTACCCATAAAATCCACCTCGAGGAGGACGTGAGACCCTCTAGGTGGATGCAAAGGAATTTGAACCCAACGACAAAAGATATTTTAACAGCGAAAATTATAGAGTTATTAGATGCATGCATCATGTATCCCATCTCGAATAGTAAATGGGTGATTCCTATTCAAGTCACCCCGAAGAAGTTAGGAATGTCTATGGTCGAAAACGTAAAGGGGGAATTTATCCCAAAATGTACCATCACCGGGTGGCGAGTTTGCATTGACTACCGAAAGTTCAATGCCGACACTCATAAAGACCATTTCCCTTTATCATTTATGGACAAAATTCTTGAGAGACTAGTGGGCCACCCGTTTTACTATTTTTCAAATGATTATTCCAGGTATAACCTAATTGAGGTGGAAGTTTTAGATCAAAAAAGACTATGTTCACATGTTCTTTTCGAACGTTTGCCTACAAACGTATTCCACTTAGATTATGTAATGCAATCTCGACTTTTCAACGGTGAATGCTTAGTCTATTTATCGACAAGGTCGAATGGGGACTTGAGATTTTATGGACGATTTTAGTGTCTTCGGCTCCTCCTTTGACCATTGTCTAGCTAATATAGAGAAGGTTTTATCCCAATATGTGGAAAAGAACTTGGTACTAAATTGGCAGAAGTGCTATTTTATGGTTACCAAAGTCATAGTTCTCGGCCACATTGTGTCATCGAAGGGTATAGAGGTCGATAGGGAAAAAACTGACGTTATTGCATACCTTTCCCCACCTAAGTCATTAAAATACGTGTGCTCATTCTTGGGCCACACGGGGTTTATTGTAGGTTTATTAAGGATTTTAGCACCATCGATAGGCCCTTTATTAACCTACTCATGAATGACACCACTTTTGAATGGAGAGAAGCATGCCAAGAATCTTCTAAAAAATTAAAAAGCATGCTAATCTCTATTCCTGTCATGCAAGCTCGAGATTGGACCCTTCTATTCATGATTATGTGAGATGCGAGTGATTATGCAGTAGGGGCAGTCTTAGTGCAACAGAGATAAGAAATCCCACATCATATACTATTCTAGTCGGACTTTAATCGGTCCTTAATTGAAATTTTCTACCATGGAAAAAAATTCTTGCGATAGTGTTTGCCCTAGACAAATTCTATTCTTACCTCATCGATTCACCCATTACATGCTTTACCGACCACGAGGCTCTAAAATATCTCCTTTCCAAGAAGGATACAAATCCGTGCCTTATTAGGTGGATCTCACTACTCCAATAATTTTACCTTCCCATTAAAGACAAGAAATGAGTAAAAAACATCGTACTCTCATCCGACGTACCTCAATATCCTATACCCTTAGACTAGTATTTTCCTGATGAGAATTAGTTGCCACTTCCTCTCTCCCTTGGTTTGAAAACATTGTTAGTTATCTAGTCACGAGTGTCATCCCCTCCGATTGGACGTCGCAAGATAAGAGGAAGTTCTTCAATTGTTCACGTAAATTTTTGTATGACGATCTATACTTGTTTAGGTATTCTACTGATCAAATAATCCAGAGATGTTTTTTGGATGACGAGATCCCTAGTGTCATCTAGTTTTGTCTCTCATAAGCATGTGGATGTCATTTTTCCATGAAAAAGATGATCGCTAAGATTATTCAAAGCGATCTCTATTAGCCCACAAACTTAGGGATGTAAATACACATTGAAAATCTCACGATAGGTGACAAAGAATGGGAGATATTATTTGAAGAGACATGATGTCGTTGACCCCTATTCTCTTCATCTAGATATTCTACTATTAAGGAATTGACTTTATGGGAACTTTCCCTCCCTCCTTTGATTTCCGATACATCCTTGTCATGGTAGACTATGTGTTGAAGTGGGTAGAGGCGATAACTATAAGGATAAATGACAGTGAAGTGGAAAAAATGTTCATTCATAAACACATACTATCTCGCTTCGATGCTTTGATGACTATCATTAGTGATAATGACACACACTTTTGCAATATGAAGTTTGAAAAATTAATCAGAAAGTATGGTGTCGTCCACAAGGTTGGGACGATGAACCACCCTCAAACGAACGGGTAAGCCTAGAGATCAAAGAAATTCTCGAAAAAACTATTGATCCTAACCAAAAGGATTGGTCTACTCGATTGATCGATGCACTATGGGCTTATAGGACCACATACTTGAAATGTCCCCGTTTATCTTTGTGTATGGAAAGACTTTCCATATCCCCTTCGAGCTCGAGCATAAGGCAAATTGGGTCATTAAGAGGTTAAACTACAACATTGACAAAGTCGGGGAAGTCCAAAAATTGTAATTGCACGAGTTGGAAGAAATACGCAACGATGTGTATGAAATCACCCGCATATCCAAGGAAGTGATGAAACTCGCACATGAACTCACTATAAATCGAAAAGAGTTTTGCTCGAGTCAAAAAGTGATTTTATATAACTCGCGGCTACACTTATTTCTCGACAAATTACATTCATGGTGTACTGGTCCGTTTATCATAAGAGACGTGTTTCCTCACGGTGCTATATAATTGGAGACCTCAAAAGATGGGACAAGTTTAAAGTCAATGGACTACATCTAAAGTCATATTTAGAGGCGTCTATTGAGGAAGTCATCATAATTTTGTTGTTGGACCCCGTATATGGGGATGATTGAACTTGTGAAAGAGGCTGTCACACCCCCGATG
The DNA here is from genome assembly GCA_949130495.1 of Sambucus nigra. Classification (NCBI taxonomy): domain Eukaryota; kingdom Viridiplantae; phylum Streptophyta; class Magnoliopsida; order Dipsacales; family Adoxaceae; genus Sambucus; species Sambucus nigra. Next base: position 350,898,220 of record OX422218.1, read on the forward strand.
CGTATGGGGTGATTTTGTTATATATATGTGTATTTTAGGGTGTTCGTAAGTTATGGAGTCCGTATTATAAAGAGATATGAACCAAAATTTTGACCTTACTATGCCCGCGTGAGCATAAGTCAAAAAACAAAGAAATTTTGAGGTTATCCGATGACCAAAGTTAAAAGGTTGGTTTCAGGAGAAATTCTAGAGGAAAAATAAGACTTCCATCACATGGCCTAGGAAAAATGGGGGTCATCAAATTGTTGGGATGAAAGTTTGGCCAAATTGGTTCGCACTGAGACCGAACAGGTTCGCCTAGCCGAATTAGTTCGCCTAGCCGAATTGATTCGCCTAGCCGAATTGATTCGCCTAGCCGAACTGGTTCTCCAGACCTGGTCACATTTTTTGACTTTCCCTATTCCTTTTCCCACCATATTCATTCCCCCTTTTTCATCTTCCTTCCATTACAAAATTCCTTCCCTCAAAACACCCTCCAATTTCACCCAAACCCTAAATTCATCTCCCTCCACTCTATTCCCTCCCACCTTTTCACTTCCCACCATTTTCCATCCCTCCCCTCCTATAAATACCACACTCCTCCACCATTTTCCCCCACACCAATTTCTACTCTTTTCCTCTAAAAGTCTCCTTAAATCCCTTTCGCCAAATTTTCAAGCATGCATCGATACACCAAAAACGATTCCTTAGACATTATCGAAGAAGGTTAAAATGATGGCTTCCGCTCTTGTCAAGAGAGAAATTTGGTCGAGGTTCATTTCTGCCCACCCGGGTGGTATTTATCGAAAGGAAGGTTAAATTGGACAACCTTCCCAAGGACGTCACCGAAATTTTTCAACGTCGCGAATGGTGCCAATGGTTGAATCCCCCCACCAATTCGGTCTATGATCAGATAGTACGCCTCTTTTATAGAACGCTCATGCACAAATTCCAAGGACAAGATGAGGCCTATATTCGTGAGAATAGGGTTCCCTTATCCCTAACTATTATTTAAAAAAACATGAGGTCGGCATGTTGATTATCCCGCAACATCACACTCATCCGAACAATGCCCCCTCGTCTCTAAACAAAAGTACGTTGAGAGGTGGGCACCTGGGGAAGAATGGGCGACAGACATTTGTGCGGCCAGGAAGCTTCCCAAACGCATTTTATATGCCCACCTAATCACTTGCGGTAAAATTCTTCCCACCACCAATAATTCCTCAATCTGCCTCCGTCATGGAACCATTCTTCACCACCTTCTGGATGAGCAAAGACAAATAAGCCTCGCCCACATCTACCTTATAGATATCGTTGTCGCCGTCTATGAAAAGAAAGGCAACATGTCTCTTCCATATACAAGGTTCATTTGCTACCTTTATCTGATGCACATGTCCTCATGGGAGGTACTTGTACTCGTGTCCTAAAGCCAATCAATGCCTCCTCCATTCAGCATAGTTAGAGGAAAATATGGGCTGTTCAACATCCCCTTAATTTTCAAGGATGTGGAGATGGACGAAGAGGAGGAAGAAATGGGTGACGCAGAAGAAGAAGAAGAAGAAGAAGAAGAAGAAGAAGAAGAAGAAGAAGAAGAAGAATAAGAGGGGGACTCGGACTACGAGCCCAATTTTGATGAAGGATCTTTTCAATAGGCGTTATCAATCGTCGAAATAATGATTTGAAAACTCATATCGACGGGTTCATTTTTGAGTTGGGACCTAATAAGAAGTGGATAGGCGTGACTATAGGCGAGACACGAGCATGGTGATGAGATTCCAAGCGGATATGTACCGCTTGCAAATGGGGTCCGATGCACAATTTCCATCCTATTTCTATGACTCCTAACTCGCGATCCTAATGCCCCCAGGCTATCGCACAAAATCTTTGGGCTATTTGTGGTTCCTTCTTATGTAGTTCTTGTGTTTTTCATTGATATATTCTTGTAAGAGATATGTAATTTCTACCACTTTCTACAGGATTTGTAATTGTTGTTATTAATGAGAAATTTCATTTTATTTCTTTGCTCGTTTTATTTTCTCACTATTTCATTTCTTATTTAGCTTTAGTCCTTTTAATTGAGGACAATGTAAAAGTCTAAGTTGTGTGTGTGTGCGTGTGTGTGAGGAGGGGGGTCACTAGTGCGTCTTTAGAACTTCATAAATCTTTAAAATGACAACTTCACAAATTTTAAAAATGCCCCTCCAAAATTTAAAAAATATCAAAAAATTTGTATAAATAATAAAATCTCAAAAAAATTCAAAAATTTTGAAAAAAATTAAAAATATTTTTCTTCAAAATAAATAAATTTTGGAATTTAAATTCTTTAAAAATATCACTAAAATCTTGTTTATAGTCTTAGTTTGTAAAAAATAAATGCACTAAGCCGAAATTGACCAAAAACGAAAATTGAATGAAAATTGATGACTTAACGAATAAGTGTGGAGATTTTTAACTCGGTGAGATTTTGAGCCTATCACTTTCTAAAATAATTAAATCACTCCGAGTTAAAAATTAACTCAAAGTTCTTTTAGCGTTAAAAGTTCATTGATGATCGCTAAATTGTTGTTTTGATTGGTTACGAAAAACAATTGAGATGTCGTCTTGAAAATGCAATGAAAATATCTTTAAATTAAAATTAATCTTGAGAAACATGTGGTAAAAAAATTAGTAATTCAGTTAAATAAAGTTAGGGCATCGTTTGTTTACCCAAAAATATTAGCCATAAAAAGTCATGAAAAATTTCAATTTTTTTGCAAGCCAATTTGAGCCTAATTATTTCTACCCCTTTTCGTTTGTTAACCTGAAAAAAATCCAATTGGTCCAAAGTTGTGATAATCGAAAATTCATCAATTAAATCCAAATGGTACATTAAAAGGGGCAAGAAAAATAAAAAAATATGCTCACAGAAAAAATCCCAAGAAAAAAATATAAAAATGAGAAAAATAGAAGAAAGGAAGAAAAAGAAGAGAAAATGAGCAAAAGCCCGAAAAAGTGCCAATGGACATCGCAAGAAAAATTTTCAATTCTGAAAAAAATTCCCAACCATACCCATTTTTTACCTAATACACCATAACCCGAAAAAGTCCTAAACGAGTTCGAATGGCGAAATTAATTACCGTGTGGAGAGATAAACACGAAAAGATAATAAAAAAGATTAAATAGTGCCTATAAAAGATGATGTTTCCCATTTCTCTATGACCGTACCCCGTTCATGAGATCTTTTCACCTAAATAATTTCGCCTTTCAATTTGTTGTGACACCCTAGTTATTAAAATAACGGGTGTCCAACCCTTATTAAAATAGAATAGTAATATCATTTGGCTCATTCTTAGCATCACTGTCGAAATCAATTAATTACTAACCACCTATTATTAAATTAGTTGAAAGTCAATTTTAATATCTATTAGAAATAACATAATCAACCCACAATTTAGTTAAACAACTAAAGCAAATCCACGGTAACATTATAAATCTGAAACATAAGTCTATTATATGCCAATTCCATAACCGAACAATCCATCAGTTGAAATTCTAACCATACAACAATTCCAAATAAAATGAAATAAAATAAATTGTCCAACTTAGGCAACAAGCATGGAAATAACACCGACACTATCTAGAATGTGATGAAATAAATGATTACAACAATATCCTGCAACATCCACAATTGTTGTAGCTCCAGTACCTTATAGAACGATCAAGCTTGACGTTCCCGTGGTTAGACACCTAAAAGGTTTTAAAAATAGATTTGATACGGGTCATCGCCCAAAAACCTTTTAGAAAATATTTTTCAAGTAATTAAAATGCATCATTGACTATGCCCATTCTTTCATATTTTAAATTGGTGTCACACTCTCTTGAGATATTACTCACCTCTTATCTAAAGTGCGCACCTAAGGTTTGCATTTTAACCGTCTACTTATACTACCCGCCTAACTAGTCCCATACCAGCCTTAATTTTGTATGCTATCACATCACCATGTATTTTATTGAATTAATTCCAATTATCATTAATAATTATAATCCTCAATTATATTCTATTAATTAAAGTCATTAACTTTCACTAGTTAAATCCACATTATTCACACTAAATGTTAAGCCGTGTATACTTCTTCCCATTAATATACATAATATTCACATGAGATGATACATATATATCACTCACTATATACGTATACCCATCACCCCTCTCAGATAAAACTCCTTGAGATACGGTTATCTAGTGTGCTATTCTTCAAGATAATACTTCTTCACACTTGAAAAATCAGGACGGAATCTCATATCGTACCCGAAAATAAAACATATTGGAGGCAATTATAGTTCTGATCCAGTGAACATAACTATACCAATATTACTTCACTCGACTCCAGTTGTATCAAGAATGCATGTCTCTATGATTTGGGGTCGATACTTAGCCTACTTTCACTCACTAGGGAGAACACCCACATTGCGCAACCTCTATTAATAACACCCCTAAAGTGAATTGTTTAATTAATTATATTATTCACAACGATATATATATATATATATATATATATATATATATATATATATAATAAGTAACAATGGTATTATTACTGTTTCGTAAGCTTATAAGATAAATTAACGGTTGAAAAGGAATGTGGGTGTTTCCATCTAATGGTTTCACAAGAAGCCATGTGGGGCTGCAAAATTGTAAAGGATATCACGCCAATCGCTCTGCCGAACTGTACCCACCTCGAGCCGCTCACCACTGTCGAATCCCTCACCCACTAACAGAGCACAAGGCTCGAGGGTCTCTCTCCATCACTCATTCTGAGCTCTTCCAAAATGGTCATAACCTCTCTTCTTTTCAAACATTTTCTCCTCATTCTTTATTTCGAGTTTAGATCTGACGAAAGCAGACCAATCTTTCTCTCTCTCACACTGTCTCCCTCTTTAGTTTGCCTAGGTATATTATCTTTCTCTCTCTCATGCGTAAGAACCTTGAATATTTATTTCTTCATTTTTTCTTCTCAGTTTTTGGGGTTCAAATATTAAGAACCTTTAACTTTTGTTGATGAGAATCAGATCCAAACCTCACCCAAAAACTAAAATATGCTATTGTACTTGAAAATCTCTTTCTAAACCTCTCTCTCCCCCCTGTAAACTTGAGGTTTGTGTGTTGCTGAATGACTTTTGTTTTTAAAATTGATTTTTGGCTTTATGTTTTCCTAAGTTTCTCTCTCCTCGAGAATTTGTACCTTTGTTGAAGATGATATGTAACTACTTTGTTAAATCACTTTCATTTCAAGTTTTCCAGGGTACTTTGTTGAAGATGAAATGGGTATGGTTATGGGGGTTCGGATCTGCGTGGGTCGGGCTATGAGAGAGAGGAAGCGGTGTCGGGTTCCACTTCCCTCTCCTGTAGCAGGTTAGATTCATCGTTTTTAATTAAGTTATTGCTTTTTTTTTTCTGATCAATTTTATTTTCATAATATTTAACTTGGAACTGATCAATTTTGTCTTCTAGCTCGAGCTTTTTTCCGACTACCAACTGCTGGTCAAGAGCTTGGATGAATACACAAGAAAACTATTTTTCTTCGACATCCAATTCTTTCTCTGACTACCAAGCGCCCACCAGAGGCTTCGTTAGACCAAACTTCTTCACCAATGGATTTTCTGATGCCGGTCAGGCGTACTGGTTTTATTTGTTGCTGGCAGTTCTATGTATGACTTTGTGATTTTGATCAAACTTTTCGGGTCTCAGACTGTTCTTTTGGTTCGGGTAGAACCCGATTCTGGTTGGTGCTCTATTTTTATTTAATTATTTTATTTAATGCTGGGACTGGTGATTTGTTGGTAGTTTACGCCCCTATGTTTTTGGTCATTTAATTTTTTATATGGACATTATAAAGTTGTGATGGTTTTCTATTTCGTTATTGGGACATTATAAAGCTGTGATACATTCTCTCTTATTTTTTGTCATACACGTGCATGATGTTATCAAATAAAAGTTACACAATAACACTAAATCTTTTTTTATATAATTGAGATTGACATATAATAATGTTGAAAAGTTAAGATATGCTTGTTGAAGAGATAAAAAAATCGGGTGAAAAGTATGCAATGAGTTGACATATTAATTAAAATGTGAGGGGAGAGTTGAATATTTTAATAATGGAGTAAATATGTTACTTTTAACAAGAGTTGTATTATTACCCTGCCATAAGAATAATGGAACAAATATGTCATGTGTATTTGAAGGCCATCACCGAAAAGATAAAAGGGTACATGTGTGTACGTATTTACCAAGAATTATATTGTATGAGCTACACATTTTTATATCTGAAATTTTGTGGCGGTAGGAAAGATGCATGTTGTTTGCAATATTTATATAGACATTCTAGTGGTAAACGAGTACATGTGTACATATTTATTTGATGGATGGTTTACTGCAATTCGTACAAGGAAAGGACCGGAGAGTCTAAATTAATTAAAAGGTGATGGAATAAGTGGAGACGTGAAACTTTAATCTTAGAACTGTAGGAATTGTGAAGTAAGGAACTTAATTATTAGGACCCATGTGCTGGACTTTTTATTTCACTATAAAATAAATTTATCGTCGTGTCATCAGTACGGGAACGAAATAACACAGGTACAAATTTATCGTCGTGCCGTCGGTCTGAATACATGAATGTTGAGATGAGAAATTATTTTATTGACAACATCATCATATCCATAACAATTGTATCAAAATAATGTCTCTCATGCGATGGAATCATGTAACAGTTAAATACTATATGTTAATAGTTATATTAGTACCATACAATTAGATGTATGGTGTGAAAGAGTTAAGTTACATGTAACTGTTATGCATTTATATATATTGGGGAACGCAGTATGGATGTTTTGTTAGGATATGATATTTTTGTTGTACTTTCAAAATTTTCTTCATGTCGCGATTATAAACTTTAAAAAAATTTGTCGTGCCTTCAGGCACGGGTATCCGCTAGTATATATATATATATATATATATATATATATATATATACTATCTCTGTACCCATATATATATTTCTCAAAAATCCATTTAACTGTGCCGATCACTCATAGCACATATAAACCATTTTCACAATATTTTTCATATCCATAATTAATTAAACATTCACTAGGTTAATTAATTAAATCTCATCATATAAATTTTTGGATACGTATTATTTCACCCAAGCCACATCCTTACATTTTTTAATTTTCATTCAAATTCTATTATTCATTTTCGAATAAAATTCATCCCACTTATTCTAACTTGTATCCCCGAGAAATCTCAAATAATTTTAACCCACCATCTCAATTCATATATTTTTCCAGAAGTTTACAATTTTCTCCAAATATTTAGTTCAATCCCCCAATTAACATTTTAATCTTTTCTATAAAAATAGCACAATTGTCCATGGCAGGGGGTTCGAACCGATTCGGCTGTGGGGCGAATTGGTTCGCCCTTGGAAATTTGTCTTAGTTTTTTTAGTCCGAATTTCAGTAATTTCAACCTAAAAAATGATCATCAACACAATTTATTTCAATCTATATTATGCTTGATCGATTTGATATCAATGGAACTCATCATTACATATAATCATCATCTAAATTTGTAACTTTAATGGGGATAAATTTTATCTCTACATGCTATATCACAAATTTAATTACAAGTTTTCTCCATCTTAATTCCACTACATATGAACTTATAATCCCAAAGTTTTCATGATTTAAATTCATCCATAAATTTCCATCATCATATGTCAAAATCCATTTGCGTAATCATTTCCTCAAATCCCAAAATTTGACATTTGAATTCCACCAAAAATAATTTTTCCAACTTTAATATGATAAAAATTGAAAGCATAATTATTAGTAAGATAATCCCTTGCCTTGATAGTTTGTAGTGGTTGAATTTGATGAAGAGGATGATGAATATCCTTGAATCCCTTCCCCAATCTTCAATCCCTTAGTTTTCTTGAGTTATCCTTCACTTTCTCATTTGAACCATTGAGTTTCCTCTCTAATTCTTTTCCCTTTCACTCCAACTCTTGGTATCTCTCAACTAAAGCTTTAGAATATGAGAATGACCCTTCTTTGTCACTCATCCCTTCAATATATAAGTAAGAATCCCAAAATTGACTTTTCACATACTAATAAAATGGCCAATTAATCCCAACTAGTCTAAAAAGCCCCCGAGACCCAAACACAGCTCCCGGGTACTTAATTTTGACGATTTCAACTCATTCTGAATCAACCGTGCACTCTAAATAACTATTCAAGCCACTTATAAATATGTTCCTATATCAACCCTTATAAATAATTCCTAGTTAAGATATTAATAATTATTATCGTGTTTACTCACTTACAACATAATTCATTTTTTTTACTATTACATACTAGCAAATATATGGTCACTTAAATATCAATTCATTGCAGATCCAAATTAATATTTAAAACATTCTCATTATTTCTTGATTTAATTAAATTATTACTCACATAATTTAAATGCTCAGTTTAATATATATAATCCAATTTTTTAATTCATTGCACATCCAAATTAATATTTAAAAATTTCTTATTATTTCTTGATTTAATTTTATTTTGACTCACTCACATAATTTAAATGTTCATTTTAATATATATAATCAATTATATATATATATATATATATAGGGTATTACATTTGTGTACGTGAATTCGTGTTCCATTATATTTACTCTTTATATCACGTATATCGAGAGAAAGTAGTTATAATCGGAGTGATTTGTTTCTGAAAGCATTCCGTGAGAAATTAAATCAAGGCGAATTTTCGGAATGTAACATAAGGCTTCGCACAAATACACTATGAATTGAGACTATTGAATAAAAATTTAAATTGACTATTTTTTTGAAATTTTAATTCTGCAATTTTAAGTTATTTTGATATTTCTTTAAGTCGTGTGAAAAACGAATTTTGTGGGTAAATTCACTACAACCGTCACAAGACACCGCTAGTCCTAGTAGGGTAGACTAGGGGTTTAAAGGCTTGTTGAATACACTAAATGAAATCGCTTTCCTGAGAAAGAGGTATTCTATCCTAATAAATTTTTTAGAAGTTCATTTTAACTCTTACTCTTATTCTTATACATCTCTCGGGATAAGCAACGTTCTAAGTTATGGGGATTTGATTTGGCATAAATATTTTATATTCATCCCCTTAATTACGGTATTCTAATGGTTCCGTGCATTGTAATTAGACTGGATTTATCTCATAATCATGTTACTAACCTTTTTGGTAAGTATTTCTTATTTTGTGTGTTTCTCTCTTATTTTACAGGTGATTACCGAAACAACGAACAAAATAAAGGAAAGGAAAGTAAAGGAAAATTTTTATAATTAGCCAGATAGAACCCGGAGGTGGATCCAAAAGGAAAGTTGAGGAGATTGAGGCTACGAGCATACAAGAAGAAACGACACCCAAATCCGAGCTACGATGAAGAAGTTAGGAGCATTTGAAGATGAGACGAGAATCTAGGTGTAAAAGTGGAATTTCAAAAATTCATTGAGAAAAACCGATTCGTCCCACGGTCGAATCGGTTCGGTTTTTCATATTGAATTTTTGTTTTATTCCTTAATTTTAGCTAGAGAGTTGTATATGTTAAAAACACTTCCAAAACAACCCAAGAGTGTGGTAACTTTGTATTAAGGTTCTCATACTTTAGCTTTATAGAAGTTTTAACTCGGTTTTGAATAGGAGAAAGAGGATAAGAAAAGAGATGACCTAGAATTGTTTATTTTGCATGAAAATTCAATTCAAGTAAATATCTCTTCCTTATTTATGTTAAGCGTTATTCTCTACATGATCTTTTTTCCTTATTTCCGTATTATGATTATTTACATGTTTGCTTGCAAGACATCTTTCATCATTTCCACATGCAACGTAAAAATCTTATGTACAGTTAACTTTTCCATGTCCAACTAGATTTTTACATGTTAGGGTGCATGAACCCAACTAGGTATGATGGATGGATATAAAATTAAATAAATAATTTATAGGCTTAATATCTTGTTGGAACAGGTATTGTAGGTCTTTTAATTTCGTTTGTTGTAGGTAACTGAAATATATAAGGATATAACGCGTGTCGACAATTTCATCATTCACATTAGATTTATTTTTTACCATATATTACGTGGAATAAAATTCTCATATATTTAGTGCTTAGATAAATTTTAGGTTTTCTCTTAATTATATGTTTGGATCTCGAATGTTTTATATCCGACATTATTGCTTACGATCCGAGGGATTTTATTCCAATCCCACTTTTCTCATATAGTTATTTTTCAAAAATCAAACATTTTTAGTCCTTGTTTACTTTATTAAATTTTCACTTGCTAGTTATATTGCTTTACTTAAATATAATTTTCTCATAAAATCATCATCTGTCCCTTTTTCTTTCGAGGTCGTTAGTTAGATTTTCAACGCCTTCCCTTAGTAGTCGTTATGATCTTTCATTCCTTGGGTTTGACATCCGACTTACCGAGGTATTATTTGAGCAATAGTTTTACACTTAATCCGTAGATACACACGTTGTACACATTTTTTTAGTCGCATCAATGACCAATGTGGTGGACGATTCTCATTTTCAAAAGTCTAGTCTCACCCTTGCGGTGATGAGGTGCCATTAGTGGGTTGCAAAAAATAGATTTGCACATTCGGGGGGGGTTATAATAGGGCATACCTTTGGGTCATGGTGGCTAGGCTAGTCATACAACAAAAAGTTCTTGATGCTTAGTTTTGTGATCCAGAGTTTTTTTAGTATCAAGACCGTATTCAGAATGGGGAAGCATTCGACACTCTTACCTTGGATAAGGAAGGTGGGGTGTGACATAAGGGTCAACTAATTTTCCCTATTATCGATGAGCTTTAGGACGAGTTGATGGAAAATGCCCATCACTTGCACTTTAGCATACATCTCGGTGCCACCAAGATATATAAGGACTTGTGTTGAGACTTCTAGTGGTCAGACATGAACAGAGATATAGCAACATATATAGCCAAGTGCTACACTTGTTTATAGTCAAAGATCAATCATAAGAACCCAACAGAACTATTGCAACCACTACCCATGGCAGAGTGCAAGTGGGAGAACATCACGATGGATTTTTTCACGGCTTTACTATGGTCTGAGTGTGGTCACGATGTAGTATAGGTTATAGTGGATTGACTCACAAAATCTACACACTTCTTACTGATCAAGGTCACAGATAATGTGGCTAAGATGGTGAGGTTGTATGTAAGAGAAATAGTCAAACTCCATGATTTCCCACTCTCAATTGTCACAGATAGGGGTTCCCGATTAGTATCTAGGTTCTAGAAGTAATTCCAATAGGAGTTGGTACCGAACTTCATATGAGTATGTCATATCATCCTAAGATCGATCAATAATCAGATCAAACAAATCAAATTTTAGAGGATATGCTGAGAGCTTATGGGCTCAACTTTCAAGGTAGTTGGGCAAAAAGTCCGCATCTAGCAGAGTTCACCTACAACCACAGTTATTAGGCGAGCATTAATATGTCTCCCAATGAGGCCCATTATGGGAGGCCATTTCATTCACCGATTTTATTAGGATGAGGTGAGTAAAACATATCTCATTAATTCAGAATTGATTCAAGAGATGAAAGAAAAGGTTCAGGTAATTCGTCAGAGAATCATGATGGCACAGTTCTGACAAAAGAATTACTCTGATAATCATGGAGACCACCTAGAGTTTTGGTTATGTGACCATATGATGCTGAAGGTTAGAGAAAGAACTGATAGTTAATGATTCAGGCAGAAGGGGAAGCTGACTCCATAGTATATCGGTCCTTTCGAGATCCTGGAGCGAATTGAGGATGTGTCATACCGCTTGTCACTGCCTCCTCAATTATCCCAAGTGAATAATGTATTCCGTGTGTCTATGCTAAATAATTATCTTAACGATCCTCATCATGTCATCAATTTGAACCTTATCTAGTTAGAGGGAGATATTACATTTCCCACTCAAACTATATCCATTTTAGACCGGGTAGGACAGGGTCTTGTGCAACAAGATCATTACCTTATTGAAATTTCTTTGGGAATTTCAAGATATTTAAGGTGCTACCTGGAAACACAAGTCAGATATGCAGGAAAAGCACCCAAAACTCTTTCCTTTGTTTATCGTTCTTATTTCAGGGAGGAAATATCCTAAGGCGTGGAGAATGTAATACTAGTGCCATCAAGTTTATCTCTATCCTTGTAAAGTTGTAATTATGTATGAATAATGAGATTTAATTTTCATTGTGGACTTAGTGCTTGTGTAATCGTGGTTTTAATAACACAAAGCTTGAACCTAGGAAAATAGAGTTCGTTCGAAAGAGGGGTCATTTTTGTTCTAACGGGTCGTTAGAACGAGGCTAGAACGAGGCTTCTGATGACTTGAGTTTGACCCATTCCTCGCGTTCCCTGAAATCTTGTTAGAACCTCTCATTGAAATTTTCGTTCAAATGACGTTGCAATCTCGTTCGAAAGAGACTTAAAAGTCATTCAAATAATCGTACCTAAGTTTGTTCATTTCGAGTACCCTTGTGCCCTGTCACGTTTTGGGCCCTTAGATTAATGACATGTTGATTCTGGTGAAACTAGATGATGAGAAACATGTATAACATGTGTGTGGGTAGTTTTTAATTCATTCATGGGGGTTTCTTTGTGTTATAAGAGGAGATTGGGGATGATTCTTCTCCCCACCATTTTTCCCTCAGCATTTCTCTCTCTCTCTCTCTCTCTCTCTCTCTCTCTCTCTCTCTTTCCCTCTCTCTCTCACACACACACGCACATACACACACAGTTTCGAGAATTCATCTTCTTTTCCAAGCTTTTTTCACCATAGACACACCTTGACACCACTTTGTAACACCATTTAAAAGCCTAGTCCACCATCTTCAAGCATTCTCAAGGTTGGAAGTGGGTGGAGCCAAATCTTGTAGGAGGAACTTTGGAGTTATTGTAACGAGATTTTAGAGTCTTTGGAGCTAGGAACTTCCATCTTTATCCTCTTAGTTGTCTCCTCTTCAAACCATAAGGGATGTTTTTCCTTTTCCTAAAGATTTCAAGGTTTCTAACTATGAATAATTTGTAGGATGCATGATAGATAATATTAAATGCAAAAAATGATATTTATTTGTAAATATGTTATAGTCTTGTAAAATTGGTTTTTCAAAGAAGACAACCCCTAGAGGGGTATTTTACAAATAAAATGGCATTTTTACCTTAAAATATGGAAGAAAGAATGAAAATATAAACCCAACATTATTATCTTGTTTAAGTGCATTTTGAGGAATTTCCAGGCATGAAATTTTCTTCAACATGTGAATAATCATGTAGTAAGGTAGAAGAAGGTATTTTAGACTTAATAAATTATGTTGAAATGGTTTTTATAAAGAAATGATAAAATGAAGAAAAATAGCCTGAAAAATGTGTTATAAATATTGTCAGAATGAAGAAAAATGATATTTCAAGTCATATGTGATAATAGGGATAGCTTATGGACATTTGGTAAAAATTGGTCTTAAATGATTAAATGTATTTTATGTGGTAAACATAAAGTGATAAACATGATTTTTGACATAAAATCATAGAATGGATATTTGAAAAGGAAAAGTTGATTTTTAGTGCTATGATGATTTCATAATGTTTTTCACAAAGTTATTATGAAGGAAAGGGTAAAATGGTATTTTTGACAAATTTGAGGGTCCTAGTGGTTGGACTCCTCGCTAGTCTTTATCGATTAGTTTTCGATGAAAATAGATAAAGTAGACAAAATGGCACGTTGACAAAGTAAAATGGTAACAAAACCATAAAAATCATGAAAACGGTATGATGACATAATAATGTGAACATTAGCTTAAATGTTAACACAATTTAAAGCGGACTTGGATAACAACGAGATAATTAATTAGGTCCCGAAGCCTAGGGGTGAAAGACCTAAAATCACTGGCCAGAGCATATGGTAGCATAGCTGGCAGTGTGGAGCCTATTAAAATATGCGAATATTGGAAGATTTTGAGATAAGATAATAGAAAAAGGAAATGATATTGGTTGTTCTCGAAAAATGCATAAGTAAAACAACCTAATGAAACGTGAGAAATAGATAGTAATGAATAAAATATGATAAATAGTCTCTAGGCCCGAAAAAGGATGGTATGAAATGGTTAAGTGTGATTATGAACTCATCGCTCGGGTATATTGCATTAATACTAGATAAGTTATTAAATGTTTTCGAACTTGAGTAACATACACGTCATATGTATAGTATTTTCACATAAAATGTATAGCTTAGTATAACCCACCCTGTTCAGCGTTTGCACACCCCTACTTTTTATGTTAGAATCCCCATCCCACCCCTAGGTACTTCCAGTAGGGACATAGAAAAGGACACGGGTAAGGCCCTAGAGGGCAATCTACATCGTTGGTGCTCTGTCTCTTGAATTTTGGTGAATTTTGATTTTTAAACATTTATTCGGGACTTTGTCCATGGTTTGTATTAATATAGGGATTAATGTGGTGTAATAGCATTATGAACTAAACTAGATTTTATAAATGAATCTTGTAAATCGACTTAATTAGTTAAAGTGGTCACCCTTTTTCTAACCTAAAATCGATAAATTAGCCTTAATAAATGATGTAATAAGAAGGTTTTTCCTTAAATATTAAAAAAACTTCCCCCCTCCCCTTTAACTCCTTGACTCGGTGCGGGTTGATCCAACAGTGACCCAAATTCGGGTTGGGGAGTTACAAATCAGGAGGTTTCTAAGGCTAAAACGAACACAACAATGAGAATAAAGAATGTTCGGAGAAGGATTATGTGAATTCTATTATCACGTGTTACATAAAAAGGTTGATTAATTTAATACATCATGTTCATTGATTGTCTAGTAAGTCCGATAGTCTCTCACTAGGAAATATTCAAGGCCAAAAGCTATCTTTATCGATGCAACCCTTCTCCACTGATACACTTTAATTTGTCTTCATGTTCATTTGATTCTTCACCCAAATTTCATTCATGTGGGGTATTATTGGAAAATATTTCATTTTTACGCAAATTAATATTTTGACCAAATTAATATATTAGTCAACTTTGAGCCATTATAAAAAATAGGACTCACATATCAAATGGAGTGGAGGCAAGTACGTACATGTTACTCGTAGCAATATGAGTTGTGTGGTATGTTCATTTATTAAAATAAACAAATAATGAATGAGAAATTTTGTTTCAAAGTGACCTATTTATTTATGAAATTATCGGGTATATTATTTATTCTTTCGGGACGAATTTTTGAACTGTCGCTAAAGGTTGTGATTGTTCGCTATAAATAGTGACTATTTTTTCGAAACCACCACTAAAGGTCATGATTGTTCACCATTAGTTGTGACTGTGCATGAAAAATTCCCTAAAGTGACTTTTAATAAAAAGACATCTTATAATTAAACGACACTTTTTTTTTTATAAATACAAGAATTGTCTTCATTTAAAAAAATATAAAAAGAAAGTTTTTCAATACTTTCCATTCCTAATCGAGTCAGAGAGAGTACAAAACATAATTAGTTCGTGTAACACTCACAATGAGGTGCTTCTTATGCATGTCGAGACTATTTCAACCTCGGAGGCATACACACATTGTTCATTGTTGTAAGCACCGTAGCGATAAAGCATTTTGTCTTAAGGAGAGAGAGCCTAACACTTGACTCAGTTATCTTCTTCATTTGTAAGTTATTTATTATTCCAAATTTTTTATTGCACGAATAAGCTTTGTTTCATATTTAATATTTGTTTAACACAAAAGCACATAATTACGAATAACAAACATAACCCCTTAAAACCATAGTAGAATACAAATAGGATAATAAATCAATTTCATGATGTGGCCATCCCCGATCCTCGCCTTGCGGGCTGGCGGGCGCTTGGAAGAAGTATCCTCGGGTCACGCGCGTCCCTCTCGAGATCGCTTCGGCCGGCGTCGTTTGAGATGTGGTGTAAAAAATGTAGAGAGATTCAGAGTCGCCAGTCTATTTTACTCAAAATAGACAAAAGAAAAAGGGGAAGTCACCCCGAAGGATGGCATCCAAAGACATACTGGTGCATGCGAAACCAAAATGATACGAGAAGGGTTCGGAGGCTTAGTTATGAAATGGGAAGGTGTTAGGCACCCATTCCGCCATTTTGATCTCTCATGGATATTTGCTATTTTCCTTTATTTTTCCCCGTGATATGTGTGCATGTGTATATATATAGTGGAGATAGGAATCCTCGACCTGTATCATGGAAGAGATAAAGTGAGTCATCCGTGGGAAGGTATAAGAATAACATTAGACAGTAAGATTTATGCCATTACCCTTACGTTGATCGTTATAATGGAACGATAACGCATATGGGGTAATACGTCACTAAGAACAAGTATATAGAATATAAGATGATTGGATTTAGAGAAGACAGAAAATGAGAGAAAAAGTGGGAAAAAGGACTCGAGTATCGGGTTTTACCCTGAGACACCTACGTAGCCGATTCAGGCATCAAAGTCCACATAGTTCGCATACAAAACGAGGGGTGGGGTTTATCGCATAAATCCAAATGGGGTATCTCTTATTTGTGTGTGTGTGTGTGTGTGTAGAAAAAAGTGTTTTAGTTGTGAGAAAAGTGTGAGAAAAGTGTGAGAATCGCTATTTAGAATTTATGAGAAAACCCTCTTTCTCTTGTTTTTTGGGTTTTATTTATATGAAAATAAGAGATGTGAAATAATAATAAATAAAAAGTATACTAGGATATGTGAAATGAGATAATAAAAATTCTAAGTAATAAAACAAGTTATTGCAAATTTAAGAGGATTTGAAGAGAAAGGTGAGAATGATGGACCTTCTTGGAGACTTTGAGCTTGATCTTGAATGTTGAAAAGAAACCCTTGCACTTAGATGATGATGGAGAGTGGTTAATTCACCAAGTTTGATGAAAAGGATGATGAAAAGTGGAAGTAATAAAGGGATTTGGATGTTGAAATCGCGCTACCTTCGAGAGAGGTTTTTGGGATTCGCTGAGAGCGATTTTCATCAGATCTGGGCTCTCCTTGCAAATAAGGTAAAGGCATCCTTTTATAGGCCCAGATAAGTGTCGATCGACATATACCTATTCATGCCTATCGGCACCTGCCGATAGGCAGGGTCTGGAACCTGCCATTTGGTAGTGCACTTTAGTTTTTTAGGAAAATTTGCTGCCGAGGGCAAACCATTGGTTAGAATTGTGCACAGGGCATACCGTTGGAAAGTTAATTCAGATACCTTTGAAAGTCCTTTGGACCGCTCCCGGGTTCGGGAGTTGACTTTGGGTCAAATATGGCTAGGAATCGTTTGTCGGTCCATTGAACGGGGAATCGTTCGGACGCAAACGGATCATTCGTCAGCATGGTAAGTCCGAATCGTGCACGGGGATGACCTTTGGAAAGGTTAGGAGATGTACTTCGACATTCCAAAGAGTTTGACCCGGTTTGGAGAGTTCACTTTGGTCAACCGAACCTGGGAAGCATTCGATGACCTCTTGGAGTCAAACGGATCGTTCGTCCGCATAGAAAGTCAGAATCATGCACGGGATGAACTGTTGGAAAGGGGATTCAGTGCCCTTTGAAGTTTGATTCATCTTCGGTAGAGCTGAAGAGGTGACATAGGTCAAATAGAGCTCGAGAGATCCGGGTGGCTTCTAGGTTAAGTTTCAAATGCAAACGGATCGTTCGTTCGCATGGAAAGTTAGAATCGCGTACGGGGCAGTCCGTTGGAAAGACAATTTAGTGCTCTTCAAAGATTCATTGAGTTTCAGTCGAGACGAAGAGTTTCAATTTTTGTTCAAACAGAGCCGGGAGTGCCCGATGGCTTCTAGGTCGATAATCGGGGTACGACTTGGGTTTGCAGTGATGAGGGGAGGTACTAGGGACCTAAGGAGAGTTAGGGGGTAACTGAATGAGGTGTCTATAGAGCCCCTCGATGGGTGATTTTGGAATAAATGATAACCGTCGAATAAACACCACATGATGCTTTTGAGGGAGTACGACCGATTCAGAGGGTCGACGCCGATTCTGAGGACCTGAGGGGTGTGCTGGGAATGGAATGACAATCAAAGGTTTAGGTCGATTCTGAGGACCTGAAGTGGTGTTAGGGGGTGACCAATTTTGTGGGTAAAAGATAATCTGCGAGCTTAGGGTGAAGATCTAATAACCAAGGTCACTTCTGACCCAAAAGTGGTGACGATCAAGTACTAAAGTCAATTTTGACCTAACTCAGGTGACAATCCAAGATCGGGGTCAATTCTGACCCAAGAGTGGTGACGACCGAGTACCGAGGTCTATTCTGACCTAACTCAGGTAACGATTCATGACCGGGGTCAATTTTGACCCAAGAGTGGTGACGATCGAGGACCGAGGTCAATTCTGTCCTAACTCAGATGATGATCCAAGATCGGGGTCAATTTTGATCCAAGAGTGGTGACGACCAAGGATCGAGGTCAATTCTGACCTAACTCAGGTGACGATCCAAGACCGGGGTCAATTCTGACCCAAGAGTGGTGACGATCGAGGACCGAGGTCAATTCTGACCTAACTTAAGTGACGATCCAAAACCGGGGTCAATTCGAAACCAAGAGTGGTGCAATCGAGGACCGAGGTTAATTCTGACCTAACTCAGGTGACGATCCAAGATCGGGATCAATTTTGAAGAGTGGTGACGACCGAGGACCGACGTCATTTCTGGCCTAACTCAGGTGACAATCTAAGACCGGGGTTAATTCTGACCTAAGAGTGGTGACGACCGAGGACCGAAGTCAATTCTGACCTAACTCAGGTGACGATCCAAGATCGGGGTCAATTCTGACCCAAGAGTGGTGACGACTGAAGACCAAGGTCAATTCTGACCTAACTCGGGTGACGATCCAGGACAGGGGTGATTTCTTACCCAAGAGTGGTGACGATCGAGGATCGAGGTCAATTTTGACCTAACTTATGTGATGATCCAAGACCGGGATCAATTCCGACCTAAGAGTGGTGACGACCGAGGACTGAGGTCAATTCTAACCTAACTCAGGTGATGATCCAAGATCGGGGTCAATTCTGACCCAAGAGTGGATAAAGAATGGAATTTGACTCCTGCTGGAGAAGTGCCTTGTGATTTTGATCTGAGCTGGGGAGCTGATAGCTGGGGAAGCCTATGTTTCTTTAGGAGACCTATCAAGAGGGAACAACCTATTTTGGTGTTGTAAGAGAATTTTGACGGGGAAGTGTTCAGGCGATCCTTAGATATCCTCTGGAGCTTTACCGGGAGGAGATTTCACTTGGTTTTTGAGGATTTTGTTAAAAAGAGGGGTTCCGCTTGAGGAAATGCGAAATTTTCTTGGTGAAAATGTTCAAAATCCATCCTGGGATTTTTAGGAATTTTCTGAGGATTTTTCGGGGCTTTCTGGTATTTTCTGGGAATTTTTGTACGAAATTTAAGGTGAGGTGCTAGTCGGCACGGTATGAAGGGTGCCATTCGACATTGGCACAGACTTTTGTGCTACCTCGGGAATGTGAGGAGTGAGTGCCAATCGGTATGGTAGGGGGAGATGCTGATCGGCATGGCGCTTGGCATCCTATATAAAGAGGGACAATCCCTTCATTTTTTCACATCTTTTTTTATTTCTCTCTTTCGGCGATTTCTCTGCAAGTCGTTCTAGCATTCTGATCTTCAAGAAATGTCCATCTTTGTGAGCACCGCAGTCCATCGGGAGTGGTTGACCATTGATGACTAGGCGAAAGGGAGAGGGTGCCTCTTGCTTTGGGGAGTGAGAACTCCTTTGATTCATATGAGCCTGTTGCGGATGAGCGGACATTGCTGCAGGAGCCATCGCATCATCGCTCTCTGAGAGTGATTCCCGGTCATTATGTAAGTAACCTGATCTTTGGCATTCCTTTCTTTTGGGTGATTTTTCTTTCTTTCTTGACTTTTGATGAGATTTTTCCTTTTTTTACCAGTCTGATATTTCTTTGAAGAACATGCTGAAGCCCTTATACTTTTGACTCATTTGAGTCTAGACTGTATAAGAGCTCATCTAGTTTGGAAATTGTGACAAAATAGAGTCTATCCTAGAAACCAAAGAGCTTCAGAGATTGGGTTGCTTCTTCTTCTATCTATCATGTAATGATCCTAAGACTATAGCCATCACTCACACACTTAGAATTTGATTCTTGCATATCATATTGCACCCCTATGTGTTTTAATGTTGTGAGTGTGTTTAAATCCCTCAATTTGATTTTTAATAATTTTTTGGGAATTTAAAACATATTTTAAACAAGGTTTTATTTAATTAAAATTTGATTTAAAAAGTCTTGGGGTTATTATATAAATATGGATTGTTGTGTTTATTGGCCTAAAGTTACTCTGGGTAGAAATCGAAAGCGCTAGAGACTTTAGGGTTGGCTTTGTAATTATTTTGTGACGCGCGTTTACCTTCGTTCACAGGCCAACACCTGCTGTCTTCTGATTGGACCAAACTGTGTTTCTTTACTGAGACAAACCATCGCACGCTTACAGCCCTTGGATCTATCCTTATCGATGGCCTGCATGTCTTTTGAGTGAATCCCCGTGTAATACCTTAAGCCAATCATAGGCTGTTTAATCCACCGCCTGTTGTGAGCCCTTGGATTGCAGTCAATGGAGCTTGACTCAATCTCAGCCATTGTTTTTGAACGAGGCTCTGGAATCTTCTCCTCTCCCTATTTAAAGACCCTTCATCTCAGCCTTCGAAAGCTTTTGCCATTTTGTGAAGTCTCAGAGAATAGAGAGAGAGAGAGAGAAGAGAGAGAAGAGAGAAGAGAGAAGTTAGAGAGAGAAACCAAACCCTAGTTAGAAACCCTAACTTCGTCCAAACACTTCTCAAGCCCAAACTACTTACCTCTCCAGAAAAACCACCAAAACCAAAAACACCATCCTTAGTGTTTTCTTAGGTTTATGAGAGTTCTGGTTAAGAGATCTTGGGTTGCTGAAATCCTTGTGTTCATAAATCTTATTTCCAACTTAGACATAGACTCAGATCTTGTTTCTTTTTCAATAGAAATCATAGATCTGAAGTTTTTCATGTCACAGAACACTTAGCTGCATTTTTTTTCTCATCTTGAGAATTTCGTTGTTGATTATTTTCTGTTAAAACATTTTTCTTCTTCAAAGATCAACAATAGATGTTTTTCTATTTCTGTTTTTACAAAACCTAACCTGACCTAGTGGGATTCGCACTTGGAGGGTTCTCAATCTTCATAATATTTTCAAAACTGATTGAGAAAGGTCTTGACCGATTTCTTAAGCAAGATCTCCGTGGAATCTGGGTTAGTTTGAAAGGTCGAAAAGGTTCTTGGTTTTGTAAGAAAGAAAAATAACAAATACACTGCATATAGACTTTATATGTGATTTATTAGGATCGTCTGTAACTAATAAGTGTGTGTGTGTGCATGCATGTGTTTTAGAACACCATTCACAAACATTGTCACACTACAAACACTCAAAGTGTTGGCTATAAGATTTGGTGAACAATAAGTCGACGTAAAGTGCTGAAACAAAGAAGAGTTGACAAACTGAGACAACTACATCAACAAACAAGATCTGCAGAAAAGTTAAGGACGCCAGAGGGTACAATCCTGAACTTGTATAGATTTGTTTTTGTGTGCATGTTAGTTAAATAGGTTGTAACTCATATATTTGTTTTAGTGATTTTTTTTTGTTTTACTCCGTAGAGGGAGTCGTGGATGTTTCCTCAAGGTTGAGGTTTTACCACGTTAAAAATCTGAGTATCAATATTTCTACATCTTCTCATCCCTTTCTAATAGTGTGCTGAGTTTAAAACATTTTAAACTGTTTACTAAAACTTGTTATCAAATCTTGTCCATATCTCGTACATCATTTTGTTAACACATCTTGTGTTCAAAATCGTTTTGATTTAAGTAAAGAGTTTCTTCAACAAACTTTCGGAGTTGCTTAAATAGTTTATTTTCATAAACGGCTTTGGCAACGCTATTTCAATTGGTATCAGAGCTTTTGGTGAACTTTTTTCAAAAAGATCCTGAGTTTCTGAAACTGTTTTCTCAAAATCATTATGGACGAGAAAAACGAAAGATATGGTAACTTGACCAGACCTCCAGTCTTTGATGGAACCAATTTTTCTTACTGGAAAGTAAGAATGATTGCTTTTATTCAAGGCACTCTGGGAGATGATGTCTGGGATATCATTGAAAACGGATACTTTTATCCAACTAAACCAGCCACTGATGGAAGCAATGAAAGGATTAAGAAAATATTGAGTGAGTTTACTCAAGAAGAGAAACAGGTTTCTCGAAATAATAACAAAGGCAAGAACGCTATATTTATGTCTATTAACGAACATGAGTTCAAGAGAATCTCATCTTGTACCACTTCCAAGGAAGCATGGGATACCTTGATTACTGCACATGAAGGAGACTCTAGGGTAAAAGCTGCTAAGACTCAGATGTTAATCCAACAGTATAATACCTTAATCATGTCTGAATCTGAGTCTTTCGATGATTTCTATATGAACCTTACTGATATTGTCACTAAACTTCATGCCAATGGTATAACTTATGATAGACAGGAAATTGTCTCTAAAATTCTGAGATCATTGCCACAGAAATTTGACAATAAAAGATATGCTATTGAGGAGATGTGTGATACAAATCTTACTCCTGAATTACTCAGTAGCAAATTAAGAACTGTGGAAATGGAATTAGAGTTTAAGAAACAATTGACCCACACTAATAGGAAACATACCAATTCCAATCTTAGCTTTACCTCTAAGATGATTAAGCCTGAGTTAAACACCTCTAGTAATGATTCTGATGAGGACTGTGACTTAGAAAGTCTAGATAATCAGATTGCCCTAATGACAAAACAATTTAAGAAAATTGTTAAATTTAGAAACAGTCTTGCAAATAGACAGGGCAAGTCTAATTATACCACTCCTTCAAATCACAAACCTCATGAGAAACCTCATGACAAACAGAACAAGGACAACACAAGACCTCACAGAGACCTCAAGAAGACTGAATGCTATAGATGTGGTAAACTAGGACACATTGCTCAAGACTGTAGAGTTAATTTAAATGCCCAAAACAAACACTCTAGAGCCAATATCTGCAAAACCTGGGATGACTCAAGTGATTCTGAAAATGAGGAACTTGAGACATCTGATGGTTTTGATCCTTGTTTAGCCTTCTTTGCCAAAATCATATACAATGATGACATTCCTATGCTTGATAGTGAGGATGAGTTTAGTAATTCTAGTTCTGTTGCTTTGAATCATACTTTAACTGGTTTAGATGCTTTACTTACTGAGAACATTAATACCTCTTCCTCGGGGTGTGTGAGTCAAAGGGAAATCGATACTGCTGATGTCAATGGGTGCGTGAGTTTAAGAAATGAAACCTTAGGGGTCACTTCACACACCTCACTTAGTGACTCAGATAATGATGATCTCCCAGACATCCACACTCTATATACTAAAACTCTAAAGAAAAGCACTAGACTAGAAAAGATTGTTAAAGATCTTACCAAAAAGTTAGAGGATCTAAGCCTAATGGTAAAACTGAATGCTGAAGAGTATACTACACAATGCATGTCTCATGACAGTGAAGTTAAAGTGTTTGATGAAAAACTGAAAACTTTGACTGAAGCTAATGAAATTCTGGAGAAAAAATACAAAGGGACATTATTAGAATTGGAACAAACAAAAGAAAAGACAGCAACTGTTTTCAAAAAATTTACCAAATTTGAAAACAACTCTAACTGTTTTGATGGATTTGTTGCTGAATCTAAAACCAATTCTGATGATAGAACTGGAATAGGGTTTTGCCCCAATTTGAAGTCACAAACAAAACATGTTGAACCGATCAAGTTTGTGTCAGGAGGCAAAAGACCTATTGAAACATGTCCAGACTTTCATTCTCTAAAAACTAAGTTTGACCATCAAAACACTAACACTGAAGATGCAAGTTGCTCTAAGCATGAAAGTTTACCAAAGGGAAAATATGTTTGCCCCCCTATTAGGAAAAGTGAACCTGCTTTCAAATCTGTGCTACCTAGGAATAAAATTCAGCCTCAAAATTTCTCAAAACCTTTGTTTAGAGACTTTCCTAAGGAAAACCCTATTCTGAGCAATCTTTATTGCTCCTATTGTGATATATATGGTCACTCTTTCGATAATTGCTATGCTAGGAGACTGATTAAACCTATCTACAACACTCCTATGTATCATAACTTTAACTATTCTAGGAGGAGTCGTAACAATTATGTCCTTCCCAGGCCACCAGACAAAAACTCTAACTATAGGAATAGAAGAACTAAACCTAAAAGGACATTTACTAGAAGGATAACCAGAACCTTTTCTAAATCAAATGCTCAGGAATTCAAATTTATACAAAATCATGCGCAAAATGTTTTTCAACAAAAATCTAATGCTCGCAAATTTTATCAAATAAGAGCAAACAAGCGCAAACTAAAAACCAGGGCAATTTGGGTTAGAAAAGATGATCTAGCACCACAGATGAAGTGTAACATTGTTGTTTCTGCTCTAAAAGCTGAACTTACATCTTCTGGATGGTACTTGGATTCTGGATGTTCCAAGCATATGACAGGTGATGATACAAAACTTTTAAATAAAACCCATTTTGATGGTGGAAAAGTTGTTTTTGGTGATGGTATATCATCCCAGATCATAGGCAAAGGAACCCTTAAAGAAAAAGGACTTCCTCTTCTTGAAAATGTTCTCTTAGTTAAAGGTCTTAAGGCTAATTTACTTAGCATTTCACAATTCTGTGACTCAAACTACACTGTTACCTTTTCAAAGAACAATTGCAAGATTTTAAATGAAAATGGAGATTGCTTAATTACAGGATTCAGGACCCCTGACAATTGTTATACTGTCATGTCTAGTTCTGAAATCTGTAGTGTTGCCAGAATGGATGACAACGAGATATGGCATAACAGAATGGGTCACATTAATTACGAAAATTTGAGTAAATTGTCTTCTCAGCAGATAGTTAGAGGAATACCAAAAATTAAACCTATTCATAACATTGTCTGTGGTCCCTGTCAAGAAGGAAAAATTGTTAAAGCACCTCATAAAAGGGTTAAATATATCCTTACCTCTAATCCCTTAGAACTCATCCATATGGACCTAATGGGTCCTTCTCAAACTGTTAGTCTTTGTGGACACAGTTATATTCTTGTTATGGTTGATGACTTCACCAGATTCACTTGGGTAGCTTTCTTAAAACAAAAATCCGATACCTTTCAAACCTTTTTAAAGATTCTCTTACGGATTGAGAATGAAAAAGACACTCAAGTGAATAGAATCCGAAGTGATAGAGGTGGTGAATTCAAAGACACTGGTATTATAGAATATTGTGACTATAATGGTTACAAACATGAGTTCAGTGCTCCTAAAACCCCTCAACAAAATGGTATAGCTGAGAGAAAGAATCGAACTCTTCAAGAGATGGCACGTGTCATGCTCCATGCTAAGAACTTACCTAAGTATTTTTGGGTAGAATCTATTCGTACAGCCTGCCATCTTATTAATAGGGTCTATCTTAGAAAGAATTCGAAACAAACCTCTTATGAACTTTGGTACAATAAAAAGCCTAATCTTAAGTACCTTAGAACCTTTGGTAGTACCTGCTATGTTTGCAAAGATAGGGAACACTTATCTAAATTTGAGAGTAGAGGAGATAAAGCCATATTCTTAGGTTATTCACCTAACAGTAGAGCTTATCGAGTGTATAATCTTCGCACTAAGACCTTAATGGAATCCATAAATGTAATTGTTAGTGACACTACTGTAGAAAGCAAGACTAGTGAATTAACTATAGAAGAAGAATCGTCAAATATTTTAGAAAATGACTCTTCTGAAATAGATAATTCATTACCTATTGAGTCACCTGAAGTACCTAACTGGGTTTCTAAAGATCATCCCATAAACAACATAGTTGGTAACCCTGGTGAACCAGTACGTACAAGATCCCAACTTAGAAATTATGCTCTCTATGCTTGCTTTGTTTCTCTCTTGGAACCAAAGAATGTAAATGAGGCATTGAATGACTCTCACTGGATTTCTGCTATGCAGGATGAACTTTTACAATTTGTCATTCATGATGTTTGGTTTCTTGTTCCACGTCCTGATCACAAAAAGGTTATTGGTACTCGTTGGATTTTCAAAAATAAAACTGATGAAAATGGGATGATAATTAGAAATAAAGCTAGACTAGTTGCTCAAGGTTACTCCCAAATAGAAGGACTGGATTTTAATGAGACGTTTGCTCCTGTTACTCGTTTAGAATCAGTTCGTCTGCTTCTTGCTATAGCTTGTCACATGCATTTTACATTATATCAAATGGATGTTAAATCTGCGTTCCTTAATGGTATACTTGCCGAGGAAACCTATGTAGAACAACCTAAAGGGTTCATTGACCCTAATTATCCTACTCATGTATTTCGGTTAAAAAAGGCTTTATATGGTCTTAAGCAAGCTCCTAGAGCTTGGTATGAGCGACTCTCCAGTTTTCTGCTGGACAAAGGTTTCAAAAGAGGTGGAAATGACCAAACCTTATTTGTCAAACAGTTTGGCAAACACATTACTATCGCTCAAGTCTATGTAGACGATATCATATTTGGATCCACTTCTACCTCAGAAGTAAAATCTTTTGCTGAAATTATGAGTAAAGAATTTCAGATGTCCCTTATGGGGGAGTTACAGTTCTTCCTAGGTCTCCAAGTCAAACAACAACCAGATGGTTTGTTTCTTTCGCAGACTAAGTACGCATTAGAGATAGTTAAGAAATTTGGCCTCGAGAGTGCTAAGAGTGCTAAAACGCCTATGAGTACTACAGAGAAATTATCTAAAGATGAAAATGGAAAATCTGTAGACTCTACCTTATATCGTAGTATGATTGGCACATTACTCTATCTGACTGCCTCGCGTCCTGATATCATGTATGCTGTTTGTGTTTGTGCGCGTTATCAAAACAACCCCAAGGAGAGCCATTTAAACGCTGTTAAACGCATAATTAAATATGTTAAAGGCACTCTAAATTTAGGAATTTGGTACACGAATGACACACCTAGCACTATTATTGGGTACACTGATGCTGATTGGGCTGGGTGTACTGATGATAGTAAAAGCACTTCAGGCGCATGTTGTTATATTGGTAATAACTTGGTAGGATGGAGTAGTAAAAAACAGAACTGCACATCTCTCTCGACTGCTGAATCTGAATACATAGCCGCCGGTAGCTGTTGTGCCCAATTGTTATGGCTTAAACAAATGCTAAGTGATTATGGTATTCTAGAACCCACACTTCATCTCTATTGTGATAATCAAAGTGCGATTAACATTTCTAAGAACCCAGTTCAACACTCGCGAACTAAGCACATTAAAATAAGACATCATTTTATTCGTGAATTAGTTGAAACCAAGGAATTAGAAATCAATTATCTTTCTACTGATCTACAACTTGCAGATTTATTTACCAAACCTCTTGATTATAATAGATTCATTTCTTTACGTAAATCTATTGGTATGATTTGTGCTGAGTAAATACGTGTTATGTTTGCCAAGTTTCTTCCCTTTGTCCATTTGAGACAAAATGGGGGAGAAATTTGAGTCTACTGCATATACTAAAAAGCTTGATCTTAGTAATTTTTTGCAGGTATTCTTCTTGTACAGTCATTCTTCATTGTAATAATAGGATGTTAAACTGTATATAGTTGAGTTATGTAATTTTTGCTTTCTAGGATTTGGGTAGATAGAACCTTTATAGGTATAAGTTTTTCTTTTTTTTTGTTGTCGCCCTACGAGTTGAGATGACTCAAAGAAGATTTTGTCTCATATTTCCAAAGGGGGAGATTGAAGCCCTTATACTTTTGACTCATTTGAGTCTAGACTGTATAAGAGCTCATCTAGTTTGGAAATTGTGACAAAATAGAGTCTATCCTAGAAACCAAAGAGCTTCAGAGATTGGGTTGCTTCTTCTTCTATCTATCATGTAATGATCCTAAGACTATAGCCATCACTCACACACTTAGAATTTGATTCTTGCATATCATATTGCACCCCTATGTGTTTTAATGTTGTGAGTGTGTTTAAATCCCTCAATTTGATTTTTAATAATTTTTTGGGAATTTAAAACATATTTTAAACAAGGTTTTATTTAATTAAAATTTGATTTAAAAAGTCTTGGGGTTATTATATAAATATGGATTGTTGTGTTTATTGGCCTAAAGTTACTCTGGGTAGAAACCGAAAGCGCTAGAGACTTTAGGGTTGGCTTTGTAATTATTTTGTGACGCGCGTTTACCTTCGTTCACAGGCCAACACCTGCTGTCTTCTGATTGGACCAAACTGTGTTTCTTTACTGAGACAAACCATCGCACGCTTACAGCCCTTGGATCTATCCTTATCGATGGCCTGCATGTCTTTTGAGTGAATCCCCGTGTAATACCTTAAGCCAATCATAGGCTGTTTAATCCACCGCCTGTTGTGAGCCCTTGGATTGCAGTCAATGGAGCTTGACTCAATCTCAGCCATTGTTTTTGAACGAGGCTCTGGAATCTTCTCCTCTCCCTATTTAAAGACCCTTCATCTCAGCCTTCGAAAGCTTTTGCCATTTTGCGAAGTCTCAGAGAATAGAGAGAGAGAGAGAGAAGAGAGAGAAGAGAGAAGAGAGAAGTTAGAGAGAGAAACCAAACCCTAGTTAGAAACCCTAACTTCGTCCAAACACTTCTCAAGCCCAAACTACTTACCTCTCCAGAAAAACCACCAAAACCAAAAACACCATCCTTAGTGTTTTCTTAGGTTTATGAGAGTTCTGGTTAAGAGATCTTGGGTTGCTGAAATCCTTGTGTTCATAAATCTTATTTCCAACTTAGACATAGACTCAGATCTTGTTTCTTTTTCAATAGAAATCATAGATCTGAAGTTTTTCATGTCACAGAACACTTAGCTGCATTTTTTTTCTCATCTTGAGAATTTCGTTGTTGATTATTTTCTGTTAAAACATTTTTCTTCTTCAAAGATCAACAATAGATGTTTTTCTATTTCTGTTTTTACAAAACCTAACCTGACCTAGTGGGATTCGCACTTGGAGGGTTCTCAATCTTCATAATATTTTCAAAACTGATTGAGAAAGGTCTTGACCGATTTCTTAAGCAAGATCTCCGTGGAATCTGGGTTAGTTTGAAAGGTCGAAAAGGTTCTTGGTTTTGTAAGAAAGAAAAATAACAAATACACTGCATATAGACTTTATATGTGATTTATTAGGATCGTCTGTAACTAATAAGTGTGTGTGTGTGCATGCATGTGTTTTAGAACACCATTCACAAACATTGTCACACTACAAACACTCAAAGTGTTGGCTATAAGATTTGGTGAACAATAAGTCGACGTAAAGTGCTGAAACAAAGAAGAGTTGACAAACTGAGACAACTACATCAACAAACAAGATCTGCAGAAAAGTTAAGGACGCCAGAGGGTACAATCCTGAACTTGTATAGATTTGTTTTTGTGTGCATGTTAGTTAAATAGGTTGTAACTCATATATTTGTTTTAGTGATTTTTTTTTGTTTTACTCCGTAGAGGGAGTCGTGGATGTTTCCTCAAGGTTGAGGTTTTACCACGTTAAAAATCTGAGTATCAATATTTCTACATCTTCTCATCCCTTTCTAATAGTGTGCTGAGTTTAAAACATTTTAAACTGTTTACTAAAACTTGTTATCAAATCTTGTCCATATCTCGTACATCATTTTGTTAACACATCTTGTGTTCAAAATCGTTTTGATTTAAGTAAAGAGTTTCTTCAACAAACTTTCGGAGTTGCTTAAATAGTTTATTTTCATAAACGGCTTTGGCAACGTTATTTTCACATGCGCGCCTGTGGGATGATGGGGCTCAGGGATGTTTAGGAGCATCTCCCACCTGTGGTACGTTGGGTGGTCTCATCAGCGAGTTTTGGGAGGTTGGCATCTGCACTAGATGAGACGCCTCGTTCGACAGCGGTCCTATGTGATTTGGGAGAGAGGTGGTGGGATACAACCCACACCTTCTATTTTGGCTTCAGGGAGATGACTGTGACTCCCATAGACATGCAGTAGCTGTTGGGGCTGGATTGTGATGGAGAGCAGATAGAGGTGGATCGCTCTTTGCGGGTGAGATCGAAGGCAGTGCATGCGGCACTTGGTGATATAGGGAAGATAGTCTATGGGGATTCTATCCGGCTGTCCCTGCTGAAGGATGTTTTGTTGGGTAGGGAGATTGATGTGGATGACGGGCTGCAGGTGAGGCAGATGGCCTGGTTATTCATTTTTTTGGTGTTGGGTGGTTTCATGGTGGCGTCGAGCGGCGATGTCGTCCATTTGTGTCTATTGCCATACCTGAGGATGTTTTCGAACATCCCTTTCTATGACTGGGGGAGTATGACTTTGGTGACCCTTTACTCTTCTCTGGATGCATCCAGCCGGTGTTGCCAACAGACCTTTACTGGGGACATGTACCTCCTTGAGGTATTCTTTTAATTTACACATTTCTTTTCATGCATTCGCATTTTCCTTTCATGCATTCTCATTTTCCTTATGCGTCTTTTTTTTTTTATGAATTCTTATCTTTGACCGATGTGGTTTTATGAGGTGATTGGGTGCAATACCCAACTGGTCTCTTTGAAGGACGACACTGTTGGGGACTTCTGTCGATCGTATCGATGGCGTAAGGCCAATCGGCAGTCAAAGGTATCTCTCTCACTGGAGGCGGTGCGTCAGGTCTTGAATGACCTAACCAGTGGTAGGGTAAGACTTTTTCCATTCCAGTCTTAATTTTTGCACCTTATGATCTTGTATTTATTTATGCTTTCTTGAAGATTTTTAGGTGACCTTTTATCCCTTGGGGAGAGCCATTCAGGATGCGGGGGCGACCGAAGTGAATGTGCGGATGAGGCATTTGCTGGCGCATGAGTTCGGCCATTCTTGGTATCTCGGGGAGAAGGTGGATCGTCAGATTGCTAAGTAGGAGGCGGTGGTGCCACCTGCACAGCCTCCTACGTCTATGAGGCAGGAGCGACTACTGTCGGAGGATGAGAGGATCGCGGCGATGATCGACGAGTCCTACTTGTTGTACATCGATACGGCTGCGTCATATGACTATATAGACTTTGTGACGAGCTGGTTGATGGCGCCCAACATATATGATGCACTGTCTTTCCTTCCTACGGGTTCGAGTCGGACGGTGGGATCTTCTCACAGTGGCATTGGTCCGACGACATCTGCGACGGAGGCGACCTCGGAGGTCCCTTTTGTGCGATTGCATACCCCTTCGTACAACATTCGGAGGGCTGATAAAGGGATGGTGCCTATGTTGCACCGTCCTTATGGATGGATCCGAAGGAGTTGGGTTTGACAAAGGAGGTCCTTCGACCCGCGGTATACTTTTATTTTCCTCTCTTTCTTTCTTTTGTTTTTTGGTCATTTCTGCTTTGATACTGATTTGGCCTTTCCTTTCAGCAAGTTCGGGTGTCGACCACTTGGCTAAGGGACATCAGAGATCGATATCTTCGATGACTGCCCATATTCGGGACGCAGTTCTTGTTCCTTCTTGCTTGGTGTCGTCTGCTTCTTTCGAAGAGGACTCGAGCTCGGGTAGTGGTGGCGCATCATCTCTCCATAGGGGAAAGAGAGCACGTCGCAGAGGTGGAAGCTCTTAGAGAGAAGGGTAGGTGAGAGAGAGAGAGAATGTGGGTTTGGGCTGAGTCCCGTTGTTTTTTCTTTTTCTTTTTCTTTTTATTTCCTACAAAATTGATGTAACATAGAACACAAATAGATGCAATGCAATGGAGTTTTTTATTATATTTTATTTAATAACGAATGCATGCACATGTGCTTTTTACTTTGCTGCTGAGACCGTAAAAAGGAATATTTTTGGAATTTTTGAAGGAATATTCTTAATTAAAAGGGGAATTTTATAAGGAAAAAAGGGATTCTTGAAATTCTGTTGAGAATATCAATTTATTTTTATTGAGTTTTCTGATTTGACAAAAGAGTAAAAGAGGGAAATTTCTAAAAATGGGGGGTTGTCGATCATCAAGCACCCTGACCTGCCTATCGGAAATTCAATCCAATCCCATCAATTCAAAGCTTTGATTGGTACCCTCTTCAGCCTTTGGTACCTTGTGGGGTTGGATTCCCTCCGATTTCTGCAGGGATTATGTCCCTTGTGAGGGTTTTCAAGTATAAAAAGGTGTAAGAGTGGAGTGTTTTCATCACACCTTTGCATTCTTACCTACCTGCCCACTATCTCTTAGCCTTGCAAGATGGCTCTCCCTAGTAGCGCCGAGTTTGCCAACTACCTCAAAGCCTTGGAAGCTATGTGCTTTTATAATGTCGACTATGATGCTTTCAACATGCGTTGAGTCTCCTTGTGGCACAATCGGCCTATTGAGTTGAGCGTGCTGATGGCAGCGGTACAATTCTGGTACCCCGAAGACCATGTATTTCGCTTTGGGTTGGATGAAGTTTGTCCTACCTACGAGGAGTTTTTTTCCATCCTGGGTGTAAATACTAGTTTTGCTGCGACTTTTCTCAAATTTTCCCATTCTCCTAGGGATTTGTTGGTCGGGCTTCTTCGTATTTCGTCTTCGACGGCCAGATCATTGGTTACTGGAGGGATGATCTCCCTCCCGACGGTGCTACAATCCATACATTCGCGGGATGTAGGTGATGCTGGCTATGCTGGAGCCATTGTTCTGGGCCTGGTTTCAAAATTATTGCTGGTGACTGAAGAACTGCTGGTGGACCCGCAACTTGCAGTCATTACCTCATGGATGTCATACCGTCGGAGACTCTGAATGGACTGGATGCCTGGAGAGAAGGTCATACTTTTTGAGGGGTAGCCCCGTGATGCTGTTCATGCGGTTGTCTGAAAGATTTCGCTTGGAGACTCCTCCAGAGTATCCCTTGTCGGTTGTACCTAACTTCCTTTCATGCCACTTCATCAATGTTGGCCTGTATGTTGAGAACTGGGAGAATTGGCTTGTGGAATATGGGGCTCGTGGTATGTATTAGTCAGTGCCTTGGTGGGGGCAGTTGCAACCTATTCTGGAGCTAGGAGAGTATTCATATGTGTGTCTGGTTGGTCTCAGGCAGACCTCCTTTTATTTCTCTTGGCGGCTTTTGCGACAATTTGGCTGGGCACAGGTTGTGCCACCTCAGACACTAAATTTCTTTCCGGTAGAAGATTTGACTGAGCGCTTGCGTCTATTACTTAGATTTATGTGGGAAATTCGGCGTCCGTCGACCCGTCCCTCTCAGTCTGTCGGGAAGGTTTGGCGTGTCCCCAAAGATTATATGAAGTGGTTGTGGAGGAAAGTAGTCAGCAAGATGTTGGTAGTGGAGACTGGACAAAGATGCTTTGTTTTATCCAACGCCATATAAGGGGGTGTTATGGTCTCTTCGAAGATGGTTTGGGATCATCGGTCCATGGAGTGTTTGAGGCACTCTATTCAGGCAGGGGAAACTTGGGGACCTCAGGATATAGATGATGAGGGTGGGGGCTACTCTAGTAGCTGTGGGTAGGACTCTTGGAGAGTTTATTTGTGTAATGGATGACAGATGTGGGGATTTTTTTTGGCTTTTTTAATTTCTTATTAATGAAATAAGCATGTTTCTGATCATCCAGCTGTGCCTTTCGATGAATTTTGTATTTTGAATTATCTATACTGATCGCTAAGGCATACATAATGCTTTTGTTCAAGTATATTTTAGAATGAACTGCCATTCTCGGAGGTAAGAAAAGAATAGTATTTTGTGAAAAAGAAAGGGTCATGCTCCTGTAAGACGTAGGAGCTACCTACGTACCTCTGAGGTTTTTAAAAAGTTTTTTATCTATTTGAAAATAGTTTTTGCAGAGGATCAGGCCCACGTAGTTCTGGGTAGAGGGAAATGAAGAGAGTTTTTTTTTAGAATAGAAGGGGGATGAGAAGAGTCGTAGCGCGTTGAGATTTCGGACTTAGGGGTAGAATTTCTTGAGACGATCCAGGTTGACTGGATGAGCCATCTCTTCCCCCTCTAGGTCAGTGAGC
Source organism: Sambucus nigra (assembly GCA_949130495.1). Classification (NCBI taxonomy): domain Eukaryota; kingdom Viridiplantae; phylum Streptophyta; class Magnoliopsida; order Dipsacales; family Adoxaceae; genus Sambucus; species Sambucus nigra. Next base: position 350,932,384 of record OX422218.1, read on the forward strand.
ATAACGGCACCGCCAGATAGGATTTTCTTCACAATGTAGGGGCCGCTCCAATTGGGTTTGAATTTCCCTCTGGGGTCCCAGATGAGTTCCATTATCTCCTTGAGGGCTAAGTCTCCCTCTCGGACACCGTGGTCCTTGACTCTCTTGTTGAATGATCGCGTTATTTAGCAATGATACCCTTGTATGTGGTAAAGATATTTCAATCTCCATTCATTAAGGAGGGTCATCTCATCGAGATGGCTTTGGCTCCAGTCTTCTTTGCTAACTTTTCTTTTGAGCATGACGCGTACCGAGGGTATTTCCAGCTCCACATGTAGGATTTCTTCCATGCCGTAGACCAGAGAGTAAGGGGTAGCCCCAGTAGAAGTTCAGATTGAGGTTCGATAGCCCCAGAGGGCGTATGGGATCCGGCCGGCCCAATCTCTACAACTTTCGGTCATCTTGCTAATGATGGATTTGAGGTTCTTATTGGCGGCTTTAACTGCACCATTGATTTGAGGTCGGTAGGGAGAAGATTTGTGTCTCTGAATACCGTACTCGTTGACTATTTTTGTGACTTCTACTTCGAAATGTAACCCGTTATCTCACACTAGCTCGTGTGGGACCCCATACCGGCAGATGATATTTTTCTTGAGGAATTTGGCCACTTTCTTGGCGTTCAGTACTGCGTATGACTCAGCTTCGACCCATTTGGTGAAGTAATCGATGGCAACCAGGATGAACTCGTCTCCGTTTGAAGCCTTTGGTGTAACCTTACCTATGATGTCGATACCCCAGGTGGAGAACGTCCAGGGAGAGGTCATGTTATATAATCCTCAAGGAGGAAAGTGTTAAAGATTGGAGAATTATTGGAATTTGAGGCATCTCCGAGCATAGGCGATGCAGTCTTAGGCCATGGTGGTCCATTAGTATCCCTGTCGGATGATGTTCTTGGTAAGTATGTGACCGTTCATGTGGGGTCCGCATTCCCCGTTGTGGATTTTCTGCATTATTTTCTCAATCTCATCCCCTGCGATACAGTGTAGATGAGGGTGTGTTAAAGTTGGAGCAAGGGCTTCATTGTATCCTGCCATCCAGAATTCCCTTGGCTGTTTATGGAATTGGAAGGTTAATCTATCCAATTGTTCATGAAGGCTTTTGGCAAAAAGATCCTTGTTATGCAAGGCAGATTTCGTCGATGCCAGCTGATCTTCCAGAGACAGATTTTTATTGGACATTTCAGTCAGAGAACGGTCTTTTACTTTCAACTGGAATGCTTGAGTTTCCAGAGTAGACTGAGTGCGAGCCTCTTCAACATTTTGGCTGAGGATTCTTCCTCACCCCCGAGAACCTCTTCCTCGTCCCCGAGCAGTTCCAGAAATGGCAGATCTTCTTAAGTCCTCCAGCTCTTGCCTTAGCTTGGCATTTTCGACCTCTAAGAACGAGAAGCCTTCATCAGTAACTGGTATTAATGCAGTAGAAGATGAAGTAGCAGATTCATATTGGGCCAATTTTTTCTGCAAATTATTATTTTCTTGTTCCAGGATCTCGGCAATTTGTCTGCAGGCTTCAACTTCACCTTTTAGAGTTCTTTCCCTAATATCATATGCAGCGATGATCTTCTTATGTCCTGTTTCAGAAGAAAGTTGTTGGTATCTATTTTCATAATCTTTGTGTAACAAAGCCATTGATTCATTGTGCTGACCTTGGAGATCCTCTAAGGAACAATGCAGTTCTTCGATTAGGTCATAATAAGCGACATTGTTGGCCACAGCTCGGTCGAGTAAATCTTTCAAGTACCGATAAGCCTCAATAGCCTGCTCTGAAGCACCATGACCAAGGATATCAGCAATTTCTGATGTACTAAGGTCTGTATGACTAGCCTTATAGTATTGATGACATTGCCGCATCAGCTCGGTATCATGAGAAGAAATCAATTCCATTCTAGCAACAAACTAATGACAAGAAAAAGACAACAATCAACAAAAACAAGTTATCAACAACAGAGATGAGCAAAGATATGTTTTATTAGATCATCAAAAAGTTACATTGTTCGATTACAAGGAAATACAGAAATGCTACCGAACAACTTCACACCTTTTCCTTGTCTCCCAAGACTTCCTCGGGAGGCTGGGACGAGGAGCTTGGTTGCTCGGTGGTAACAACAGCTTGATCGGTAGGAATCTTCTCGGGAGGAGGAGGCATGGAAGAAACGTCCTCGGTGGCAGAGGGTTGAGAGGCAGAAACTTGATCACCCATAGCCATAGAAGACTCATCTAAGGCAGGCTCATCTTCTTCTTCTTCCACAATTGGTGGAGGAGGACCAGGGAGATGCCGGTGGAATAGTTCAGAATCGTTTTGGACCTTTAGCTCTTGCAGAGCAGCCACCCAGCCATCATGGAAGTATTTCAACTCCCCATATTGGACTTGGGATGTCATTGCAGCTATCCCTCTCTCCCATCCTTTCTCCCAACCAACGCTGAAATGCTTCTTGATTGCAATTTTTCTCCTCGACTTCTCCGAGGAAAGCTTCACCTCCAATTCCTCTTTCTTGACCTTGATATCTCGCAGAGTAAATAATTCTTCTTCTGCCTTCTTCAACTTATCATCAGATTCCTGATGTTTAACCTCCAAAACTTTAACTTTCTCCTCCAAGTTCTTGGAGGTTTCGGCCATTTTCGCCTTCTCAGCCTCAGCCACAGCCAGCTTTTTCTCCCAAACAGTTTTCTCCTCGATGTACTGTTGGCGAGATTCCTTCACAGATTGGGCTAAACCCAACAAAGCATCGTCAACATCGGACGAGGAACTAGAAGCTTTAATAACTTGATATTTCTTCACGATGGTATTGAAGCAGTTCACCAGCTGAAAGATAAGAAAAACAATAAAGTCAACACAAATACAAGAATTCAAGAAAAAGAAAGAAAGACCAAAGGAGTGAGAAATTTACTGAAGAAAGATGACGAGCAGCTAGGGATGTCAGTGTATCCCTGGGAATTTTTTCATCAACCCCGAGAACCTCGGGTATAACTGAGCTCATTGAAGAACTCGGAAGAATGATGTTTGAAACACTACTACCACCAGCAGGTAGAGAAGATGCAGTTCCAGCAAGATTAACTGAGGATGATTTCCTCAATCTCTTCAAAGGAGGGTCAGCAGCATCGACCAAGGAAGAAGTCTTGGTCGGAGAGATTGTAATTGCATCAGCAGGAGCATTTTTCTTGCTCGGGGCCACTGGGGGCTTCTCGGCAGCTTTGGAGGACCCAGCATCTACTTTTTTAGTCCCTTCTGGGACATCAATTTTGCCTTTCTGGGATCCAACAGCAGAAGAAATTTCACCAAATAGAGCAGGAGGAGCTCTTTTCTTGCCCATTCTCTGAGATAGGGGGATATGAGAATCTGAAGATGAACTTTCTGGTGTTGAAGTTGGTTCAACAGGGCGAGCAGTATAAGAGGTTGTGTAACTCTTATACTGTAGTAAATATGAAGCAGATCTAATATGCTCGTCAGCAATGGTCTTATGCAAATTCCAGATAAGTTTCAAATGCTTGATATTCACTTCTGACTCTTGTGGAGTTTTTCTTTTGCTGTCAACTGCAAATAAATACATAATGGAATATCAGTCATACATTTTGTCAAACATGATGAAAGCATAATTTCATAAGTAAAATAAAATGAAAAATAAACCTATCCCATTGCCGTATGGGGGGCATCTGGGACCGTTGTATACTTCATTCCCAGATAAAGGCGCATGTTGCCAATTTTTTATGACCAACCCATGCTCAAAATAATCCCTATTTGAGTCAGGGAGATTAACAACAAGAGCCCTATTCAAATACCTAGTTTTTAAATAATAAATATTATCTAGAACAACCCATTTATAAAAAAACATAATTTCAGGGATCCCAATACGAGTCCCATGAGTTAGATTTAATTTATGCACCCCGTTAATTATTCTCCACGAATTGGGGGCTATTTTTGCAGGAACAAGATCAAAATATTGACAAAACTCAAGACATAATGGGTTTGGTGGAAAGGAAAAACCGCATTCAGCAACAAAAAGACTGGGGAACCAATGTCCCTCAGCCAATCGAAAGTAATCTAAAGGCTCAGAAAGAACCTCTAAAGTTACCCACGAAGGAATGGAAAAATCAGAACGGAATTTCTCAATAGACTCCACAATATAAACCATATTGAATAAAAGAGATACAGAAGAAAGAAAGAAGATCTTACAGAAAGAAAGGAGATGTGTTGACAACGAACGGAAACAAGGATGAACGCACAAGAGAAGAAGAGAATAGAAAGCTTGAATGCAGAGAATGAAAAACGTAGACGACGGTATGGTTACCAAAGAAGTTTAAATACTTTGCATTGGGAAGCGGCGAAAGAAATGATTACCAAAAAGAAACTACTAAACTTCCGGCGTCTAAGAGGACAAAATTTGCACGAAGATCGAAGCGCTTATAAAAAGGGCGGAAACTGCGAAATAAGAAGGAAATTTGAATACAATGTTCCTGAAACCCGGGAAGGACATTTAATATTGCCATATACCGAGAAAGAATGTTCCATACTCCTCAAAATTCAAAATATGAAACATTGGGGGCTTCTGTTGATACCAAAATTAATATGCTGATGTGGACGAATAAGATGAAGACACGTGTCAATCTACGTGGCACAATAGCAGCGAGGAAGATCATTTCCCGACCAACCATGCTTCTTTCCGAGCAACGAGAATACACCGAGGAACTCTATCACACCGAGGAACTCTATCACACCGAGGATCTCTATCGCATCGAGGAACTCTAGCGCACCGAGGTACTCTAATGTTCCGAGGAACTCCTGATCAGCGAACAACTATGGCGGTCCAAGCTGCATCTCGGTCGTATCATTAATTGCCAGATAATCAACAGCTCAGATATTCATTGAATGCTTATATTCTTGGCACGCACTCTGCATTAAATGTATTACCCTTTCATATGTATGTCATTTAATGTATCGAACCTTTCATGTACAGCCTCAAGGCTATAAATACCTTGTATCATCCTCATTCAAAGGGGACCGGAATTTCTTGAGAGAACTTGTAATCAAGAATTCTGCAAACACTCAGCAATAACATAACAGTGGACGTAGGCTTTATTCCTAGCCGAACCACTTTAAAAATCTTTGTTTTATTTATTTATCTGTGATTGAAAAATTAGAGCGATCTAGGTTTTTACATCAACAGATGAGTTCCATCGAAATTCCATTTGAGTAGAGCTTTATGACAGATGATGTACTGGGCGACCAGTCTTCGAAGGGTTGTTCGATATTTCTTATTGGAACCCTCGGGATACTTACCATGTTTGAGGAGGCACCAGATATCATAGTACCAGCAATCAGCTCGTTCAGGATCTTTGGTGGAGACAAGCTCAATATGGTAGAAGTGGGTTGGTTTGTCTTGGTTTTGAACTGGAAAGTGGGTCATTGTTATTCCTTCGGGCATGTCGACCCTAAAGGCCAAGGTAGCGAGAGCATCAGCTACGTTATTCTTTGCTCAGGGTAGGTAATGGAAGGAGATATCTAAGAATCGGGAGGCTAACTCTTCTAAGTGGGCATGGAAGGGTTGGAGCTTTTCGTCCTTGACTTTCCACTTTTTGAGCACTTGACCGATGATGAGGGCAGAGTCCCCGTAGACATTAAGGTATTGAATACCTTCCTTGATAGCAACTTTGTGTCCTAGTGTGCATGCCTCGTATTCCGTCATGTTATTGGTGCAAGGGAAATCCAATTTGATGGCGATGGGAGTGTAGGAGTCAGCTGGGGCAATCAGAAGTATCCCAATGTCATATCCCTTTTTGTTGGCAGCATCGTTAAAGAACATTTTCCATCGAAGGTGGTCTTGAGCAGTGCAGAGGATATTTTCATCAGGTAATTCGGATATCCAAACATCTTCTTCTTCTACGGGGTAATCATCGAGGTAGTCAAAGATGGATCTTCCTTTAACAGCTTTCTGTGTGACGTACACGATATCGAACTCGGTTAGGAGCATCAACCATCGGGCCATTCGACTAAATAAGGCGGGTTTCTCAAGAGGGTATTTGATGGGATCCATTCGAGTTATAAGTTTGATAGGGAAGGAGAGCATGTAGTGTCGTAATTTTTGGGTGACCCAGAAAAGTGCAACACACGCCTTTTCCAAAGTAGTGTAGTTGACCTCATACACGACCAATTTGCGACTGGCGTAATAGATGTCTATTTCTTTACGAGAATATCCAAGGTATTGGACTAGTAAATCCCCAGCTGCAGTGTCAGTTATGGTTAGGTATAGGAGAAAGGGAGACCAGGCTGTGGTTGCATGAGCACTGGAGGTTGGGTTAGATATTGTCTAATTCGGTCAAAATCTTCTTAGTAGGCCTCGTTCCAAACCTTGGTTGAATCCTTTTGGAGGAGCTTGAAGATCGATTCACGGATGGAGGTTAACTGGCTGATGAACCGGCTGGTATATTATAATTTCCCAACAAAACCTCGGACTTCTTTCTCTGTTCGGGGCGGTGGCATCTCAAGTATGGCCTTCAGCTTTGTAGGATCTGCTTCTATCCCTTTCTCAATGACCATGAATCTCAAGATTTTTCCCTTTGTAATGCCAAAGACACACTTCTGTGGATTGAGTCTCATCTGATACCATTGCAGTCGTTTGAAGAACTTTCAGAGAGCGGGAACATGACCTTCTCCAGTTTTGGACTTGATAATCATATCATCCACATAAACCTTGACTTCTTTGTGAATCATATCGTGCGGGATGGTTATGGAATCCCTTTGGTAGGTAACCCCAGCATTCTTGAGACCAAATGGCATAACGGTGTAGCAAAAGGTTCCCCATGGGGTGATGAATGCAGTTTTTTCTTGGTGGTCTGGGTGCATCTTGATTTGGTTGTATCCGACAAACCTGTTGACGAATGACTTGAGAGCATGAATGGTTGTGTTTTCCATGATCATGTCGATATTGGGTAGCGGATAATCATCCTTTGGAGAAGCTTTGTTTAAATCTAGGTAGTCTACACACATTCGAACCTTCCCTCCTGATTTCGGCACAGGTACTATGTTGGCTAGCCATGTGGGATATTAGATCACACGAATGAAGCCCATGTTTAACTATTTAACCACCTCTTCTTTAACCTTGAGCGACCATTCGGTGCTGAGTTTTCTCGATTTTTGTTTAACCGACTTGTAATCTAAGAGAGTGGGAATCTCGTGCTAAGCTATTTCAGGATCAATTTCGGGCATATCATCATACGACCATACGAAGACATCCACGAACTCCTTCAAAAATTCTTCGAGTTGTGCTCGCTCATGCTCGTCAAGGGTGTCCCCTATCCTAATCTCGCGCAGTTGGCTACTAGAATCGAGATTAATAACAACAGTCTCTTCTTTATTAACTTGAACGTGGTTATGTTGTTTATTATTAACCTTATTTAGATCAGTTAAGAATTGTTCATTTGCAAAATTATCATAATCATCAAAAGTTTGATTAGAATTCAAGCAGTTAATGTAAGGCAAAACAAGATACTCAAAATGTTCGTTTATTTTATTGATAGGAAAAACAGCATTGAGAACCTTATCAAAAGAGGTCTCAATTACATTTGAATAAGGATAGACAACAGAAGAAGAAATAGGGTAAACATTGGGGTTAGGGGAGATTTCAAGAGATAGAACTAGCGCAGCATGCCAGTTGAGGAGGGGTGCATCAGCAGCTTTAATCAGATGGGATGGATTCATTGATGTAGTGCTTGAATGAACCATGCAGAGTTCCAGGCCCAGTTTCTATAAGTTAAAGGAATCTTCGGAATCACTTTCCTCGTTCTCTTCGGTATCTTTGATGATCGATTATACGCGGCATGGGAAAATTTTGGCCCATGGGTAGCTATCTTGGAAAAAGATCTCCATTCCAGGCTTCATCTTCTTGTCTGTGTGGTCATACCATGTTTCTGGAAAACCGTAAAAGGGGAAGTCTTCGCCTTCTTTGATGAATATTCCATCCATGGAGTCTCATGGGATAGTTCAGATGCAATCTAATCTTCTCTTTGGTCGAAACTGGTGGATCATTCTGAGCTCTTATTCTGATGGTTGATACCCTAAGCCACAAGGAGGGAAAGCTTTCTTTAGTTCGATGGGCTCAAGTATCCCTTGTTTACTTTGCCCTAGCCCTAGTCCGGGCATGAAGGGCATGTTTCTGAACATCTGAATCACATTGACATTGCCATGAGGGTCATATTCTGGACAAACCCTTTCTTTGAAACCGTCCCCTGCCGGGAGTAGGAGTGGCTCAACCCAGAATCCTGATAGGAGCATATCATTTGACCCATGTTGTATCTCAAGGATTGGACTACTGGTGCTTACAGCCTCGACATTTTCATCATCGCCCAAAATGGTAATGACTCGCCCGTCGGCGAAGAACTTCAATTTCTGATGGAGTGAGTAAGACACACCCTTGATACCGTGGAGTTATGGTCGTCCGAGAAACAGGTTGAAACAAGTTGGGATGTCTATGACTTGGAACTCAACGACGGGCTTTATATAGCCAACCCCTAGTACAAGTTTTATGGATCCCATCACCTCCCGACAGGTATTATCGTAGGCACGTACATCAGTGGAGGTTGGAGCGAGGTCGCTTTCTTTCAGGCCTAAACACTTGAATGTTCTCAGTGGGAAAACATTCAAGGCAGATCCATTATCGACAAGAGAGAGTGTCACAGCCTTCCTAATAACTTTGACGGAGATGTTGAGTGCATGATTATGATTCGGCCCAATTATGGGGATTCCATCCTCAAAAAATGATAGCATTCGCGTAGAGGTCAATGATCCGACCAAATTTATCGCCACTTCTAGTGTGGTAGAGGGAGGAACTGTGGGTCCCATGAGAAGCTTGATTAAAGCATTTATGTGCAGCTGGGAAGACATGAAATGTCCCCATATAGTGATGTTAGCTTGAGTTTTCTTCAGTTGATCAAGGATCTTGCTCTCCTCAATGGTCATTTCTGGCATAGGAAGGTTTTCAACACTCTTCCCCTAGTCATTTACTAGTAGTGAGCTTAGAACTTGGTAATGTCTCCCTGATTTGGTCATGTGGTTTACTGAAGAAGGGAAGAACATGAATCATGTTTCCTCGTCAATTTTAGGTTGTTCTACCACCCTGTTTATTTCTTCGAGGAATTCTTCGAATGATATCATCCCATATATGTCGGCTATTGGGCCAGCTCTTCCTGAAGCTTGTTCTTCGCTCGAATCTTCGAATTCTTCCCCCCATCCGGTGGAAACAATTATGTCTTTTCATGTAAATTCAATGCATTCCACAACTTCAATGACTTCTTCATACAGGTCCTCCCATTCTGTGGGAATATGTGTGATTGAAGGGACCAAGCGCCCTTACAGCTTCAAAGTATCGAGTAACCCGGTGATACTATAAATGTTGTTGGTTTGCCTAAATAATTCTACCATAATATGGATAACATCATCCAGGATGACTTCGTCGATTGGTACCACCCACTTGTCTGAATCTTGGGCCCATTTCTGTGCTTCCAAGAATAGTGTACTGAATTTCTGGCAATCGATGACCATCTGTGAGGGTAATTCCAGCCCCAGCTCTAGGAGTTGGTTTAACACTTCTGACAATTCCGTACTTCCATTTTTAGAACGGGTACGGGCAGCGGCATGCTCTGGTAAGGAGTGACAGTGCCTGATCAGCGAGGTTAGTAGGGTGTAGGAGGAAATATGGGCAAATTTGAAGAGGTTTAGGAGAGTATATGGGTATGAATTGAGTTGAGGGATCGAAATTTGGGTTTTCTTCTAAGAAGAGGGCATTGGCATGATTTGGGAGTGGGTTGTGAGTAATATTTGGTTTAGGATTGGCTGGTGGGGTGATGGTACCCCAGTCAATGAGATCTTGGATTATGTTTCGGAGATGAAAGCACTGGTCAGTGGTATGGCCGACAGTTTGGTGGAAGGCGCAATGGGCATTGGCCTTGAAGTTTCTTGGGAGTGGATTTGCAATGGACGGGGATCCAAGGGCTGGGTGAGGTTTTGGCTTAACAGGGCTTGGTAAACTTTGGAGAGGGGAGCATGGAGTTCGGTGTATTCCCTTCGGATGGGGGCAGGGCGGCTTTCTGGTGCCCATGATGTGGTTGGTTGAGAGATGTTGTTGATGGTTGAGACTGTAGCACTGGAAGGCTTGTCATACTTTCTAGGGGTGAACTTTTCGGACACCTTCTTCGGTTCAACCTCTATTTTAAAAAGGCTTTCCTCGATTTCCACTCCAACGTCTCCGAGATCTCGGAAGTGGGGATAGTATTGTCCTCCAATCATCGCTCGGACATGGGGCAAGAAGTTCTTCTTCACTATGTTGACCTGTTCTTCTTGAGATGGTCGATTGGTCATGGTAGCTTCCTGTTCCCTCCACCGGGTTATGAAGTTACTGCCTGATTCCCCAGGGTTCTGTTTGAGCAGCTCTAAATCACGACGGGTGACCTCAAGCTCTTCCTTGTATTTGTACTGCGACATGAATTCTCGGGCTACATCCTCCCAGCTATGGATTCTGGATTCCTCGAGAGACAAAAACCATCGAAGGGCACTATCCTTCAAAGTTTACTCAAACAATTGGGGCATCACTTCTTCAGAACGATGATAACCGCGAAGATGAACAATCGGGGGTCCACTCCCTCTGAACTTCTCGATATTCAGCATCTTAAACTTCTCGGGTAACCTTGCTTTAGGATAAGGAGACATGTGGGTGTAGTCCATGTAATTCCCAGAGATTTTGACTTGGTTGAACTTCCTGGTGAGCATCTTGAGATCCTCTCTGTCTTTATTCAACTCCTCCTCTTTTGGATAATCGGCCACAGGCAGGTTAGCCACAGGCTAGGCAATGTTTGGCATTGGAAGTTGGGCAAGCGGAGGCCCATTGACAGAAGGGGCACGTGGAGCATGCTAATATTCTTCGGGAACCCAGATAGGCTCGGGTAGACCCATAACACGATGGAATAGGGCCTTGAGCTCTTGAGGAATAGGAACCTAGTTTCGTTGCATCTCTTGGACCTCGGTTTAGAAGTTGTCAATCTTGGACATGAGTTGATCTAGGATTACCGTCAGATCTCGTTGTATGACTGGTACTTGATCTGTATTCTCCATGGAAAGTGGATGGATTCCGGACTCGGAAGAAGTAGTAGAGGAAAAAATGAAACTCCGGGGTGATTTGACTGAAGATCGAAGCCAATAGGGAGCCAGGCCAAGGGCTTGAGATCAACCTGAGAAGGCGTAGAATGGGATTTATTTTTGAGAAAAATGGAAGAAACTATTTTTGGATTTTTGATAAAGAAGGGAGAAATGTTTTTAGATTTTTGTTAAAGAAGGGAGAAATGTTTTTGGAGATGGAACTCAGCATGATTATTACAATTATTATGTTCTCACTTGTATTTAATTCTCCTAAATGAAATTTTGGACGGGACCTGAGCCTGGAAAAGTGGGGTTTTTTAATATATGCGAAGCTACGGCTAGACTTGTAACTAGGCTCATGGACAGGGTCCCGTTTTAAAAATGCGCTAAAATTTGGGCGACAAGCTGACCCAAAATCTCGGCAGAGTTCGGGTTAAAATCGGTAATCTAAAATGCGTGTCCTAGGTTCGACACCTATATGCGGGTATGCAGTTTGGTTGGGTGAATTGGAATGGGTTCCCCCCTTGGCGTGACTTCCACGATATACGTCTTGCTTTTGCGGGCAATCGGTACGTGTGGACAAGCCATTTGATATACCTGAGTGTACATGAATTGCCTCTTATATACCTCGTGACGATGGTACGTGTGGGAGTAAATTCGATAAACTCGACGTACATGAACAAATTCCCTATGATATACCTCTCGTCATGACTTCGGTCAAGTGGTACGATGCGGGAGAATCGTTCGATATACGTCGAAGGTACTTGGCCAATGGAAGGTGAGAGTCATACCGCTTAGGCTAACTGCGCCTTGCCGGACCAGCGCCCATCACGAAGTGACCCTTCAGTTACTGGGTAAAATTTGGTCAATAACAATGCTCTTTGGTGATGTCGTGTGAATCATGCATGATTCTCTTATTAGTATCTTATGATGAGAATGCCTTTCTTGATTATGCCAAACAGGGAGCAAAGTATAAGTACCCAAAAGGTACACCAAGTATGGATGGGTGACGCGTGAAAAATGGGGATATATGTGATCCTAGGTGCACGTGGTGTGTAGTGTGCATGGAGAATTTTCTACAAGTGTGTGAACAGAAGCAAAAGCATTGGATACACATAGAAAAGGGAACATGCAGATATAGGGGAAATATAAAAAAATATAGCATCCATGTAAATAGAGTCAATCCCTCAAAACAAACACAAGTCCCCAGCAGAGTCGCCACTGTGGCCATCCCCGATCCTCGCCATGCGGGCGAGCGCTTGGAGGAAGGATCCTTGGGTCCCGCGCATCCCTCTTGGGAGCGCTTCAGCCGGCGTCATTTGAGATTTGGTGTAAAAAATGTGAAGAGATTCAGAGTCGCCAGTCTATTTTACTCAAAACAGACAAAAAAAAAAGGTGAAGCCACCCCGAAGGATGGCATCCAAAGACATACTGGTGCATGCGAAACCAAAATGATTCGAGAAGGGTTCGAAGGCTTAGTTGCGAAATGGGAAGGTGTTAGTGTAACACCCCGCCTAAAATAATAACGGGTGGCCATCCCAATACTATATTAAATCAGGAGTTTCAGATGGTCTAGTCTCAACATCAACTGTCAATACTATATAATATAGGACTAACTACCCGATATTATATAGGCAAGATGTTAAAAATTAAATAAAATTTGCAACAGATAACCAACTAACACTACTAAAAAAAAAGATGCATGAAAGAACTAGATAAATGAAATGCTAGAATAAAAATGAAATAAATAACTACCACAAGAATATACTAAACAAATAGACCCGAATAAGCTGTCGGGTCACAGCCAATACAATAACTGGAATGGAATAAATATAAACATCTATAAATATCCCTTGGGTACAAACCCGATATACAGCATGAATCCTACCTAGAATTTTGAATGTAGGAGGCGACTACCAGATACATCCCGCAATACTCCGTACCTGTCACGGCTCCCAAGTCTCTGGATAGAAAGTCATTCGGCATCCATGCGGTAGGACACCTGTAGTAATATATATATATATATATATATATATATATATATATATATATATATATATATATATATATATATATATATATATATACTGGAAGGAGAGAAAATTAAACGGGTCAGAGCCCGAGTTGTGAAAAATATTTAGCAAGTGTGTTAACCGTGCATAATAAATATCGGTGAACATATTTCATAATTAAATTGGGATCGCACTCTCGTGGAGCCCCAACTCACCTCTCATCTAAAGGCGCGCACCTATTCGCATCCTCAACTTTTAGTTAAATTACCCCCATTTTTATTAGGACAACCTAACTTATCATAGGCCTAGCCTATACCCACGGGATCTACCTCCCTATCATACCCCAAGAATCCACCCCTTTTTCTAAACACAATTAAGTATTTATTTTCAATCATACATGCCTTATTAGCCTTAGTGGATTCTGGTTTATACTTTAACCAATTAAAATTTAATAAGTTACCCAATATGCATTTGGGTTGAAACATATGATTTAAATTTCTAATTAACAAGCATGCAAAATTATTATTGACACAACTTCCCTCAAATTTCAACGTTGCGTTGCGTTTCGTGCGTGGGGTGTCTCGCAAAGCGAAATCCAAACAAAGAACCACCCCGTTACACTACTCCATGTCAACGTCAATCCTGGAGATCCATTATGCCACACATAAATATCGACAGAACTTCTCTCTACTCTCAACAATGTACTACATTTCGTGCATGGGGTGTCTCGCAAAGCGAAATCCAAACAAGGAACCACCCTGTTACACTACTCTTTGACAATGTCGATCATAGAGGTCCATAATGCCGTACATACCATAATTGGCAGAACTTTTCTCCAATTTCAACACTGCACTGCGTTTCGTGCGTGGGGTGTCTCGCAAAGCGAAATCCAAACAAGGAACCACCCCGTTACACTACTCCTTGACAATGTCGATCCTAGAGATCCATAATGCCATATATACAATATAATACTACCATTATTACCAAAACTCCAATAATATCCTTGGGATGATGTAATCAAAACATTCCCTAAATGCGATACATCAACCCCCATAAATCTAGTACACCATAATCATCCAAGATGTACTCCACAAAGATTCTATATCCTTTCATATATAGGATATATAAATATATATATATATAGGTATTTTATGCTCACCATATATATACATATACCAATCATCCATACCCATGACCAAGTGTACATATCATATCTGATGTACAATGGACATGCACATTAATCCACCGGGCTATATATATCGCCGATAAAACTGCATCAATGTTATCATCTTCCCAATGCCCGGCTCACGTAGCAACTGGGGACCACCTGGTGGGGATCAACGACACCCACCTCGTGATAACTCACACACACGACGTCCCGGGAAGCGGTCATAGCTCCACTGGCAATGAGACGAAACATACCCACCACGTCTCATACCAAAAATATATCTATCGTATAATAACACACAGGACTACTATGACCTGGGGAATATCCACACCCTGCTCTATATGCCAAGATGCTCACCCTCTGCGCGGAAACTTCCCAATGATAGCATGAGCGGGGTATGCTTAACCACATAAGTATATATATCGCTCACATGCGCAATATACATACATCCATATGATCCCATCATATGATCAAATAATAAACCATCATATACGTTTAAATATCCATACCATGTATGTCCACAACATAAATATATCCATATATTCATATTTATATATAGATATATGTACATATTTTTACACATCTCTACATCATTATATATACAAACTAATTCTCGTTCACATGTATAAGATATATAAACCCGGCTATAATTATACATAATCCTCAATATACAAGCCGTCACCACAATTTCCTTTTAATTTACCTCGATATGTGAATAAAATCCCTCACTTTAAAAATATTCAATCATTTTTCCTATGATGAATAGTCTCCCAAAAGAATATGTATATATCTATACATATATATTCAACATTAGGGTTATCACCCAAGAGTTTGTGTAGGAATCCATCACTACACATTTCATCCATATTTAAAAGTACATATTTTCCTTTAGTACCATTTACCCATAGGCACATACATGACTTAATAGTCTAAAACCTCAAATTATTCCAACCTCATTTCAAGTATTGGAATCTCAATGGTCATATCCCCACAATTACGTGTAAACTATCCTAACTAGAATTTATGCTACCGCTTATTCTAGTCGATAGTACGATCCTAATCGTTCCCAATTTCACCTATGGTTCAAATAAATCTCAGGAACCCTTACTCCTATTGAGTTATCAATTGTTCCTTAGTCTAAACATTTCTAAGGATATGAGACCCCTCGCTCTTTAAGAGTATGCGACCACTCTCTTCCATTTGGCCCCAAATTGTATCTTAACAGCATCCTATCCTTATAAGGATTTGACATAAAGGTCGGCTTAGAAATTTCACAACATACATGTATATTTCATATCCAATTATTCCAAGAAGTCCCCACTATCATATACTAAGTGAGAGACCCCCTATAAGTCACCAAAAGATATCTCTTACTTCATAAGAGAAAGCCCCAAATCAATAAACCCCACCCAAAAAGGGTTTGAATTCACTAAAGAGAAAATTTCTCAAAATTCTCTGTTTCCGAATCGATTCGGCCTATCCGAATCGATTCGGCCCAATAGCGAATCGATTCGGCCAATCCGAATCGATTCGGTCCAAGGGACCTGAGATTCTGCAACCCTCCGAATCGATTCGCCCCTAGCAAATCGATTCGGTCCTAAACACCTGAGACTTCTGCAACCTGGCGAATCGATTCGGTGGGTACGAATCGATTCGGCCAGTTCAGAAAACCACGAAAATGGCTATTTTTCTATAACCTAAAATTCCCCAAAATTCGATTTATACTACTTCCAACCCTTAATCTTCAATCCCAACATAATTTCCAACATCAAAACACATCCTAAATTTAACCTCATTAATATATATCCCTTAAACCCAATTAAAATCTTCAATTTCAAGACTTGAACCAAAATTTAGGTTTTGATGTTTATACACAAAAACCATTTCTTTAACCCAAAAATTATGAAATGAAATACACAAATAGCTATTTAGCAAGATTAAACACTTGCCTTAGATTTGTAGAGGTTGGATCGTCCTCAATGTCGCGTTTTGGCCTGAAATCCCCAAGCTTTTCTCCCTCTCTCCTTTTCTTTCTTCTTCTTTCTCTTTTCTTTCTTTTTCTCTCTTTTTCTCAAATGAGAAGGCTTCATCCGTAAGCCTTAAATCCTTTAAAACAATAAACCCAATTTTTAAATGTTAATACACACTTTAAATGACTCGTTCACTCCAATTCGAGTCAACTGACATAAAAAATATTCCAGAGCCGAAATAAAACTCAATGACAGTCATTTTGACTATCTCGACCCTTCTGGGATCAATGGTACCCTCAAAATCCTCATCCGGAATACTTTACAACATCCTATATTTTTGGACTTAAATTCTCAAATTTAAAATTCTCCGATTTAAATTAAATTTTATTTTCCCAAAATTTAATTTCTCAGTCTCAAAAATCGTGGGGTGTTACAGTTAGGCACCCATTCTGCCCTTTCGGTCTCTCATGGATATTTGCTATTTTCCTTTATTTTTCCCCGTGATATGTGTGCATGTGTATATATATAGTGTAGATAGGAATCCTCGACTTGTGTCATGGAAGAGATAAAGTGAGTCATCCGTAGGAAGGTATAAGAATAACATTAGAAAGTAAGATTTACGCGATTACCCTTACGTTGATCGTTATAATGGAACGATAACGCATAGGGAGTAATACATTACTAAGAAAAAGTATATAGAATATAAGAAGATTGGATTTAGAGAAGATAGAAAATGAGAGAAAAAGTGGGAAAAAGGACTTGAGTCTCGGGTTTTACCCCGAGATGCCTACGTAGCCTATAAAGTCATCAATGTCCACGTAGTTCGCATACAAAACGAGGGGTGGGGTTTATCCCATAAATCCAAATGGGGGATCTCTTATTTGTGAGTGTGTGTGTGTGTGTAGGAAAAAGTGTTTTAGTTATGAGAAAAGTGTGAGAAAAGTATGAGAATCCCTATTTGGAATTTATGAGAAAACCCTTTGTTTCTTGTTTTTGGGGTTTTATTTATATGAAAATAAGAGATGTGAATAAGACTAAATAAAAAGTATATTAGGATATGTGAAATGAGATAATAAAAATGCTAAGTAGCAAAACAAGTTATTGCAAATTTAAGAGGATTTGAAGAGAATGGTTAGAAAGATGGACCTTCTTGGAGACTTTGAGCTTGATCTTGAATGTTGAAAAGCAGCCCTTGCACTTGGATGATGATGGAGAGTGGTTATTTCACCAAGTTTGATGAAAATGATGATGAAAAATGGAAGTAATAAAGGGATTTGGATGTTGAAATCGCGCTGCCTTCGAGACAGGTTTTTGGGATTCGTTGAGAGCGATTTTGATCAGATTTGGGATCCCCTTGAAAATGGGGTGAAGTCATCCTTTTATAGGCCTAGTTAACTGCCAATCGGCATATACCTGTTCATGCCTATCGGCACCTGCCGATA
This sequence comes from Sambucus nigra, assembly GCA_949130495.1. NCBI lineage: Eukaryota > Viridiplantae > Streptophyta > Magnoliopsida > Dipsacales > Adoxaceae > Sambucus > Sambucus nigra. Next base: position 350,950,136 of record OX422218.1, read on the forward strand.
GGCAGGGTCTGGAACCTGCCATTTGGCAGTGTGTTTAAGGCTTTTTTGGAAAATCAGCTGCCGAGTGCAAACCGTTGTTCAGAATCGCGAACGGGGCATGCCATTGGAAAGGTAATTCAGAGAACTTTGAAATTCCTTGGTAACACTCCCAGGTTCGGGAGTTGACTTTGGGTCAAATATGGCTCAGAAGCGTTTGTCTGTCCATTGGACGGGGAATCGTTCACACGCAAATGGATCGTTCGTCCGCATGGTAAGTCCGAATTGTGCACGGGGCAAACCGTTGGAAAGGTTAGGAGATGTACTTCGACATTCCAAAGAGTTTGACCCAGTTTGGAGAGTTAACTTTGGTCAACTGGGATCGGGAAGCATTCGGTGACCTCTTGGAGTCAAATAAATTGTTCGTCCGCATGGAAAGTCGGAATCGCTCACGGGATGGACCGTTGGAAAGGGGATTCAGTGCCCTTCAAATATTTATTCAGCCTTGGTCAAGCTGAAGAGTTGACATAGGTCAAACAGAGCCCGGGAGCGCCCAGGGGCCTCTAGGTTAAGTTTTGGACGCAAACGGATCGTTCGTCCGCATGGAAAGTCAGAATCTCGCACGGGGCAGTTCGTTGGAAAGGGGATTCAGTGCCCTTCAAAGATTCATTGAATCTCGGTCGAGATGAAGAGTTTCACTTTTTGGTCAAACGGAGCTGGGAAGTGCCCGATGGCTTCTAGGTCAGTACTCGGGGTACGACTTAGGTTTGCAGTGACGAGGGGAGGTACTAGGGACCTAAGGAGAGTTAAGGGGTAACAGAATGGGGTGGATACACATGCCAATTGGGCATAACACAACCTAACTCTATAACCCGTTTATATATATATATATATATATATATATATATATATATATATATATATATATAAATAATAAGTTAGCTTGGTTTTTGAAAATGTACACATTTTCAACGGTGCAGATCGATGCCACCTCCTTACACATTTTTACACATTTTAATGGTTCAGATCACCTCCCTTTCTTTTTTACCAACCTACCCCTCACTTTTTTGATTTCCCTCTTTTTTTCCATCACAAATATTACACTTCGATTAAAAAATGAGGGAACCTTAGTAACCCTCTCTCCCTCACACTCTTACACACGCACACCTTCCCCTCTCTCCCTCATTCTCTCGCTCCAAACCCACCCCTGTCGTCCCCCTCACCTCTTTCCCTCATTCTCTCGCTCCAAACCCCCCAAACCCACACGCACACACACACACAAAGCAATATGGCTATGGCTCCGACGGCGGACGGTGCCCCCTCCCTCCCCTGGTAAACCCCCCTCCCCTACACCCTTCCCCACTCACACAGACGCACACAAAGATGCACACACGCACACAGAATCACACACGCACACACTGAAACACGCACACGCTCCATGGGACTAGCTAATAAGCTAAAGATTGAGAGGGTTTTGTGTTGCCTCTATTACCAATATGTAATGGAGGTACATCACTGACTTCGGGTTTGAAAAGCAGTGTTTTCACCTCCATTATCTATTCCATATGTTGCCTCTATTCATCGGCCCAAAAAGCACAACCTATTTCTTACCGCGAACGACTCTCATTACTTCCCTCCGATGCATAAGGAATTTTTTTATCACAATGAGAGGAATATTATCATAGTTGTAGTAGAGAGGGATAATTTTGGGGCAAACCTAGAAATCTCTAGGTTTTGCTGCCATCGTCCTCTCCTTTTGTGATTTGACTTTTGATTCAATTATTTTTTTTCATTTTTTATGTTTAGGAATCATAAAATTCAGATTTATGCTTTTGTTATTGATTATCAATATTTGTGTTTTGACAAGCTTACCTCTCCCCTCTTTATTACTGATCTGCACCAGTGGTCACTACCCCTCTTCTCTCTCACGCATCTCTTCATGCTTTTGGGGGTTTTTATGTTGTGTTTTTTTCACTTCGAGTTCAATTTTTCTCTCAGCTTCAATTTAAGGTTCTATTTATATATTTTTCTAGAAAGGGTTTTTACACCTTTATCCAATTTGTTTCACTCCCTCTCCCTTATGATATATTGCAAGTTGATTTAGGTCTCGAAATAGGATTGTATTTGTTCTATAGAAAACTCTTCACCACGAAGATGCGTCATAGGTAGAACTATGTTCCTCACTCGCCTAATATATTTATTATTTGATTTAAGGTATTATGGATATAAATTTCTATTTTAGGCGAAAAAATTAGTCTTTTTGGCATTGATAGGATATGTAAATGGGGCTGAAAAAAATTGTGTTTTAAGATATTTTTTAATTAAAAATCTGAACGGGTAACATTTTGTCATCCAAGGTCATTGGGCGGATGATAGTTTACCACCGATTAGTGTGGGCGCCACTTACACAATGTCTAAAAATAAATGCAAATTTATACGGCTCTACACATTTTTTAACAGGAAATGTGTATCGTTTCTAAGCCATTGCCCTCTGTGGATGGCCTAAATAAACATATTTTGGGGTAGTGTAAATATTAATTAATCCATCATATAATATTCAGAGAATTTAAATAAAAGATGTGTCATTTCTTAGATATGTAATGAGCAAAGGTTGGTGTGATTATATATAAATATCTTTACTTACTGCCTTTATTCTTGAGGTAATAAAATTTTAATATTTAGTGTAAACTTTTACATATGTACTAAGAACCCAATTGACCCATAATTCTTGGTAACTTCATATTTCTGTGTTTACAGAAAACAACATTTCAAGGCCTATCCCTTCAAGATGCCAAAACGGGGATCTCCATTTCTTTCAATTATGATCAAAATAGCAGTTTTGGTAATGATATTGTAAAAAAAAGGCTTGAAATTACAGTAAAAACGGCTGGAAAAAATATTGTGGTTGAAGTTGACAAGACTTTGGGGCTCACTTTGGGCCAAAAACTTAGTGGAAAAGTTATCATCACTGTGAGTTCTCTACTCCACTTTATTATTTAATTATCTTGAATTTCTTTTATTGGATAAAATGCCAAATTAACCACGAAATTTGGGGGATTTTTAAATTCCGGACTTGATTTTTTGAGAGTTGATATGTTACCTGATCTTTTAAACTCTTTGCAATTTTATCCATCTTTGTTATCCGCTTTGTGAACCGTAGTAATTACGAACTAAAACATGAATTTTTAGTTTATCCTTTTTTATGATGATTATGTTGATTATGTTGATTATTATGAATATGATGATGTTGATGAGGATGATGCCACCGCGAATGATGAGTATGTTAGTTCTTTATTCTCGACGAATGCTTCGAGTTGTTATATGAGCATTTGTGTGAATATTTGCCTTTTTGTCATCTGACTTGGGGACATTTTATAAAAGTGAAATTGTTTCAAATTGGATTATTATTTCCGATTGGGTTTCCCTTTATGCATAGAGTTGAAGATTTTTCTTTATGTTCTTTGGTAGTTTTATATTGCATTTATTGACATAAAAACTGAAGAAGCTATTGGGATAAGAGATTGCATTTATAAACATGAAATTCATGAATTCATTGCATATCAAGGGTCAAAAACTTATAAAAAAGCATCAAAGCCGGGGGCCAACCCTTATATTAACTGACTAAGATGTAATTTCTATGCATTTAGTGGAATATATGTTGCATTTTAAGTGAAATTTTAGCAGGGGTTGTTGTGATCTAGCTCTATCTGTTGTGAAGAAACCTTGGAAAAGCGGTTGTGATGAAGAAATATTGGAAAAGGAGGGGTTGTGATCTAGGAAAAGTAGGGGCTGCTGTGATCTAGCTCCAGCTCTAGATGCTATAATGGTCATGAGTCGCTAATTGATCGATTCACATTCGCATTGGGGTATAAAAGATGAGAATTCTATTTTTCTTTTGTAGTTTTCTTGATCTAAACTTGTTTTCTTTATTCCATATTTTAATTTTCTTTATGAAACCATATTTCTCTCCAATGGCGGTGAATATGAAAGCATTATGGTAATATCTCTTCGTTTCTTCTCTCTCTCTCAGTCTTTAGTAAATTTTCAAACTCTGATTGTTCATGTTATAATCAAATTCTCTTCATATTTTAATGTGAAGTTTGTAGAAATTAAAATAACTTTAGATAATATCTAATGTACAGTTAGATACCTATAATTTTTTAAATTCTAATTTTTTCATATTGTAAACTCTAAGTAATTAACTTGGATTGCTAAAATGGTTATATGTCTTTTCAGAGGATCAAATATACTTATGAGGTAGTGTATTTCAATTATGATTGGGTTGAAGATGATCTGGTGTGGAAACCATCTTACACTGGTACACAGTCAATTGTTGTTGTTAGGCAGCAGCAGGTGCTGCTTTATTTGTTAGGCAGATGCTCCTGTGAATTGTGATTGGGCATTACGAGTAAGGTAGTTAGGCAGTCGTAGTGCTTCTCTTACAATCAACTCTGACACTAGTAATATAATTTATTTATTTACAATGTTTTAAACTACCCATTGCATTGGAAGTGTATCTCCTATAAAGTAACAGGTCATTCAAAAATAATGCTTCAATCTTAAATTTGTTAAAGTTGATCAGTTGATTATCGTCTAGAAGTTGTATAGAACTGATTACACTTCAAGATTATCATCTGGAAGTGTATCTCCTATAAAGTGTTTGGTTGTTATGTATTATATTTAATTTTATCATCATTGTGAAGACTGTATATATTTATCATCTCTTGGGTTTTCATTTTTCAACTACTAACTAATTTTGCGGGTTTGGGTTTGCAGTTTGCAACTTATTGCACAATTTGTGTGAGTACTGATTTGGTAAGAGTAAATTGGTTGCCTCTCTTTCATCTTACTATTCTGTTCCTTTTTTTTCTTAGTTACACAATATGTGCAGACTCTCATTCTCACTAAATTTCCCTTACATAATAGATTCCCTTACTAAATTTCAACTTTTATCTTTGTTTCCAGGTCTTGGTTACCAAGACATATGTTTTATCATTCAAGTACTAACGTGAATCACATTTTGTGATCATACCAATGTTGCAACTGTTAATATGAGATCCTCTCGACAATGTAATCCATCTCGGGTCCCACGTTCCTACACTCTATACATCCAGCATCCATTTTCTTTACTGGAAATCCAAGTAGTTCAAGGTGCATATACCATTGGACATCATATGCTTATGGAGATGGATAAATTTACAGTTTAGGTGCAAGCTTCGTATTGAAAATTATATTCTATACAGTATTTACCTTGACATATTTACATTAAGGTTAACTCATCCGATGTCAACCATGGAAATATCTATGAAATCTACATTAAGGATGCTCATATGTTTCTAATATAGAATGCTATCCATCCACGCCATTCTTGAAGGTAATCTTTTTTATTTACACGTATGTATTTATACATATATGTGTGTATATACGTCATTTGATAGCATTATTATTTATTTAAAACATGGACATGGGCGGGGACAATCATTTGCCCAGTAGCTTCTTGGATTATTGTTATTGGAAATTCAATAGTAGTACGTGGCTTTTGGCTTGCTCATTTCATCTGGCTTACTTTGGTCTAGCAAAGTATGCTTCTTTTACCTCTATTATTAGCATTATATTATCAACAAATAGTATCATATCACGTCTCATGCTCAATACCAAAAATTAAGATACGCAAAAGGATTGGTTGGGTTTGGTACCGGTGTCTACTATTGTCATTGGTCTTGTGGCCACTCGATAGTGTAATGCATCCCAAATCCCACGTTCCTCCATGCTATAAAACTAGCATACATTTTCTTCACTGTAAATCTCGATAGTTCAAAATGCTTATACTTTGACATCATATGTTGGTGGAGGTTGTTTATATTTATGTCAATTTTATGACAGTTTCCATATAAAATAGATGTTTACAAGTATATGCGTGTTTCGATGTTATGTTTGTTACGATATTATGCATGTTTCTATTTATGTTGATTTTGTTGTATCGATTTGGTTAGTACCCATATAATTAGGTATGAATACGTTTAATTAGGTATATATAATCAGATACTGATATTTTTCTGTGTCTGTTTTACAAAAATGTCACACTTACCCTATCTCAGAACTCTCCCTCTCCAACTCTGCCCCACGTGTGGATTGATATGGTAAATGGTGTTTTAGATGAATAATTAATCTCATTCGCAATACCCATGGAATCAAAGGTTAGAATTCTTTTGATGAGTAATTTTATTTTAAATGAATAAGAACGAATTGTATTCATATATTCTTAATACGGATGGCACAGTTGTATACTCGACAAACTGAGAATAAATGTACATATTTTCTTAGGTAGCCCGAGCTTTAATATTAGACACAAAGTTATCTCTAAATTGATAAATTCCCAACTGTTTCATTAGCTTTTGGTGTCTCCGTTAGCATACAGTGTCTATGTTAAGCTATATCCTAATGAAGATCTTTAGCTTAAATGATTTGATTTTTAATTTTAGTTTAAAAAGAAGTTATAGCTTAACAGTGGCAGAGGTGAGAACACTCTGACATTTTGTTTACTCTATGTATGCAGAACCGTGAACCGTTTAGAGGAAAAAAGTTGGTGTTGACGCTTGCATAACTGCGATCTTGGTAAGAAATTGTCACATCTTTTATATTTTGGATATCTATATTTGTAGTCTGTTTGAAATTTACAAGAGTTGAATAACCAATTAGAGCTAATTAAAGCTGAACCAGTGTTTTTTATGGTAGTGTTGTAACATTTAAGCTTCAACTCTTCAACTTTTCTACTCTCCTTTCATTTTTCTCTTCATCTGTCAATATTAATATATAGTGGCAGCTTTGATCCTAAATGGTCTTACTTTTTGTGTCCATCCTAAATGATTTTGATCTGGACAACAACACTAAGGGGCAATTACAATCACATCCCCTGTTGTTAGGCATTATTATAGACACCTCCCCTTTTGCGCAAGATATTACAGACCTCTCCTCTGGTTTTAAAGTTTTAATTCCCTACCCTTGATCCCACCTAAGACACTAGAGTGGTTCAAGAGATTGTTAAAATAGTGGTTTGAGAACCTGAATCAAAAAAAGTTTCTGTAGTTGAATTGTGAGACCTCACTCACTTAGTTAAATATGGTCTCCCCCCCCCCCCCCCCCCACCCCACCCCACACAAATGTGAACAAGTTATCACTGGGATATTTTCATAGCTCTTATTTAGGGTTTTAGATTTTCGTTTATGTATATCCTTATTTTGAGTTCTATTTTATAGAGATTTGTGGTTTAGAATAGACGCAATAACACTTTTTGGGTGTAATACATCTGTCCAAATAGTTCATTTTTCCTAATATTGTTATTTGTTTTATTTGTAGACCAGATATGATGAGATCAAACTCGAAACTGCATTTTTCTACAAAAGAGGTAATCCAATTGGATCCGACTGAATCAATCTCGAATTTATACAATTTGAATGTGATTGTATTTTTACTTATGTGATTGTATCTTTGTTCGAGAAACTGATTAATTATGTTTATTGTTTGTCAAATCGTACAAAAAATCGAGAGGGAGAGAGTGATTATGGCCAAAGGTGGGAAGAAGGATGGGAAGGCAACACTAGTAGCACCTAATCCAGAAGCACCACGGCACAAACATTTTGAGAAAGTCACACAGAAAGAATAAATTCATATCACTGGGATTTTTTTTTTAATTTGTTGGATTTGTTGTTACCACTTAAATAGGGTGGATAGTCCAATAAACAAAGGAGACTATGCCCAATTTTTTTTTAAAAAATGACACTTTGTTTTTTTGAGAGAGAGTTAATTTTATTGATGAATATTGTATATTTCATTTTATATGCGAATTTATTTGAAGAATTTAGACAATTTGGATGTTGGACTATTTGTTATTTGTTAAGAAGGGTGAATTCGATGGATGAATATTGTATATTTTGTATTATATGTGAATTTATTTGATGAATCTAGACTATTTGAATGTTATTTGACTATTTGACATTGTTTTAAAATTATACTTCAAAACTTTTGCGTTTCGCTATTACGTACTTTGAAAACTTGTCGCCGTTTGGCGATTAGTTACTTTGGAAAATTTCTTCGTGCCTTAAGGCACGGGCATACGCTAGTCTATATAATAAGTTATCTTGGTTTTTGAAAATGTACACATTTTCAACGGTGCAGATCGATGCCACCTACTTACACATTTTTACACATTTTAATGGTTCAGATCACCTCCCTTTCTTTTTTACCAACCTACCCCTCACTTTTTTTATTTCCCCCTTTTTTTCCTCACAAATATTACACTTCAACTAAAAAATGAGGGTAGTTTAGTAACCCTCTATCCCTCACACTCTTACACACGTACACCAACACCTCTCTCCCTCATTGTCTCGCTCCAAACCCCCCAAACCCACCCCCGTCATCCTCCTCATCTTTCTCCCTCATTCTCTCACTCCAAACCCCCCAAACCCACACGCGCACATACACACAGAGGGCAATCCGGCTATGGCTCCGACGTCGGACGGTGCCCCCTCCCTCCCCTGGTAAACCCCCTCCCCCTCCCCCTTCCCCACTCACACACACGCACACACAGACGCACACACGCACACAGAATCACACACACACATGCACATATAAACACACACACACACGCACACACAAAAGCACACACACATGCTCCATGGCACTGGGTAAGAAGCAAAATATTGAGAGGGTTTTTTGTTGACTCTATTACCGATATGTAATGGAGGTCCACCACTGACTTCGGGTTTGAAAAGGAGTTTTTCCACCTCCATTTTCTATTCCATATGTTTCCTCTGTTCATCGGCCCAAAAAGCACAACCAATTTCTTGCCGCGGACGACTCTCATTACTTCCCTCCGATGCATAAGGTATTTTTTTATCACAATGAGAGGAGTATTATCATAGTTGTAGTAGAGAGGGACGATTTTGGGGCAAACCTAGAAATTTCTAGGGTTTGTTGCCATCGTCCTCTCCTTTTGTGATTTGACTTTTGATTCATTTTTTTTTTCATTTTTTATGTTTAGGAATCATAAAAATCAGATTTATTCTTTTGTTATTGATTATCAATATTTGTGTTTTCAAGAGCTTACCTCTCCCCTCTTTATTACCGATTTGCACCAGTGGTACTATCCCTCTCCTCTCTCACGCATCTCTTCATGCTTTTGGGTGGTTTTATTATTTTTTTTTCACTTCGAGTTCAATTTTCCTCTCAGCTTCAACTTATGGTTCTATTTATATATTTTTCTAGAAAGGGTCTTGTCCAATTTGTTTCTCTCCATCTCCCTTATGATACATTGCAGGTTGATTTATGTCTCCAAATAGGATTGTATTTGTTCTCTAGAAAACTCTTCACCACGAAGATGCATCACAGGTAGAACTCTGTCCCTCTCTCCCCTAATATATTTGTTGTTTAATTTAGGGTTTTATGGATATAAATTTCTATTTTATCAGAAAAAAATAGTGCTTTTGGCTTTGATAGGATATGTAAATGTGGCTGAAAAAATTGTGTTTTAAGATATTTTTTAATTAAAAATCTGGACGGGTAACATTTTGTCATCCAAGGTCATTGGGTGGATGATAGTTTACTGCCGATTAGTGTGGGCGCCACTTACACAATGTCTAATAATAAATGCAAATTTATACGGCTCTACACATTTTTTAACAGGAAATGTGTATCGTTTCTAAGCCATTGCCCTTTTGGGATGGCCTAAATAAACATATTTTGGGGTAGTGTAAATATTATTTAATCCATCATATAATATTCAGAGAATTAAAATAAAAGATGTGTCATTTCTCATCTATGTAATGAGCAAAGGTTGATGTGATTATATATAAATATCTTTACTTACTGCCTTTATTCATGAGGTAATAAAATTTTAATATTTAGTGTAAACTTTTACAGATGCACTAAGAACCCAAATGACCCATAATTCTTCGTAACTTTATATTTCTGTGTTTGTAGAAAACAACATTTCAAGGCCTATCTCTTGAAGATGCCAAAAGGGGGATCTCCAATTCTTTCAATTATGATCAAAATAGCAGTTCTGGTAATGGTATTGTAAAAAAAGGCTTGAAATTACAGCAAGAACTGGTGGAAAGAATATTGAGGTTGAAGTTGACAAGCCTTTGTGGCTCACTTTGGGCCAAAAACCTGGAGGCAAAGTTATCATCACTGTGAGTTCTCTACTCCACTTTAATATTTAATTATATTGAAATTTTTTTATTGGCTAAAATGCCAAATTAACCATGAAATTTGGGGGCTTTTTAAATTCCGGACTTGATTTTTGGAGAGTTTCTATGTTACCTGATCTTTTAAAATCTTTGCAATTTTATCCATCTTTGTTAACCGCATTGTGAACCGTAGTGATTGCGAACTAAAACATGAATTTTTAGTTTATCCTTTTTATGCTGATTATTATGAATATGATGATGTTGATGAGGATAATGCCACCGCGAATGATGAGTATGTTAGTTCTTTATTGGCGACAAATGCTTAGAGTTGCTATATGAGCATTTGTGTGAATGTTTGACTTTTTGTCATCTGACTTGGGAACATTTTATAAAAGTGAAATTATTTTAAATTGGATTATTATTTTCGATTGGGTTTCCCTTTATGCGTAGAGTTCAAGACTTTTCTTTATGTTCTTTGGTAGTTTTATATTGCATTTATTGACATAAAAACTGAAAAAGCTATTGGGATAAGAGATTGCATTTGTTAACATAAAATTTATGAATTCAATGCATATCAAAGGTCAAAAAATTATAAAAAAGCATCAAAATAGGGGGCAAAACCTTATATTAACTGACTGAGATGTAATTTCTATGCATTTAGTGAAATATATGTTGCATTTTAGGTGAAATTTCAGCAAGGGCTGCTGTGATCTAGCTCTATCTGTTGTGAAGAAACCTTGGAAAAGGTGCTGTGATGAAGAAATATTGGAAAAGTAGGGGGTGTGATCTATGAAAAGTAGGGGATGCTATGATCTAGCTCTAGCTCTAGCTCTAGCTGCTATAATGGTCATGAGTCGCTAATTGATCGATTCACATTCGCATTGAGGTGTAAAACATGAGATTTATATTTTTCTTTTGTAGTTTTCTTGATCTAAATTTTTTTTCTTTATTTCATATTTAAATTTGGTTTATGAAATCATATTTCTCTCCAATGGCGGTTATTATTAAAGCATTAGGGTAATATCTCTTTGTTTCATCTTTTTCTCTCTCAATCTTTAGTAAATTTTCAAACTCTAATTGTTCATGTTATAATCAAATTCTCTTCATATTTTAATGTGAAGTTTATAGAAATTAAAATAACTTTAGATAAGTTCTAATGTAAAGTTAGATACTTATAATTTTTTAAATTCTAATTTGTTCATGTTGTAAACTCTAAGTAATTAACTTGGATTGCTGAAATGGTTATATGTCTTTTCAGGGGATCAAATATGCTTATGAGGTTGTGGATTTCAATTGTGATTGGGTTGAAGATGATCTGGTGTGGAAACCATCTTACAGTGGTACATAGTCAATTGTTGTTGTTAGGCAGCACTTGGTGCTGCTTCAGTTGTTAGGCAGTTGCTCCTGTGAATTGCGATTGGGTATTCGAGTATGGTGGTTAGGCGGTCGTAGTGCTTCTCTCACAATCAGATCTGATACTAATAATATAATTTATTTATTTACAATGTTTTAAACTACCTGTTGCATTGGAAGTGTATCTCCTATAAAGTAAGAGGTCATTCAAAAATAATGCTTCAATCTTAAATTCGTTGAAGTTGATCAATTGATTATCGTCTAGAAGTTGTATAGAACTGATTACACTTCAAGATTATCGTCTGGAAGTGTATCTCCTATAAAGTGTTTGGTTATTATGTATTATATTTCACTTTATCATCATTGTGAGGACTGCATATATTTATCATCTCTTGGGTTTTCATTTTTCAACTACTAACTAATTTTGTGGGTTTGGGTTTGCAGTTTGCAGCTTATTGCACAGTTTGTGTGAGTACTGATTTGGTAAGAGTAAATTGGCTACCTCTCTTTCATCTTACTATTTGGGTCCTTTTTTTTTCTTAGTTACATAATATGTGCAGACTTTCATTCTCAATAAATTTCCCTTACATAATAGATTCCCTTACTAAATTTCAAGTTTTAATTGATTGACATTATTTTATCTTTGTTTTCAGGTCTTGGTTACCAAGCATATGTTTTATCATTCAAGTATTTACGTGAATCAAATTGTTTGATCATACCAATGCTGCAATAGTTAATATGAGAACCTCCCGATAGTGTAATCCAATTCGGGTCCCACGTTCCTCCATTCTATACAATCAACATCCATTTTTTTACTATAAATTCAGGTAGTTTAAGGTGCATATACCATTGGACATCATATGTTTGTGGAGATGGATAAATTTGCAGTTTAGGTAGTAGCTTCATATTGAAAATTATATTCTGTATAGTATTTACCTTAACATATTTACATTAAGGTTAACTCATCCGATGTCAACTATGGAAATATCTATGAAATTTACATTCAGGTTGCTGATATGTTTCTACTATAAAATGCTCTCCGTCCTCGCCATTCTCGAAGGTGATCTTTTTTATTTACACGTATGTGTTTATACATATATGTGTGTATATACGTAAGTTGATAGCATTATTATTTATTTAAAACATGGACATGGGCGGGGACAATCATTTGTCCAGTAGCAGTTAGGATTATTGTTATTTGAAATTCAACAGTGGTACTTGGCCTTTGGCTTGCTCATTTCATTTGGCCTTACTTTTGTCTAGCAAAGTATGCTTCTTTTACCTCCATTGTTAGCATTATATTATCAACAAATAGTATCATATCACGTCTCATGCTCAATACCAATAATTAAGATACGCAAAAGGATTGGTTGGGTTTGGTACTGGTGTCTACTATTGTCATTGGTCTTGTGGCCACTCGATAGTGTAATGCATCCCGGGTCCCACGTTCCTCCATGCTATAAAACTAGCATACATTTTCTTCACCGTAAATCCGGATAGTTCAAAATGCTTATACTTTGACATCATATGTTGGTGGAGGTTGTTTATATTTATGTCAATTTTATGACTGTTTCCATATAAAACAGGTGTTTACAGTTATATGCGTGTTTCGATGTTATGTTTGTTACGATATTATGCATGTTTCTATTTATGTTGATTTTGTTGTATCGATTTGGTTAGTACCCTTATAATTAGGTATGAATATGTTTAATCAGGTATATATAATCAGATACTGATATTTTTCTGTATCTGTTTTACAAAAATGTCACACTTACCCTATCTCAGAACTCTCTCTCTCCAACTCTGCCTCATGCGTGGATTGATATGGTAAATAATGTTTTAAATGAACAATTAATCTCATTCGCAATGCCCATGGAATCAAAGGTTGGAATTCTTTTGATGAGTAATTTTATTTTAAATGAATAAGAACGAATTGTATTCATATTTTCTTAATACGGATGGCACAGTTGTATACTCGACAAACTGAGAATAAATGTACATATTTTCTTGGGTAGCCCGAGCTCTATTAGACACAGAGTTATCTCTAAATTGATAAATTCCCAACAGTTTCATTAGCTTTTGGTGTCCCTGTTAGCATACAGTGTCTATGTTAAGCTATATCCTAATGAAGATCTTTAGCTTAAATGATTTGATTTTTAATTTCAGTTTAAAAGGAAGTTATAGCTTAACAGTGGCAGAGGTGAGAACACTCTGACATTTTGTTTACTCTGTGTATGCAGAAACCTGAACTGTTTAGAGGAAAAAAGTTGGTGTTGACACTTGCATAACTGCGATCTTGGTAAGAAATTGTCATATCTTTTATATTTTGGATATCTATATTTGTATTCTGTTTGAAATTCACAAGAGTTGAATAACCAATTAGAGCTAATTTAAGCCGAACCAGTGTTTTTTATGGAAGTGTTACAACATTTAAGCTTCGACTCTTCAACTTTACTACTCTCCTTTCATTTTTCTCTTCATCTGTCAATATTAATATATGGTGGCAGCTTTGATCCTAAATGATCTTACTTTTTGTGTCCATCCTAAATGATTTTGATCTGGACAACAACACTAAGGGGCAATTACACTCACCTCCCCTATTGTTAGGCATTATTATAGACACCTCCCCTTTTGCTCAAGATATTACAGACCTCTCCTCTGGTTTTAAAGTTTTAATTCCCTACCCCTGATCCCACCTAAGACACTAGAGTGGTTCAAGAGATTGTTAAGGTAGTGGTTTGAGAACCTGAATCAAAAACAGTTTCTGTAGTTGAATTGTGAGACCTCACTCACTTAGTTAAAAATGGTCTCCCCCCCACCCCACCCCACCCCACACAAATGTGAACAAGATATCACTGGGATATTTTCACAGCTCTTATTTAGTGTTTTAGATTTTCGTTTATGTATATCCTTATTTTGAGTTCCATTTTATAGAGATTTGTGGTTTAGAATAGAACCGTTCTTGGGTGTAATACAGTTGTTCAAATAGTTCCTTTTTCCTAATATTGTTATTTGTTTTATTTGTAGACCAGATATGATGGGATCAAACTCGAAACTACATTTTTGTTTAAAATAGGTAAGCCAATTGAATCCGACTAAATCAATCTCGAATTTATACAATTTGGATGTGATTGTATGTTTACTTATGTGATTGTATCTTTGTTCGAGAAACTAATTAATTATGTTTATTGTTTGTCAAATCGTACAGAAAATCAAGAGGGAGATAGTGATTATGGCCAAAGGTGGGAAGAAGGATGGGAAGACAACACTAGTAGCACCTAATCCAGAAGCACCACGGCACAAACATTTTGAGGAAGTCGGACAGAAAGAATAAATTCATATTCTCCTTTCCCGGCCTTCTAGCTCCCATCTCCGAATTTGGGATTTTTTTAATTTGTTGGATTTGTTGTTATCCCTTAAATAGGGTGGATAGTCCAATAAATAAAGGAAACTATGACCAATTTATTTAAAAAATTAACGCTTTGTTTTTTTAGAGACAGTTAATTTGATTGATGAATATTGTATATTTCATTTTATATGTGAATTTGTTTGAAGAGTTTAGACAATTTGGATGTTGGACTATTTGTTATTTAAGCAGGGTCAATTCGATGGATGAATTTTGTATATTTCGTATTATATGTGAATTTATTTGATGAATCTAGAATATTTGAATGTTATTGGACTATTTGACATTGTTTTAAAATTATACTTCGAAATTTTTGCGTTTCGCTATTACGTTGTCGCCATTTCGCGATTACTTACTTTGGAAAATTTCTTCGTGCCTTCAGGCACGGGCATACGCTAGTGTGTGTGTGTGTGTGTATATATATATATATATATATATACTTATTTTTGTTTTATATTGCATGGAATATATTGATTATAAAGGAGTGGTAATCGAACCAAATTAGGTTGTTTATTCGTGTTGCATTTGGGCCAAAATTGGCCAATTTAAGTCAAATTTCGTGTGAAATGGCACAAATATGATATGATCTGCTATCGGTTCAAATTATCCTGACCCGAACATGACCTAATGACACATGTGTGAAGTTTGAGAAAATTTTGTGTTGTCTCATGTCGTGTTCGATATTACCAGTCGTAGTTGAAGAGAGTCTAGATAGGATATTTGCAACATATGATTTGTTACACTTTATTTGTGCATGCAATGTTTATTCAAATTGTTCAGTGCAGGTCTGGCCATATTCCACATGGTTTAACTATACCAATAAAGGACTGAAATTTTTCGATTAGTAAAGTGATTTAGGTTTAAATCATGGTGGGAAAAAGACTAGGAGTGTGCAAATATGACGAAGGAGGTTGTGGAGATTAACGATAACAGCCAAAATTTTGAAACGAAGGTTGCGTTAGCAAAAATAACAAATTTCTCAGACTTTGAGAAATAATAAACTATCTATAATTAGAGGCATGACGATGACTTTGGAATATTAGGATGTCATCAATTAATAGAAGGGAGAGATTCAAACTTATAAAAGCGAGATTGATAGACTTCATGTTGGAGTGGTGCATTAATGGACATTAAATGTGCAACCACCTAAGCCCTAAGATACTATAGGTGGTTGATGGGATACATTAATGGACATTAAATGTGAAATACCTAAGACCTAAGCTACTATAGGTGGTTGGTGGGATGCAATCTCTACCATCTATCTCATTGTTCATCCAATGGATGTAGTGAAAGCCAAGAATATATATAAATATGACCCTCTTGATAAGGATTAGACACACACAAAAATCAACACAACAAAGAAAGTAAGAAGAGTTAGAAAGTGAGAAAGATTTCATTTTGGAGTTTTGAGTATACACATTTGTGTAAAAAAATACACATTGTATTTTTCATTTGGAGAGTATTTGTGAGAGCCTCTTTTGAAACTCATTTGCAATAGTGAATTGATCTGAGTGTCAGTGGACGTAGCCAAATTGGTGAACCACTTAAATTTTTTGTCTTCCCTTGTGTGTGTGTACTTCTACTCATTATACTTTTATTGTGAGTTTGCCATATTATTATTTGGGGTTATAGTCAGTACCGTTTGTTGACATGCTTTCGCACAACGAATTGGTATCAGAGCCAAGGTCCTCCGATCTAGGCATTTTTGGATATTTGTTTTTGTGGAGAAATAGCCATACGTATAGTACTATCCATACGATTACTATTCACAGACGGAAAAATTTCTAAACTTTGTTTTTTTTCGTTTGCATTTTTTTGTGACTGTGATCGTTTGAAAAATGGCAACCGCAAAATTTGACGTAGAAAACTTTGATGGGCAAAGAAATTTCAGCATATGGAAATGTAAAGTTATGGATGTCTTAGTCCAACAAGAGCTAGAAATTGCTCTTCGAGATATGCCAAAAGACATGAAGGAAGATGACTGAATAAAAATCAACCGCAAGGCTTTTGGTCATATTCGTCTTTATCTCGGTAAGGATAAAAAATATTTTTTATATGCACGAGACCTCGGCACAAAAATTATGGAAGCAACTGGAGGACAAGTACATGACAAAGAGCATTGAAAATCGGCTCCATTTGAAGAAAAACTCTTCCGATTACAATGTGCAAAATGTATTTCTATGTCTGAGAATCTGGACAATTTTAACAAAATTATTGTTGATTTGGAAAATTTGGATGTTGAAATTGACAATGAGTATAAAGCACTGTTAGTGCTAAATTCTCTACCTAACTCGTATGAACATCTCATTACCACGTTATTGTACAGAAAGGAGGAAATAAAATATGTTGAGGTCTTCAATCCCTTAATGAATAATGAGGTTCATAAGAAGGATAAGGAGGTATATAGAGACTCAACATCTAAAGCGTTGACGGTTCGTTGCTGAATAAATGAAAGGAAGAATGGCAACAGTGGAAGATCTCGATCTAAATCGAGAGGGGGAGTATCAACTTCGGGTAGGATAATTCCTGCAAAAGATGAATGTGCCTTTTGTCACCAGAAAGGGCATTGAAAGAAATATTGTCCTAAGTTATAGAAGGGAACGAAGAACCCCCATTGCAAATGTTGCGGCGAGTGATGATGAAGATTCTGAATTTGCTTTGTCTATTTCACCATTTGGATCCAGTTCCCAGGAATGGATTTTGGATTCGGGTTGTTCCAATCACATGTGTCCCAATAGGGAGTGATTTTATAGCTTTAAGGAGCTAGATGGTGGAGCTGTTTTGATGGGCCATGATCATGCTTATCAAACAAAAGGGATAGGAAAAATTCGAGTGAAGTTGCATAGTGTAATAGTCAGAGTGCTAGAAAACGTTAGGTATATACCGGACCTGAAGAAAAATCTTATCTCACTTGGCACTTTGGAAGCTAAAGGTTATGATATCAGACTGAAAGGCGATGGTCTAAAGGTGTCATGTGGAGCCCTAGTTGTGATGAAGGGAACGAAAAAGAGTAACTTGTATTTTATCCTTGGAAATACAGTTACAGGTGTAATGAAAGTCTCAAAAAGTTTAGAAGAGTTTGCATCTAATGCTACGAGATTATGGCATGTACGCTTGGAACATGTAGGAGAGAGGAATTTGAAGGGATTAGTGAAGCAAGGTCTATTGAAAGGTGCCAAGACATATTAGCTTGTATTTTGTGAACATTGTGTTCTGGGAAAGTAAACAAGAGTAAAGTTTGGCACAGTTGTACATCATATAAAGTGGACTCTTGATTATGTTCACACAGATGTTTGGGGACCTACCAAAGTTTCACCTTTGGGAGGTAAGCATTATTTTGTATCTTTTGTGGATGACTTCCCCAAACGAGTTTGGGCGTACACCATGCGACATAAAGATGAAGTCTTGAAGATTTTCTTAAAGTGGAAAAAGATGATAGAGACCTAAACTGGCATAAACATTAGAAGACTCGGGTGAGACAATGGCGATGGATATAAGTCAGACCCATTTTTGCAAGTATGCCAGGAAGAGGGGATCGTGTAACACTTCACAATAAGAGACATGCCACAACAAAATGGGGTGGCTGAACATATGAATCATACTTTACTAGAGAAGGTGTGATTCATGTTATCCAATGCTAGTTTAGGCAAGGCATTTTGGGCTGAAGCTGTTACATATGCATGTCACCTCATTAATAGGTTAAATACAACTGCAAATGAGGTTAAAAGACCCATGGAGGTATGGTCAGGAAAACCAGTTACAAATTATGATTCTTTACGTATTTTTGTCTCCCCTGCATATTTCCATGTTAGGGAAAGCAAGTTGGATCCTGAAGCTAAGAAATCCATATTCTTGGGCTTTAGTGATGGAGTGAAGGGGTATAGACTTTGGTGCCCTGAGATGAAAAAATATTATAAATAGTAGGGATGTTACATTCAATGAATCTTCAATGTTAAAGAGTTCTCCTAGGGAGAGCAACACCAAAGAAGTTCCACAGCAGATAGAGCTTGTGACTCTAATTATTCCATCCATACTTATCACAAATTCAGAAATTGATGAGATAAGTACATATGATGTGGAGGATCCTGCCCATGAGTCTCCTAAATAACCATATTTTGTTGTAATTAATAGACCAGAAAGACAAAAAAGGAAACCTGGATGGCTTATTACTGACATGGTGGCATATGCACTACCTATGGTTAAAGATGACATTCCATCTACTTACAAAGAAGCCGAAAGAAGCTCGAAAAGTGTAAATTGAAGGAAGGCGATGAGCGAGAAGATACAGTCTCTTCATATGAACCAGACTTGGGAGTTAGTCTAACTACTAAAATAGAAGAAAGCCATTGGGTGTAAGTGGGTATATGCCAAGAAGGAAAGCTCCTCAAAGAAAGACAATGTAAGATTCAAGGCTAGGTTGGTGGTGAAAGGTTATGCGTAGAAAGAAAGGATCAATTATAACGAGGTATTTTTCCGGTTGTGAAGAATTCTTCCATTCGTATTTTGCTAGCATTGGTTGCGAAGTTTGATATCGAGTTGGCACAACTTGACGTGAAAACTGCATTCCTATATGGAGATTTGGAGGAGGAAATTTATATGACTCAACCAGAAGGGTACAAGGTTGCTGGTAAAGAAAATTGGGCCTGCAAGCTAAAAAAGTCATTTTATGGGTTGATGCAAAGTCCAAGGCAGTGGCACAAGGCAACAGCACATAAGGAGCCACTATGATCATTGTGTATATTTTTGTAAACTTCGTGATGGATTCTTTATTTATTTTCTCTTATATGTTGATGATATGTCGATTGCTTCTAAGAGCACGGTGGAGATTGAAATATTGAAAATTCACTTAAGTCATGAATTTGAGATGAAGGATCTAGGCGAGGCGAGGAAAATACATGGCATGGAGATTAGCAGAAATTATTCCAGGAGTATTGTTTGTTTGTCACAAAAATAGTATTTAAAGAAGGTATTATATTGTTTTGGTTTTGATTCTAAAACCAAACCTATAAGTATTCCGTTGGCCCTACACTTCAAGCTAAGTTCCATGGAAGCCCCACAGACAGATGAGGAATGTTCAGAAATGGCTCATATGCGGTGGGAAGTTTGATGTATGCAATGGGGTGTACGAGGCCCGATATTTCACAAGCTGTTAGTATGATGAGCAGATACATGCATGATCCAGGAAAAATGCATTAGCAGGCTGTGAAATGGATCTTACGATACATCCATGGTACTGTAGATGTTGGTTTGAAATTTGAGAAGGATTCATGTGCTCGTCAGCATGTGTTTGGATATGAGGATTCAGATTACGCCGATGATTTGGATAAATGACGGTCCACTACTTGCTTTATGTTTACACTAGGTGGAGGCCCAGTCTGTTGGAGATGTACGCTACAGTCTACGGTGGCTTTGTCAACTACAGAGGCAGAGAATATGGCAACGAAAAAGGCCATTTGGCTTCATGGTTTGATTTCAAACTTGGGAATTAATGTCTTCTTTAATAGTCAGAGTGCCGTCCACTTATCCAAGAACCAGGTTCATCATTCATGGGCAAATAACATCGATGTTCATTTCCACTTTGTTCGAGAAGTTTTGGATGAGGGGACTATTCTCCTCAAGAAGATTGAAACCGCGGATATGCTGACGAAGATTGTTACTAGGGTCAAGTTTGAATGCTATTTAAGCTTGATCAATATTCTTCTTATTTGAACACCTTCGGGTGTATGTTTCTTATGAGAGCATTTAGAGGCTACTCGGGTCATTTTGGATAATATATGGTTACTAGTTTTGGTAGAGCTTTGCATATTTATGTCAAGATGGGATTATCAATATTTATATTGGCAAAAGTTTGACAGAGCGACCAGTAAAATTTTTGTCAAGGTGGAGATTGTTGGAGTGGAGTATTAATGGACATTAAATGTGAAACCACCTAAGACCTAAGCTACTAGAGGTGGTTGATGGGATGCATTAATGTACATTAAATGTGCAACCACCTAAGACCTAATCTACTATAGATGGTTAGTGGGATGCAATCTCTACCATCTATCTCATTGTTGATCCAATGGATGTGGTGAAAGCTAAGGAGCTATAAATAAGACCCTCTTGAGAAGGATTAAACACACCAAAAAATTAACACAACATAGAAAGTAATAAGCGTTCGAGAGTGAGAAAGAGTTCATTTGGAGTTTTGAGTATACACATTTGTGTAGAAAAATACACATTGTATTTTTCATTTGGAGTGTATTTGTGAGAGTCTCTTTTGAAACTCATTTGCAATAGTGAATTGATCCGAGTGTCACTGGACGTAGCTAAATTGGTGAACCACTTAAATATTTTATCTTCCCTTGTATGCGTGTCTTTCTACTCATTATACTTTTATTATGAGTGTGCCATATTATTATTTGGGGTTACAATCAGTATCATTTGTTGGCACACTTCCGCACAACACTTCAAGTAGCTAGGGATCTAAAATGGAAATATTGCCAAGCTATTGGCCTAAAAATCACTCATATGGTGCTGTGTATCCTTAATAATAATCATCTTAGTATTTTTTAAACCACACTCACATTGTACGTGTCTCAAGACTTAAAAATCCAAAAAAGATGATACATTTTAGGCCTATTAGTCTTTGTTACATTTTATATAAAATTATTGCAAAAATATTGGCTAATAGACTATAAAAAGTGCTTAGAGACATAATATATAAGACTCATAGTGCCTTTGCCCTAGTGACACTTATAATAGATAACATTATTGAGTCATTTGAATTAAACCACTCCCTTAAAAGGACAAGTAAAGGAAATAAAGATAATTTTGCATTAAAGTTTTACATGAGCAAAGCTTAGATCAGAGTTGGATGGCCTTTCCTTTGAAGTATAATGTTGAAAATGATATTTTATTTAAAGTGGGAGGATATTATAGTGAACTCCATATAACATCTTTCTCCTTCTATATTATGATGAGAATCTATATGTTTCTCTTATGTGCAGAGGGGTTTACATTATTGCTAAATAATTCCCAACCCAAAACAGAATTTTGAGAATGGGAACCAACAGGGGAGGACCAAATGTTTCACACTTATTCTTTGTCGATGATAGATTTTTATTTGGGACATATGAACCAAAGAAAATTGGGAAGATTTAAAAGATATTAATGGGGGTATAACCAAGTATCAGGTGAAAAATAAATCCCCAAAAATGTGGAATTATGTTTAGTAAGAACACAACTGAACATAAAAGCGAGCATTGTCAACATCTTAGGCATTCACAGGGTGGTTGTCCGCTAAAAAGAACTTAGGCTCCCATTAATTATGGGTTAGCCAGAAAAGTAATACAGTGGGAATAAAATCTACTTTAGTAAATGGGAAAAAAAGTACTTACTGTGCTCAGTGTACGCAATGAGTTGCTATAAGATCCCAGACCCGTGTGCAAAATTTAAGTAAATTGATGCATAATTTTTTGTAGGCTCATGGAAACAAATAACGGGTAATGTGTTGGGTCAGGTGGGAACAAGTGCGCAAACTAAAGAATTAGGGAGGTTTCGGATTTCAATATTAAACCATTCAATTTAGCGTTTTTATGCAAAAAAAGATGGAGAATAATATCTAAAACCTCCTCGTTGTGCTTTAGATTTGTTTTTCGAAAGCTAAAAATGGATCTAATACATATCACATGTGGTAGAGTATATGCGAGAGTAAAAAAAATAGAATTTTGCATAATGTGGAGAATTGGAAATATGCATAAAGTAAAAATTTGGAAGCATCGTTGGCTACCTTGGCCAAATACTTCCAAGCTTGTCACCCGCAATATCTCTTGATAGACATATCCTTGTTAAAGACCTTATACACTAACGCAGAAAATATTGGGATGCCAGGCTACTTGAAACCTCCTTTAATAAAGAATATATGAAGGAAATTTTGATGATAACATTAAGCATTTACCTTGTTGAGGATAAGGAGATATGACAATATGAGAAAAGTGGGGTTTACTTTACGAATAAAGGATAGCAGCTTGTAACAAGATTAAATTCGATTAATTATAAATCTGGTCAGAGGATGCCTTTATCATCTCATCCGAATAAGGAATGTAATATTATATGGAACTGTATAATACCAAACAAGGTGAGACATTTTATATGTCCCGTTTGGACGAATTCACTCGTGTTTCTAGACAACCTATATATGAGAAAAATTAAGGTACATGACCGTTGATGTGTATGTAAAAATGAGTAGAGAATTACTTTCATGTTCTTAAGAGATGCCCTATGGCCCCAAGATATATGGAAGTACTAAAATCTATATAATATGGACCCAACACACTGGGTTGACTCAATAAGAGAGTGGATTATTGTAGTACTTTCCACACTGTCTAGATCCCTATTTGATGTTTTGTAATGATTATGTGGAATATTTGGCACAATAGAAATAATGTAAAACATGGAGTAGGTCATTAAAGCCAATAAACATCTCAAAGGGATCAATTTGACAACATCAAGAAGATAATGATAGTACACCAGGTAAATTAAAGGCTCTGACATAGGGTAAGGTTAAAATAAATTTTTATGTGTCCGTGGGTCAGACTGAAAATGTTTTTGGAACTGAGGTAGCGGTGCGATATTAGAAAGGGAAGATGCTAACAACGTTGGCATAACAATTCAAAATGAGAATAAATACCGACAATGTTGAAGCAAGATGGTGTAGAGGGGTCCCAGAGCTTCTTAGTACTAATTATAATTAATATTGGTTATGCATTTATTTTAGTACTAATGGTAATTTATAGTACAAGTTACAAGGAATGGTACTTTAGTCTAGTCAGTGGTTCGAGTTAGCAGGGATTAAGGGGCCTCTGAGCCCACCAAAGTATCCAGTGGGATTTTTGACGATTCTAGCTTAGAGGCTAGAGAGTAAGGTTCGTTGAGTAAGGTTAATTCTCAGTCATTCTAATAATGAAAGAGAAAATCACCAAAAGTTTCGAGTAACTCACGGTTACTTGAGAAAGTCACACTACTTTTATGGGACCTTAAGGTCACTTGAGAAATTATTTACATTATAGTTAGTCGAGGAGTCTCGAGGCCTCTCGACAAGACATATTTATAAATAGTCACTCGATTGGTTAAAACACACACAATTCTTGAATTTCTAGAACTTCCACTGATGACTCTCCTCAATTTTCCATTCGACCCTCTCCCAAGCGTACCACGTTGGGTGAGTATAATTTGGCATCACTTTCGACTATAGCATCACTTGGAGATCATATGTTGTGCCCTGGTTTCTCATGACATAATAGGGGTGACTTCGACTACGGTCATCATCCTCGAATATACTCTACATCCTCAACTAAGTCCTGCCTCCCGCTACTCATCCAACGGTCCTCATATGCCATACTTTATTGTTCGAACACGGCCAAATGCAAATAAGATTCACTAATATATACGTGATAGCAGGAGAAAAAAATCACACCAAATAAATCAAAATTCCTAAACATGGGGATCTATATCAAGGAAAGTTACGCAGGAAGCATAATTAGACGCACAGATCCTGAAGGACACTAGAACCTGATGCTCTAATACCAGCTGTGACACCCCGCCAAATTAAATATCGGGTGATCAGTCCTTTATTAAATTAAAATCAAGGTGAACGGTTGGATCATTCTTAGCATCACTGTCGCAAAATAATTGTTTCCAATTTAAACACCCTAAATAATTAAGCTAAGTGTCAAAACAATTTAAAGTCTTATTTTCATTTTATTAAATTCCAATATGAAAACTGTTTTAATAAACAACAGTTTAAGAATCACATAAATGCTAAGGATGAAAATTAACACACGAGAATTTAAACCATCTAGATAAACCAGACCAAGTTTAAGAACCATCAATGAAATCAACCTAACAATAGTTAACTCGCAGAGAGTACTGAATACTGGAATTATAAATAAACATAAATCTTTGACAAATCCAAACGGAATAAGAAATTGGGCGACAAATTCCCTAACTATGAAGATCTAAAATAGGAATTGAATCAATAAAGACGTCATCTAAAGCAAGGTCCTGCAACTCCCACATAAGCTATAGCACGTTCAGTCTAAATAATCTACGCATGACGCCCCTCTGGTTGGGCACCTATAATACATACATACATATATGTATATATATATATATATATATATATATATATATATATATATATATATATATATATATATATATATATATATACAAGAGAAAGAAATGGCAGAAGACGTGTCAGAGCCGAGTGTAAAATGGTTTTAAAATAGTTTAACAAGTATTTAAAATGCTTACCGTCTAATGAGAGAACCATGTTAGTATGCGAAACTCTCTTGAGAATTCTCACCTCTCATCTAGTGTGCATGCCTACCGTACTACTAAACTCATAAGTCTATCTAACTTATTTCTCCATAAAGTTTTATTCCGAGAAGTAAAAAGGTTATGATATTTGTTTAAACAAAATCCATCTCTTCAACATTTCTTACGTTACTTAGAACAACTGAGTACCGTTACAAAGTTCCCTAACACTTATAATAAATTTGGAGAATTTATTCATTACTCAACTACTTATACGCAGAGTAGAAAGTTTCCATATATAAGTATATATATATATATTAGTCACTCATATAATATATATACTATCGGCACCCCACATAAAATCTATAGTGCTGGCATAGTCTACTATCAAGTCCCCGTATCACTCGTATTAAGGGAAATACTAGTTTGGATCACTCTCGAACTGTATTAACACAATACACAGAAAAATGGAGGCGAAGCATAGTTTCAAGTCACTAAGAAGTTAGCACATACCCCTCACGTCTCTTAGGACCATCTGACCCTCATTTTTAGATAGCCTGTACCGAGGAATCCTATGTTCTAGGGTACAAGTCAATATCCCCCATAAACGTCCCATCGAGATAAGACTGTCTCGGCGCGAAAACCTCCGTGATAGCAAGTAGCGTGGGTATGATTATTCACAAATATAATTCTTAATTATGTACACAGTCATATATATAGGTATTCACGTTATCCAAATTAGGTTCTTCCACGACCCATAATTATTATTATTATTTGTTCTGAGCACAATTTTACTCAATTATCTCACATAAAGTATTCATCTCTTTTATTCTCTCTTATAATTATTTCATACTTACTTCTCATCTCTCGAATTACTCCTTCTTACTAAAATATAATTTCAGTAGGTACACCCTTTCTAACCTTCTGGTCTAAGTCTTTCACGAGTCTCTAAATCCTTTAGTGAAAGTACGCACAATTTCCAACATGTGACTAAACCCTCCGTTAACCCAAAATTTCATCCCATTCTAAATTTCACTCAACGGAGTCTACTTAGACCCTAGTGGTCATCTTCATGACCCATTGTACTATTTAAATGATATTCAAGAGTTCCTACATATTTTACACGGATTAAACAAAAAGGGGAATAATATGCAGTTTTCTAGGAGGGTCGATCGATCGATGCTCTTGGTCGATCGATCGATCAAGCAGTTATTCTGAATTCTGCCATTGTTAACTACGGGTTTTCTGCTCCAACCTCTACCAAAACTCCATTAACGATCCCCAAAATCCCAAACAACATTACTACTGGTCACATATACCTATTTACATGATTTCCTACGTGAATCATGTACAAATTCATCAAAGTTATTGAATTAATGGGGTAAAATATCATAATTATCAAGAACCCTAATTTTTCATAAAACTTCCATTCTTCTAATTCTTTTCAAAATTTAGTGCTTCTAAACCCATACAATTTCGTGGGTAATCCTCTACATGTGATAGAGATTTCCAGAATATATCTATTTCCTCTAAATCATGTGATTTAATTCTCTAAATTATTAAATTCTTCCATGAAGCATGTGTTTAACAATCCTATTCTATCATGGGTGAAACATTAACTAAAAAAAAAGAAAGATAGATACTTGCCTCGAGAATATGAGTCTGAATTTTTGAGATTTGATAATGGGGTTGTGTTCTCTTTCCTCCGATCTACACTCTGGCGGTGTTTGTGGTGAAAATGGCGCAACTATGGTGGCTCTAGCCTTGGGAAGTTCCTCACCTTCCTCCTCTAAAGGCCTATGTGAAATATGCAGGTTCTAACCCTAGAAGACAACCTCTAACACCTGATATACTTATCTAATTTTTGTGGGTAATTAAATCCCAATAATAGAAATTACCAAAATGCCCTCCCGGGATACCAGTTAGGCCTAAAACGCTCTGAGACCCAAACTAAACTCCCGAGTACACTTTTCTGACTATTTCAACCCTTCTAGACACGTTGGCGCGCTCGAAATGACCATACAAGCGACTTATAATTTATTCACTTTTATAATACTCATATAGTCCCGACACGACACAAGCGCATCCCGACTTAATTTTCATAATTGTCATATTATTCACTCGTGACAATATTAAAAAATCAATCTCATATATTACTTTACTACTCTAGTAATATTTAGCAAATTCTCAATAATTACAAACTCTCGTAAAGCTAGTAAATATTTAAAATAAAATTATGGATTAATATTAAATTAATAACTCAATTAAATTTAATAAATCCCTAATTTTATAAGCCATACAAATACGGGGTATTACATACTCCCCCCTAATAACGGAATTTCATCCCGAAATTCGAAAAACAAGGTATGCCTGGTAAAAATAGATCTGGATACTTTATTAATACTCAAAACTGACATTTGGGCAAGGCAAATCACTCTTTCCCCCCTCCCGCCTCACAGTAAGCTTATTTAGCACTCTTAATACTAACAGGTATAAAATCACACCTTAATAATGGCACTTCACATTGTGCTCCAATTCATTTCTATTCGAATAAGACGAGCCTACACATCATTGGCCCCCATTATCTCAATATTATTGGGAGGTCTCACCTCACTACGTAACAATAACTCGTATTTATCTAAACACAAAACTCCCTTGTTGAGAGAAACCATGTGAACATTTGACCACTCTTGTCAGTTCTTCGAATCTCGATTTTAGGCGACGTAACTCTCACGACTGTCAAAAGTCACCTAAAACAGAAATGGTAATTCCACCATAGTCATCAGACTCTAACTCGTCCGATCAAAAATTTTGATTATCCACTCACCTCTAAACAACTAGAGGGAGAATAGTTAAGATTTTTCCACACAAAGTTTCAATAAGTAGTTTGTCTACAATAAACAGGTACGAGTGCTACCACGGAACTTTACTGTACTATACTTCACTTGCTATATACATCCGTTGTGGAAATGAAATGATCACCATGAATCCAAAATTACTTTCATGTGGCTCAACTAATCATTAATCACCTCGCCTACTCCCCGGATAAGGGTGATACAACCTACTCAAAACAAAACGTTATCCCCACTGCTTCCTGAAATCCTGGTTTGAAGGTGGGGTTTAATGATCCCATTCTAGTTCAGAATAATACCGAGAAGAACCTCTTACCGGTGCGGTTCTTATTTTCAAAGAAAGATTGGGGCACGCTGTCTGATAGTGTATACCACCCAAAAGAATAATAATTACTTTCTTTTAGGTCAACTTGTTCCACACATTCCAAGGAACTCATGACCTTATCTTAAAGTTGGCACCCCATCCAAGAAATTTCACCAAATTGCACTCTTCCCTTTTAGTAATCGTAGGCTTGCTACAAAATTCTCTGTTTGATCCTCTTGTTCCAACTGATGCCTATCTATGAGTGGTGCCCGCGGAGACTACTCGCTATGTCCCGCTCAACATCAACTCCTATTTGTAATGTCTCACATTAAGTGACACTTAATACTCCCCTTCTTTCCTTAGCGTATACCGAAAGTTCTGACCCGTGCACTTTTCTCCACGATGTTCACTGCTGAACCTTTATACCTTACTAACATCATCATTCAACCTATGCGCAAGTCGCTTTCAACACTTGACTAGGTAAAACTCCACTCTGAGTGTTTTCCATAATAGTTAAATTTTATCCTTCTCAAGGAATACCCCTAAATGGCTTCCCATAGCCTTCCAACTAAATTCACGTGTGCTACTCTGATTGTACACGCATATATGGATTATCGTACTTCACACTATGATTAATCCACTCTATTAGTTCCATTTTGTTATGTTATTCTCATAAACATCTATTCCACGCGTCTATTCCCACGTCCCTTCAACTCGAACGATTCAAGCAACAACTAACCAGGATTCCCACACACCCTATAAACCGTGCATACTGGTGTAAGCATCACCTATGCTTCACACATAACACCCAATTCCTTATTTCCCTTGTGCTCACAACATGGTTACAACACTTGGGCACTCTCAATCACCCTAAAAATCAAAAATTTTAATTCTTCCTAATCATCGTTCCACCCTTCAACTCGTGGTGATAAAACAAAGCTTTCAATGTTTCCTTACCACACAATTGGCTTCGCTAGCCTTAAATCATCACTTAACTCTAACTTACAGTCATAATTACCAGATCCTATGACAACCGAGGTAGCAAACTCATGGACTAATGACCAAACAACTCTCTACTTCCAACCTTATGCTAAGTTTCATACGTGGGATGTCTCGCAAAGAGAAATCCAAATAAAGAACCCCCCGATACACTACTACGTAGCATAGTCGGTTATCGAAATCCGTTGGGTACTCCGTCCATAACCTGTACCCCTTTATTCTGTCTCTTGATAGAAAATATACATCTCCTCCCGCAATTTTACTGAATAAAGAACTTTTCACCAATTGTACTATTGCTCAGTATTGGTGGAATTTACATTCCATAAACCTCGTATGTATACAATCGAGACTCTAGAAATCCAATTCCCAAACATACGAATATAAGTCTTAACTTCCACATTTCTAAAGGATAAATATAACAATGCGCTCCTCCTATCACTAAGTCCTGAGTGCTACATATAATAATGAGTGAAATCTTTTCTCACAGCAGTAAACCCAATGCACACTGAATCATAACAACAAAGTCCCTAAACACCTCGGGATTAAACATTCTGGTACCATTATAGCCTTCTAAGTCTCTATAATATAATATGAGTGTGAGCCCGACCCTCTCATAGGTGAGGTCTTGCCAGAACAAAACATGCAGCACTAGGACAGTAACCCCGATAGCCTTGCAATCACTACCCACTATCGTTTTAACCATTTTTATAAAACCATAATCAGTATATTAACATACTCGCATACCACGTCACTAAAACTAGTAATCTCAATAAAGTATATATCACAAACAATGCACCCATTTATCCTCCGTGGATAACACTAAAGACAATCCCTGCTATACCAGGGAAAACATACACATAATAATAACGTTGTTGATATACGCCCTAAATTCGTCTCACATGCAAATCTCTCAATAATAAAAATGTTGTGACTCCCTCGTGTCACACAAAAATATGCCTCATCCTGTGAGGATGAAACTCATACTTCCACTTTGAGAAAAGTGCGCGTGCATTCAAATAAGGAAATTATTTAATTAAATTTTGTTTTCCTAAATTAAATCCTAAATGTGCATCTAGGTGTGATTGCATAAGATAAAATCATACAAGAACATTCAAATACACACATGTGAGGAAAAATCCCCCAAAGTGTCAAAACCTTTTTATTTTTCACTATAATTTATAATATACAGTTACACGGATTACAATGAAAAACAAGTGACATAGAAATACCCACAGGTGTCGGTTCTGTAGTCGGCGACTAGAATCTCCCTCGGGAACTCCAGATGAGCAGCAATGAGGAAGGAAGACGACTTCTCCACAAATGTTGAACAAACACAAGGTTGTGTTCTTGGGTTACAAAATGATTCAAAAAGTTTTGGCAAGGATGTATGAATCAAAACATGAGTCTTGGGACTCAAAAATATGAACACTAGAGTAATTAGAATTCTCAAAATCGTCTTTCAAAGTCTTGCAAAATAACTCCCCCGAAGTTGGCTTTTATAGGGAAACCAAGAAGAGTTTCATGATTTTAAAACACTTGCCAATGTCAGGTACCCTGAACCGGTTCGGGTGTACTGCAAACCGATTCATCCCCCGAACCGGTTTGGCCTTCGGTTCGCAAAAGTTCGCTGGTTTGGGGGTAAAAATCCACAGCATTTTTCCAAGTGTTTTTCTCATAATTTTCTCCATTTTCAAAGGGCCATAACTTCTTCACCATGGCTCGAATTGAGGTGTCATTTCTTCTAGTATCTTTGTTGCGGTGAGATCTTCAACTTCCAGTTGACCAGACCTCTGTACGGTGGTTATAAAATTACCAAAATGCCCTTAAACTTTCATATCTTACCTTATTTCACTGTTTTGACTTCTCTTGCATACCACTTGCATAAAGTCCCTAAATTCATGGAACGTGAAGTCGTTGAGGCAGATGTGGGACACATGATGGAGATAATGAATGCTTGATTCCCAAAATTTGGATTGAGGCTGTCATGTGAGATCATGAAGAGACGTGCCTTTTGTAGCGGCGTATGACATACACGAATGTAAGATAACAGACATGAGAAATATGTCCTTACAAATCTCCCCCTATGTCTATGCCGGTACATACATAAAAAATCCAAATTATCATATATCAAATTATGTATACAAATCTACCCTTCCATGAACCCAAAACTAGAAAGATACAAATGAATAAGTCTTCATCGTTTGTTCTTCATGTCTTTAAATCTTCAAAACTTTTCTCATCAGGGTGTGCATTAATGAAGTACCTACACACATGAGATAAAGAAAATGATAAGTGACATATAGAGTTTGAAATGAGATAAACATGGATACCATTTTATGATGAAAATGATACGTCAAATCTCAAAAACTCCCCCATAATATGATAATTCTTTCTCCCCCTTTTTATAATGTCCCTAAATAGACAGATATGAGAAGCAAAAATAAATGCAAATGGATAATGTCACAAGGTAAGAAACTTCTATTTTTGAATTTTTCAAATTTTTTCACACAAAATATACAAACTAAGAAATCACACCATGAACGAACACAAAATAACCAAGTCGATAATAGCGTAAATGTAGTGGTGTGTTCAAATTCGATAGGAAAATCAATGCATACAAACCTGACATATGTGCATGATGAATATCGGATACTCCTAATGAATGAACTCAAAATATTCCTTTGGTGTAAAAAAAATTGAAATATGAGACAATGACTCTATCAAATCAACAAATCAAAGCTCAAAGTGATTTCCACACCAATAATGTCCAAAACGATTTCATGTTTTTTCAGGACTTTCAAGGAAGTGCAAAACTGTTTAAATTCTCCAACCAAACTCCCTCAAATTTATATTTTGAATAGAGGTAATCTAAATTCTCAAACTTTGGAGAATTGATGGTGAAACCTATTGGCCCATATTTGGCATGAAATGCTTTTTATTGCCTTTAAATTTTTTTGGGCTCTTTCAACCTCTTTGGACTCCGGATAATAAAATTTCTCCATTTTTTAGGTCCGATTTAACGATGGG
The DNA here is from genome assembly GCA_949130495.1 of Sambucus nigra. NCBI lineage: Eukaryota > Viridiplantae > Streptophyta > Magnoliopsida > Dipsacales > Adoxaceae > Sambucus > Sambucus nigra. The sequence continues at coordinate 350,982,539 of OX422218.1, forward strand.
TTAGTATTCGCAAAGGCTAAGTGAACCTTTCGCAGCCTTTCCCCATTTTCAAATAAACCCACAGTCTCACGAAATGGTTATAACATGCATTCTAATCTTGTCAAGTTTTATCGTATATTGTACGCTGTATAGACAGAATTGAGATGGAAAGACTCAAGCCAATATGTGATAAATAAGTACAATAATCAAATAAAGTCGTGCATGTGTGCAATAAAGGAGATAGGAGTCAAGCATGTAGAAAGATATCACTAATCACATCTCAAAGACTCCAAACAATGTAAAGCACATCGATGCAATGATGTAGCATCTCAAATCTCAATCAAAAAGTCACATGGATAAATGGAATGAAATTTGAGACTCGGCTATCTTAAATGCTCATCCAGAGTGCAAATAAAAAACAAAAATATTTTTGGATTTTTCAAAATTTTATCAAAATAAAATATTTTTGAGCTTTTCTTAAATTGTTCTAAAAAGAAAAAAAATTTGGATTTAAAAAAAAAATATAAATCAAAAAATAAAACAAGCTAATGATACAATCTAGCAATGGGAATCATATGATATGAAAAAGACAATGCAACCTATGCTAGACACAGACCAACCCCTCACTCAACTATGCAAATCCCCAAAGACTTCCTAAGACTCTTGAATCTAAGGGAATCTAAAGGTTTCGTGAAAATATCGGCTAACTAATGGTCGGTGGGTATGAAACTCAGGGATACAACTTTTTCCTCAACTAATTGACGTATAAAGTTCTCACGTATCCTGATGTGCTTTATGCGCAAATGTTGGACTAGATTACACGATAGGTGTATCGCGTTCGTGTTATCACAGAAGATGGTCATAGTTTCCTGTGATATCCCATAATCCTCTAGTATATGCTTCATCCGCAAGAGTTGCGTGCAGCAACACCTGGCGGCGATGTAATTAGCCTCCGTAGTGGACAAAGAGATGGAGGTTTTCTTCTTGCTCAACCAGGAGACAAGAGCAGAACCAAAATAGAAACACCCACCAGACGTTCTCCTACAACCCTCTACATCCTCGGCCTAATCGGCATCCGAATAGGCGGATCAACGGTCCTTAGTATCAAAGGAATACCAAATACCATATGACAAAGTCCCACTCACGTATTTGATAATACGTTTTAGAGCGAGTAAGTGTGACTCTTTCGGGGATGCCTGATATCGCACACAGACTCTAGCAATAAAGGCTATGTCGGGATGACTGATAGACAAATAGAGAAGTTTACCTATCATACTCCAATACAAGGTTTGCTCTATGTCCTTGCCTGAAGTGTCCCTACTAATCTTGATAGAAATACTTATAGGTGTACGTGCATGCTTAGAGGAGTCTAAACCAAATTTCTTCAGTAGGTCTCTAGCATACTTGGATTGGGAGATGAACATCCCATCCTCTAGCTGACGAATATGGAGACCAAGGAAGAAAGTAAGCTCACCTATCATGCTCATCTCAAACTCTCTTTTCATCTCCTCCTCAAAGTGGTCAGCATGCTGGGAGCACGTGGATCCAAAGACAATGTCATCCACATAGACCAGGGCATACAAAATAGCACTGTCATCTCTCTTGACGAACAACATTATATCAACTCCCCCTCTCTTGAAGCCACGAGCTAAGTGATAGGAAGTAAGCCTCTCGTACCAAGCATGGGGTGTTTGCTTCAAACCATACAAGGCTTTCCTTAAATAGTAGACGTGCTCTGAGTGCTTAGGATCTTCAAACCCTTTTGATTGTTCCACGTAAACCTCCTCCTGTAGAATGCCATTTAGAAAGGCACTGTTGACATCCATCTGATATAACTTAAAGCGCATATGACATGCGATGGCGAGTAGTAAGCGAACAGACTCAAGCCTTGCAACAGGAGAAAATGTCTCCCTAAAGTCTACACCCTCTATCTGTGTGTGTCCTTGAGCTACCAACCTAACCTTATTTCTGATTATGGTACCATTTTTATCCATTTTGTTCTTAAAAATCCACCTGGTACCTATCACATTAGTCTCACTAGGTTGGGGGACAAGTTCCCAGACATTATTCTTTTTAAATGGAAGCAACTCATCTTGCATAGAAGATATCCAGTGTTGATCCTTGAGTGCTTATTTGTGATTCTTGGGCTCAACTTTGGACGTGTAGCAAAAGTGGATAACAACATTCTCTAGTTGAGCACGAGTCTTGACCCCAAGAGTGAGATCGCCTACAATGGAGGTTGGGTCATGACTCTTGTGAACCCAAGCAAGTGTGTCCCCTAGCATAGGAGTAGGGTCTACAAGGCGTGTGTGAGGGACAAGTAAATCACTGCGAGAAAAGTCCTCATCATCACACAGAAAGTTAGGATCAATAACCATCGAAGGTTCGTCATCTTGTACGGTGACGTTTATTAAATCCATAACCTTAGAGCTCTTCAGGTTAAAAACCCAGTACGCTCTACTATTTGATGAATATCCTATCAATATTCCATCGTCGCTCTGGGAGTCAAACTTTCCTAATTGCTCTCTATCCCGTAGTATGTAGAATTTACTCCTAAAAACATGGAAATATGCAAGGTTGGGTTTCTTGACAATCCACAATTCATAGGGCATCTTAAGTGTGTGTGGGCGCAGGTAAATCCTATTCACCGTGTGGCATGCAGTAGACACTGCCTCTGCCAAAAATCTCCTAGAAACCTTATAACCTAGAGGCATGGACCTAGCCATTTCTTGGATCATCCTATTCCTTCTCTCAATAATCCCATTTTGCTGAGGAGTCTTCACAGTAGAAAACTCATGTTTGATCCCAAGGTTATCGTAGTAAACATCTACCTTTGTTTCTTTAAATTTAGTGCCATTGTCATTACGTATCATGTTAATAATGACTCCGTGTTGATTTTGCAGGAGACGGCACTTGGTCGTTAAAAAATCTATAGCATCGGATTTCTCCCTCAGAAAACCTATAGTAGAATATCTGGAGAAATCGTCCACCATTACGAGGATATACCTCTTACCACCCAAACTCTCAATACGAGTAGGACCCATAAAATCCATGTGAATCATCTCAAGAACACGAGAGGTGGTAATGGAATAAAACTTCCTATGAGGACTACGAATTTTCTTTCCCAACTAATAGGGTCCACAAACCGTGGAAGTTAGCTTTCCAAGATATGGTAAGCCACGTACTAGGTCCTTTTTAGCTAAACGAGTCAAATCTCTAACGTTCACGTGACCTAGATGTTGGTGCCACAGATCCATAGGAGTGATCGTGGCGCTGTTGCTGATAAGTGAGGATGTGGGCTCAGTCCCATAGCAATTATCATCTATCCTCACCCCTCGCACTAAAAGTTTACCGGCTTGATTATAGACATTACACGCATCCCGATCAAACTTTATGGCAAAGTCAGCGTCGCACAACTGGCTAATACTGAGAAGGTTTGCTTTTAAACCTTTGACGTAAAAAACATTCTCTATCTTAGGAAATCCTGGTAACTCTACTGTACCTCATCCTACAATGCTAGACCTTCTCCCATATCCAAAGGTGACTCTACCATCCTTATAATCCTCAAGGTAGGTAAAAAATGAGGCATCACCTGTCATATGTCTAGCGCAACCACTATCAAAATACCAGTGTGAGGTATTATGTGCTTTGAGAGCGACATGAACAAAAAGGGCTTTGTTATATTTCTTAGGTACCCAAGAAGTGGTAACCTTTTGTTTACCCTTGTAATTGTTGGTTTTATCCAGGATGTGAGAAGCATTCACAGACGGCAAAGACATCTGTTGGAATTCCTCCATCAAACTTTGTGATGTGGCAGCTAAAAACTTAACACGCTCTCTCAGACTGTCAAACTCATCAGTATGATGTGGTGGAGCAGTAGTACGTCGTGTCTGACCCAAACTATAGCAAAACTCCCTGAGGTGGCCTTTTCTTTTACAATATGTACAAAATAACACACTCTTAGGCGAACCTTTGTTTGCTTTTCTTGGTCGAACTCTCCTTCATAGTTTTGACGATGGCCATAAGGAGTCATAGTAAACTCAGGAACTGGTCCAGGTGCAATTTGGGACTTAGAGGCACCATCACAACCTATTCTATGCCTATCACCAAAACCCAAAGAGGGGCTGAGGAGCATCTTTCCCATCTTTCTAGAATTGTCCTCGATTTCAACCTTGACTTCCCATGCTCTCTCAAGATCATGAGTAAGCTAGGATACAAGGGCTTCAAGTTTCTTCCGAGTCTCCAGGGAGAAATGGAGCTCACTTGTAGGACTAGCCACTTGTTTAGTCAACTCCCCTTTCTCTTTCTTAAAACCACTCTCTGTCTCTAAATAATTTCTCTCTCTCTAAATAAACTCTCGTTCTCTCTCTCTTCTTCTTATAGCGCGGTGATCCTAAGAACTAACGCTTTGTTACGCTTTTTGGTTTTAAATGACTCATTATATAACTCGGCATAGGCACATTGAAGTTTACACTCGCTCTCACTTGCATCATCCTCCCCCTCACTCTCTTCATTCTCACTGTCGAGGTGTCCCTATGAAGCATCATCCTTATCATCGTGAGAAGCACTGGAGGTACTCACATGACTAGCCATGAATGCAGTGAAGTTACACTCATGTGGTGACTCATCTCCACAGTCCACCGACTCGACCTCACTGTCATCACTAAGGGTATCATTAAGGACAACTTTGCCCTTTTCTCTTTTCAGCCTAGTAGCACACTCAAAAGCTCTATGACCCTTACCGACGCACTCATACCATCTCTCACTATCTTTCTTAGGAGGATCTTTAAAATATTTTCCATCTTTATTTTCAAACTTATTTTTCTCAAAATTCTTTTTATCTTTGAAATTTCCATTTTTCTTGAATTTGAGAATTTTCTTGAAATTTTTAGCAAATAGGGCCAAATCATCTAAATCAAAGTCACACTCAGAATCTGATGTATCTATCTCTCTTTTTCTAGATGACTCTCCCCTATTTCTTGCCGACCCCTCACTCTTTCTCTCCTGGGCATTAAGTGCAATTTCCTTTTCTTTAGGCTTGACAGATTTAGGTAACATATCAATTTCATACGTTTGTAAGTCTCCTACAAGTTCCTCCAATTTGAGCGTGTTTAAATTACCCATAGAATTTAGCACAATGACTTTAGGGATAAAACGATTAGGCAGTGATCTAAGAATATTTTTAAGAACTCTAGCATTAGGAATATGTTCACCAAGATTAAAGCTAGTGTTTACAATATCAGACAACCTAGAATAAAATTCATCAAAACATTGAGTCTCAAGCATGGTGATAGTTTCAAATTGAGTTGTAAAATTTTGCAGTTTAGATTCTTTCATAGCATTAGTTCCTTCATGGGTAAGTTGTAAAACATCCCATGCCTCTTTTGACGTGGTGCACATCATTATCCGTTTGAACTCGTCAGGTGTGACGGATCCATAAATAGCACTTAAACCCTTTGAATTAAAAGATGACCATTTAAATTCCTCTTCAGTCCAAGTAGTGACAGATTTTAAACTAGTAGCATTCTCAACAGTGATGGAGGGAGGTGTCCACCCTCTTTCAACCAAAATCAACACTCTTTCATCAATGGCCTTTAATGCATATTTCATGTGGGCTTTCTAGTATGCATAGTTTGTCCCGTCAAAAACTAACACTTTATTATATAACTTCTCCATTGAACACGCTCTTTTTCAAAAATCAAATTTTTTTCAGAAAATTGATATCTTAGAAAATTTTTGCAAAAAATTACACGATAAAGTTGTGTAATTGGCTCTGATACCAATTTGAGAAGAGTGCGCGTGCGTTCAAATAAGGAAATTATTTAATTAAATTCAGTTTTCCCAAATTAAATCCTAAACATGAATCTAGGTGTGATTGAATAACTTGAAATCATGCAAGAACATTCAAACACACACATGTGAGGAAAAATCCCCCAAAGGGGAAAAACCTTTTTATTTTTCACCATAATTTGTAATATACAGGTACACGGATTACAATGAAAAAAAGTGACACAAAAATACCCGCAGGTGTCGGTTCTATAGTCGGCGGCTTGAATCTCCCTCAGGAACTCCAGATGAGCAGCAATGAAGCAGGAAGAAGAATTCTCCACAAAGGTTGAACAAACACAAGGTTGTGTTCTTGGGTTACAAAAGGATTCACAAAGTTTTGGCAAGGATGTGTGAATCAAAACATCAGTCTTGAGACTCAAAAATATGAAGACTAGAGTAATTAGAACTCTCAAAATCGTCTTTCAAAGTCTTACAAAATAACTCCCTCGAAGTTAGATTTTATAGGGAAACCAGGAAGAGTTTCATGATTTTAAAACACTTGCCAGCGTCAGGTACCCCGAAAGTTCATTGGTTTGGGGCTAAAAATCCAAAGCATTTTTCCAAGTGTTTTTCTCGAAATTTTCTCCATTTTCAAAGGGCCATAACTTCTTCACCGTAGCTCGGATTGAGGTGATGTTTCTTCCAGTATCTTCATTGTGATGAGATCTTCAATTTTCTAGTTGACCGAACCTCCCTATGATGATTGTAAAATTACCAAAATGCCCTTGAACTTTCATATCTTGCCTTATTTCACTATTTTGACTTCTCTTGCATACCACTTACATAAAGTCCCTAAAATCATGGAACGTGAAGTCGTTGAGGCAAATGTGGGACACATGATGGAGATAATGAATGCTTAATTCCTAGAATTCGGATTGAGGCCGTCATGTGAGATCGTGAAGAGACGTTCCTTTTATAGCGGCGTACGACATACACAAATGTAAGATAACGGACATGATAAATATGTCCTTACACACCTTGCCAATCGCCCTAGTTACTCAAATGGTCTCCGGGACATAACACGCCTGTCCAAACCAAATCAAAAATTATATTAACCATTTCCCTTGCAAGAACTATACCCGTGCTCTTTTACTCGCTTCGAAAAAATTTAACTCGTGTGGTTTTACTCTCCACAAAATACCTCAATACATAACCCACTTATCTCCTGTCATACTGACCATATTAGGGTTGTCCTTCTCTCAGAGTTAAATAGTCTCGATCCTGATGGTTACCCTTATCAATCTCTTAGCTTTGTTTTCCCTAAGAAACGTGCTATTGGCTTCAATAACCCTTACTGAATTCACCATCGCTTGGTAAGAATTCCGCTATCTGAATCACTTAAATGAGTCCCCTAATGGGTCTCCCCCTTGTGGCGCATTGCTAATTGTGTTTCATGAAGTCTCACTCTCCAACTAAATCTTTCGATAACTTTAGCTCCCTTCACATAAGAGCGTTAACATCTCTACAGACAATGCGTGACATTTTCACCATATGGATTGACCGTCCAACATAATTCTCTTTAAATGTTGTCAACTTTCCTCACGAGTTGATCTCTCACTTGAAATCCTCTCTACCATTTGTATCCACTTCCTTTGATACAAGATTTGCTAAAAGTTCAAATTCCTTTTATTTTTATTTTTTTTTAAAAGGACCCATGTACGACCCTCTCGTGATGGGTTCAAAACAACGTTCACATCTTATTATGAATAACTGATGAAGGAACGTGCAGTTAATCTGTACCTAAGGTCCTTCCATTAACGCAACATTTCACTACAAAATGTGGTCGTTGACTCCCACTATTATAACCTTGCTCCGATGAGTCAAGAAAACTTGTACCCCAAATTTTCACTTCCCGTTAACTGCACTCCACCATATGACCAAGACTTTGAATATATTACCTTCATTAGTTAAAACACACACAATTCCCGTAGTTCTAGAACTTTCACTGATGACTCTCCTCAGTTTTCCATTTGACCATCTCCCAAGCGTACCACGTTGGTTGAGTCTAATTTGGCATCACTTTCGATTATAACAGCACTTAGAGATCATATGTTGCACCCTAACCGTCTTTACAGTCTTGTCTTCTCATGACATAATAGGGGTGACTTCGACTATGATCATCATCCTCGAATATACTCTACATCTTCAACTAAGCCCTGCCTCCCGCTACTCGCCCAACGGCCCTCATCTGCCATACTTCATTGTTCAAACACGTCTGAACGCAAATAAGATTCACTAATATATAGTGATAGCTGGATAATGAAATCACACTAAAGAAATAAATAATCCTAAACATAGGGCTCTATATCAAGGAAAGCTACGCTGGAAGCATAATTAGCCGCACATATCCTAAAGGACACTAGAACCTGATGCTCTGATACCACCTATGACACCCCTCCTAATTAAATACCGGGTGATCAGTCCTTTATTAAATTAAAATCAAGGTGAACGGTTGGTTCATTCTTAGCATCACTGTCGCAAAATAATTCTTTCCAATTTAAACACCCTAAATAATTAAGTTAAGTGTCAAAACAATTTAAAGTCTTATTTTCATTTTATTAAATTCAAATATGAAAACCTTTTTAATAAACAATAGTTTAAGAATCACATAAATGCTAAGGATGGGAAGTAACACAAAAGAATTTAAACCATTTAGATAAACAAAACCAGGTTTAAGAACCCTAAATGAAATCATCCTGACAATAGTTAACTCTCAAAGAGTACTGAATACCGGAAAAATAAATAAACATAAATCTCTGACAAATCCAAACGGAACAAGAAATTGGGCGACGCATGACCTAACTATGAAGAACAAAAATAGGAACTGAATAAATGAAGAGGTCGTCTAAAGCAAGGGTCTTCAACTCCCACATAAGCTGTAGCACATCCAGTCTAAATAATCTATGCATGACGCCCTTGTGGATGGACACCTGTAATACATACATATATATACAAGAGAGAGAAATGACAGAAGGCGGGTTAGAGCCCGAGTGTAAAGCAGTTTTAAAATAGTTTAGCAAGTATTTAAAACTCTTACCGGCTAATAAGACAACCATGTTAGTATGAGACACTCTCTTGAGAATTCTCACCTCCATCTAGTGTGCACGCCTACCGTACTAATCAACTCATAAGTCTATCTAACTTATTTATCCATAAAGTTTTATCCCGAGAAGTAAAAAGGTTATGATATTTAGTTTAAGCAAAATCAATATCTTCAAGATTTCTTACGTTACATAGAACAACTCAGTAGCGTTACAAAGTTCCCGAACACTTATAATAAAGTTGGAGCATTTATTCATTACTTAACTACTTATAAGCACAGTAGAAAGTTTCCATATATAAGTATGTATGTATATATATATATATTTGTCACTTATATAATATATATACTATCGGCACCCCCACATAAAATCTATGGTGTTGGCATACTCTGTTATCAAGTCCCCGTATCACTCGTACTAAGGGAAATACTAGTTCAGATCACTCTCGAACTGTATTAACACAATACACACAAAATGGAGGTGAATCATTGTTTCAAGTCACTAAGAGGTCAATACATACCCCTCACGTCTCTTAGGACCGTCTGACTATCATTCTCAGATAGCCTGTACCAAGGAATCTTATGTTCTATGGTACAAGTCAATATCCCCCATAAAGGTCCCATCGAGATAAGACTGTCCCGGCGCGGCAACCTCCGTGATTGCAAGTAGCGCTGGTATGATTATTCAAAAATATAATACATAATATATGTACACAATGACACGGTCATATATATAGTATTCACGTTATCTAAATTAGGTTCTCCCATAACCCATAATTATTATGATTATCTGTTCTTAGCAAAATTTTACTCAATTATCTTGCATAAAGGATTCATCTCTTTTATTCTCTCTTATAATTATTTCATACTTACTTCTCATCTCTCTAAGTACTCCTTCTTACTAAAATATAATTTCAATAGGTACACCCTCTATAACCTTCGGATCTAAGTCTTTCACGAGTCTCTAAATCCTTTAGTGAACGTACGCATAATTTCCAACGTGTGACTAAACCCTCCGTTAATCCAAAATTCCATCCCATATTAAATTTCACTCAACGGAGTCTACTTAGACCCGACTGGTCATCTTTATGACCCATTATATTATTTAATTGTTCCTACGTATTTTACACGGATTAAACAAAAAGGGGAAAACATGCAGTTTTCCAGGAGGGGTCGATCGATCGAGGAAAAGGGTCGATCGATCGATGCTCTTGGTCGATCGATCGATCAAGCAGTTATTCTGAATTCTGCCATTGTTGACTATGGGTTTTCTTCTCCAACCTCAACTAAAACTCCATTAACGATCCTCAAACTCCCAAAAAACATGACTACTGGTCACATATACCTATCTACATTATTTCCTACGTGAAACATGTACAAACTCATCAAAGGTATTGAATTAATGGGGTAAAACGTCATAATTATCAAGAACCCTAATTTTTCATAAAACTTCCATTCTTCTAATTCTTTTCCAGATTTCTTGCTTCTAAACCCATACAATTTCGTGAGTAATCCTCTACATGTGATTGAGATTTCCAGAATATATTTATTTCCTCTAAAACATGTGATTTAATTCTCTAAATCATTAAATTCTTCCATGAAGCATGTGTTTAACAATCCTATTCTAACGTGGGTGAAACAATAACTAAAATAAAAGCAAGATAGATACTTGCCTCGAGAATATGAGTCTGAATTTCTGAGATTTGATAATGGGGTTGTGTTCTCTTTCCTCCGATCTACACTCCGGCAGTGTTTGTGGTGAAAATGGTGCAACTATGGTGACTCTAGCCTTGGGAAGTTCCTCACCTTCCTCCTCTAAAGGCCTATGTGAAATATACAGGTTCTAACCGTAGAAGACAACCTCTAACACCTGATATACTTCTCTAATTTTCGTAGGTAATTAAATCCCAAAAATAGAAATTACCAAAATGCCCTCCTGGGTTACCGGTTAGGCCTAAAAACGCCTCAAGAACCAAACTAAACCCCGATTACACTTTTCTGACTATTTCTACCCTTACGAAGACGTTGGCGCACTCAAAATGACAATACGGGCGACTTATAATTTATTCACTTTTATAATACTCAAATAGTTCTGACACGACACATGCTCGTCCTGACTTTATTTCCAAAATTATCATATTATTCACTCGTGACAATATTAAAAAATCAATCTCATATATAACTTTACTCATCTAGTAATATTCCGCAAATTTCTAATACTTACTGACTCTCGTCACGCTAGTAAATATTTAAAATAAAATTCTGGATTAATATTAAATTATTAACTCAATTAAATTTAATAAATCCCTAATTTTATAAGCTATAAAAATACGGGGTATTACAAAAAATAGGTAAGAACACTACATAGAAATATAGACTCATAGATAGTCTCAAGAAATCAGCCATAAAAGCTTCGAGTTATAGCTTCAAAGTTATGGTACTTTACTCCAGTTTATACATTTATAGTTGAGTCCATAGAATATGATACACACACACACACTTGGTACTTTTACACCATGCTACTCTCTCTCTTATTTTAGAGTGCTTATTCTCTCATCCTCTTCTTCAAAGTTTTCAAAGGTTCTTTCATGAAGATCAAATGTTTGTTGTTATTATTATTGAATGCTACACCAGAAAGGATATCTTCACCAGATTAATCCATGAATACTTATTGAAGACAAGTCACACCTCACTCGAATCAGTTTATTCAAAGGTCCCGGTACCATTAACCTCCTATATTTTGCGACTCTTCGGGAGAGGTATTTTGTTGGAAGTGGATGCTGAAGGAGCAACTGTCTCGATATGCAAAAACATTGTGTTTCTCACCAGGAAAGTTACCCATATCTATTCATTGCTTTGCTTGAGCTTTTAGTTTATGCTTATTGCATAAAAATACCTTTGATTTTGAAAAGTAGCTAAATAGCTTCCTGACATATTCATTAAAATATCTTTGCATTACTGATAGCTTTTACACATGTAACATCAGGTATGCCAATGTATTGATAACTCTCTTAATATAATGACAACACACAACCTACCTTTCATGTTCTCAAAGCATTCATGAGATTTGACAAAGAAAAAAAAGTTATTGCTATAATTTTATAATATATGAAAAATATGATAGAATAATCATTAATAGGGGATTTCTCATGGATAGTGAATAATGTGTACTAGCTCTTTAATTTTAATTATTATTTTAACAAAAGTTGCGTGTTGAAGACGCTTAAAACTGTACACCCGTAGTTTACTTTTAAAGGTAGTAGCATCCTGGTTTTACAAGTTATAGAGAAATTATTGATGTCCTAATACCCTTCGATACACTCTTAGAGTGCTTCGTACTGTCTCTAGGCTCTTTGTAATATATATCTATTCTTTCATTTGTTTTCACAAATGAGGGAGGGCAGTTTGTCAATTTATTATTTGATTATTTTATTTACATTATAAGAACAATAAAAAAGGAGGCAAGAGCACTATGTAGAAATAGAGACTCATAGTTAGCCTCAAGAAATCAACCATGGAGGCTTAGAGTTATAGGTTCAAAGTTATGGTATTTTTCATCAGTTTATACATTAATAGCCGATTCCATAGCATTTGATACACAAACACACTTAGTGCCTTTACACCCAGCTACTCTTTATCTTATTTTAGAGTGCTTATTCTCTCATATTCTTCTCTAAAGCTTTCAAAAGTTATTTATGGAGATCAAATATTTGTTGCTATTATTATTGAATGCTATACCAGAAAAGATATCTTCATTAGATTACTCCTTCAATACTCGTTGAAGACAAGTCACATGTCACCCAATTTCGTATATTCTTAGACTCTAATACCACTACCCTCCTACAAGTGGCCATCGCATATATTCTTTATGACTTAGAAAAGGGATTGAACCACATCATTTTGTGTTAAGAATCAACACTATCTAACCTATGGATGTTAAATAACTCTATCATATAAAAGCCGCCTAAATTAGGTGAAGTATGTGGAGAAAATAGTGAATATATGAAATTAATTTTTGTTTTTAATATTTGTATGGTTTTTATTAAAAGTGTGTTTGTTTTCTGACCATAATATATGGTGTTAAGTGTATTTCATTTAATATAAATACATATCTTCACTAATGTTTGTAATCACCCATAAAAATGTTAAAGTTAAATTATGGACCTTACAAGTTTAGGGGCATATGTTTATACTAAGGAGGAAATAGATTAGGGGACCAAATTACCCTTATGGTCAATTACATAAATAACATACCCATTACAACACTCCACCTCAAGCTAAAAAGTAGATATCGATCAAGTAAAGTTTGAAAATAAAAGTACGAAGAAGAGAAGGACTAATAGGTTTGGTAAGACCTTTTCTCCTGAAGAGCAAACGATGGAGTGATGATCTCATGATGAACCTTCTCTCTGAGAAAATGAATGTCTATCTCAATGTGCTTTGTCGTCTCATGAAGAACTGAATCAGAAACAAGTTGGATAAACGACTTATTATCATAATGAGGAACATAAGAAGTATTCTTATGAAATCCATGCTCCCCAAGAATAGAAGGAATCGATATAATCTCACATGTTCCTAAGGCCATGGACCTATATTCAGCCCCTACAAAGGAGCATGAAACAACCGCTTGCCTTTTCCTTTTCTACGAGATGGAATGATTACCACGAAAGTTAAAAAAAAATAGTAGAGCGACTGTCACAAGATCCTCCATAATCTGAATCGATGTATCTCTGCAATCCTCCAAGCCGAGGGCCTGTTGTATAAAATAACCCAAGTTGAGGATAAGACTTAAGATATCGTGAAAGGTGTTATACTGCATCTAAACTGACTAACTCTCCTAATAAAAAATGATATATTCAATTTAGTATTATCTATATATATTAGACGACCCATTAAATACAGATACATAAGCGGATCTTTTAAAAGTTCACCACTATTAACCAAAAGCTTTTTCATAGGAGATAAAGTTGGTTTACACCCAATCTTCCTTGTATCCTCCAAAATATCCAAAACATACTTTCTCTATGATAAGGAAATCCCATGACGAGACCTGGCTACTTCAATGCCCCAAAAATATCAAAATTGATCGAGGTCTTTCATATAAAATGTATGTCCCAAATCATCTTTAACTTATATAATTCCCACAGAGTCATCTCCAGTAATAATAATACAATCAACATACACAGGGTAGAGCACACTCTTCTCATATGAATCTCGTCTAATGAAAAAAGTATGATCAGAATGGCACAAGTATATTGGATTCCATAATAACCTCACTTAATCTAAAGAACCAGGCTCGTGCTGACTATTTTAGTCCATATAGATATTTTAGAGATGAAAAACTTTCCCAGCATACTCCCCCCTCGACATGAAATTTAAATGGAGGATCCATGTGTATGACCTCATCAAGCTCACCAAGAATAAAAGCATTTATGATATCAAGTTGGTGAAGCAGTCAAGAGGATGAATAAGCTATTGATATCAATAAGAGAATAGTGTTGAGTTTTGCAACTAGAGCAAACGTAGAACTAAAATATTTTCCTAAAATCTAAGTAAATCCCTTCGCGAAAAGGTAGGCCTTATTCCTGTCCACTATCCCATCAGTTAAAAACTTGAGGGTATAGACCCACCTACACCCAACTCTCTTATCCCATTTTGGTAAATGAACCATGACCCAAGTATGATTACATTGTAAAGAATCCATCTTACACTCTATAGCTTTAACTCAAGGTGAAGGCTGGAAAGCTTTAAAAATAGTCATCAGGATCTAGTGGAGGAGTAACCATAATAAAAGCACGATGAGGACCTGAAAAACCCTCATAAGAAATAAACTTTGAGATAGGATATTTTGTATAACAAGCATGACCATATAGAATGGGCTCTAGTCTCTTAGAGGGGATACCGAGGCTCAAGGTTTAGAACTACAAGGCTATTATTTTGAAAGCTCATTAGTAGTCTCAACAACAGGCTCAACAATATGCTCAATTGAATGATAAGTGTTACCTGGTGAGGAGGGGATAATAACAGGATATATATGTGAGCACAGTAGATAGGAATACACTTGAAAAGGTTGACTAGTTAGAGGAACAAGATTAGTATCAAACACAAGACAATGTAAACAATCTGAGTCCGTAAGAGGTGGAGTAAAATAATGCATAGAAGTAGAGTTACCAAAGAATGACGTATTTTCATGAAATGTGACATCTAAAGCATGATCATCGACGTGTTACAGGATTATAACAACGATACACTTTGGACATAGTAGAATATCTTATAAAAATGTAATGAATAACTTTATTATTAATCAAGTGTAGCCAAACACTTGCGTAATTATAGAAAAAAGAATCTTATCAGGATAAATAAGCTATAATGGAACTTTATTTTGAATGATCCACATGGAGTACGATTAAAAATATAAGCGATCATTAAGAGAACTAAGTGACAATAAGATTGATGAACCTTCATCCCCTATAATAGATGACGAACCACCCTCATGAGACTTTTGTTTTTTCTTTCAGCTACCTCATTTTGTTCAGGAGTATATGGGCAAGTGAGTTGCTATAGAATACCTTATTTCTTAAGATAAGAGATAAAATCATTGGCGATGTATTCTTTAGCATTATTAGACCGAATCCCTTTAATAAGAACATTATATTGAGTTTTGACAAGTTGTAAGAATTGTGTAAAAAGGGGTAGCACATCATATTTTTTACGAAGAAAATAAACCAAGGTCCATCACTAGTAATCATTAATAAAAGTGATATAATATCAATGTCCAAAAAAAAGTTGTAATAGGTGAGGGGACCCAAACATCAAATGTGTTAGAAAAAATCACAGGGGTTTTGATGCATACGAAAAATACAATTAGTTATAGTATGCTTAGATAAAGAGCACACAATACATTAGAATTTTGTAAAACTGCAAGCTTTAGTTAAGTATAAAAACAACATATAGAGATACTGAAAATTTACATGACCTAAACGATCATGCCATAAATGTAATGTTTGAAAATAAAATACATAACGGCCTGAATCAGGCTACACACTAGCATAGAACATAGAAGCGAAAGGCAAAACTGGTGGAATTAGTGGAGTATCCCCAAAGTAGTAGGTTTCATAGCCCTCATATATCTTATCAAAAATTCTTCCCATACGCAGGTGTTGAAGATAACATCAACCAAATAAAAGAAAAATAACATAATTTAAACTTCTTGCTAAATGATTAACATATACCAATTTCATAACAAGATTAGGTAAAAGTAAAATGGATTGTAAAAGATCCTTTTCACAAGTTATATGATCACTATCATCCTAATCCATAACCCAAGCAAAAAGACTGTTAGTTATGTAAGCATGGTATGTACCAGGAGTACCTGAGGAGGATGCAACCATAGAAATAGGCCTAGTATAGGAGCTTAACGAGTACCCAACAAATGAATAATCCAATCCATCTTAGAACTAATGGATTGCTCAATCCTGGAATTAAGATTATCAGGAGTAAAGTAATGAGAATTAGTGGGACCCTCGGTAACGATAGATATACGTGTTCTTTCCCTTCTGATTTCTCAATTCATGATACAATTTGAAGTAGGTGAGATTTGCATGTCCCTCTCTACCACAATAATCACATGCCATTTTCTTCTTTTGAAGATGTGTACCCCAAGATGGAGCAGAAGAAGAAACTAAATATTAATTGTTATATTGGCTATAAAAGTCATATGATCAACTACAGAAGAAGACTCAGATATCACGGCAAATGAAGATGTAATCTTGAGCCTCCACTTATGCTTCTCACACACTGTATACACTTCACCTAGTAGAGAAAGGGTGAATTTTCAAAATCTGGGTCTGAGGAAGCTCCAAAGCAGCCCTAAGACCCACCAAGAATTGATAAATCGTTTTCTTCTCTTCTCGAGTTATAAGTGATTCCGTAGCCTGTGCACTAGGACCCACTATGTTAATTAAAGGACAATACGAATCATACTTCTCCCATCTCTAAGTGAGATAGCTATAAAATTTTAAAATCGAATCATTGCCTTGACAGGCATAAGATATCTCCTTATAAAATTCAAATACCCAAACCTTATTGTGTGAATAAGAGTACATAGTAGTTATACCCTCCCATAGGAGAAAAACAGACTTATAAAAGTAAAAAAATCTCACAAACACTCAGCTCTATAGAGTTAAACATTTATACCTAAATAGTCCAATTGGTAACAAACCACTAATTGCAGGTTGGATAATATTCCTTCGGCAATGGAATATTCCTAAGAAGCCAATCAATTTTGCCTTTTGTACCATATAATAAACGGAACGATCGATCCTACGGTGAAAAGTTTTGGTTATTAAGCAACTGAGCCATGACCATCTATGAGGGTGCATGGTGAGTGGTCATCAAATTAAATGATAGGTTCTTAACTTTAATAATTCCCCCACCATACATTATGCATCAAATCAGTAATAACACCAATATTTATGAACGCACAAGTAATAAGAATTACTCAAAAAAATGCATAAAAACATATCACAAAAATAGTCACGTGGCCACACAAAAAATAGCAGAGCAACAATAAAGAAATATCTAGATCACAAGAGATGAAAAATGAGTGTAGTATACCTTTAATTGCATACAATAAATAAAGAAATAACTTCAAATACCCATAAAAGTGTGGTGCTCTAAATGATGAAAAATTACACCAATAATCTACCATATCATAGGTAGATAATAAGAGTCTCTTTAGACAAGACAAATCAGCCCACAAAACACAGAAATCTTCTAAAAAATCCACACCCTAAGCATCTTAAAGTTGTAACCCAAAACTACGGTTTGACAATGCACGTGGGAGGGGTTGCTCAGGTCACCTAGGACTGCATTGTTAGTGGGTGTTGTCAAAGGTGGAGGGATGTGGTTGGGTTAGGGTTTTGTGGTAGAAGAAGGAATGTGAGGACAACAAATTTCTCCCTTTTTGTGTGTGTTTTTAGCTCTGGTAGCAACTAGAATGTAAGAATTTAATTATGGCCCCTATAAGTTTTGGGGCTTTTATTTAGAATAACGCGAAAATACATTTGGGGGACCAAATTACCCTTATGGTCATCTACGTAAATAAGATACACATTCTAACACATTTAAAAAAAATCCATGTAATAAACACTTAAGACTTTAGTTGAGTTTTCTTTTGAGTGCTTTTCTTATTAGTATGTGCTTATATTTTGAGTAAGTTTCTTCTTCTTGTGAATATTAGAGTCAGTGAACTCCGATTTTCAATAAATGGTATCAGAGAGGAATGGTCAAGTATCATTTTTGGTAAGCCTTCTTAAGTCGTGAGAAGTTCTTATTTAGCAAGTTTGCATATTTAAATCAAGCTTATTCGATATTTTTGAAATCTTACCGACACGATGGATGACTTTCAAGTAGCTGCAGGAATTGAGAAGCCCAACAACCAAAATTACAATACGTGGATGACGTTTACGATATCTCAACTACAAGGCCAAGATCTTTGGCCCGTCATCGACGATAATAAAGTTATGCAGTCGGAAGAAGATGCTAATGACACTTTACATAGGTAGAAGATCAAAGTAGGTAAAGATATGTTTGCCTTTAATACCACAATTGAAGAAGAAATATTGGAGCACATTCAGAAAGCCAAACCACCAAAAGAAGTGTGGAATACATTCGTTGAATTTTTTTCAAAGAAAAATGATACAAGACTGCAACTTCTTAAGAATGAGTTATTATCGATTGTATATCACGATGTGGTGACTGCTCAGTATTTTCCCAAGGTAAAATCAATATGTTGTGATGTTTATGAATTAGATCCTACTATTTCTATTAGTAAAAGCAATGAAAAAAGAATAATTATCCATGGTCTGATGCTCGAATACCGAGGCTTTGTTTCCGCTGTACAAGGATGACTGACTCAACCATCACTTGTTGAGTTTTAAAATTTTCTTTTTATAAATAAGCAATTATTAACCAAATGGGTGGGGCATCGCTAAAGGGTGAGGATGAAATCTTTTACACTAGTAAAAACAAAGGAAACTTTAAGCGGTGCATCAGAGGTAGATATAAAAAGTATGGTGACATAATAAAAGGGTCATGAAGAAGTGGGAGGATCTCGTTTAGGGGGAGCTTCAATGAATCATGGCCACAATAGTCAATCGAAGAAAAAATTAAATTTTTGGGAAAATTTTACAACTACGGTAAAAAAGGACATGTAGGAAAGATGTTTTGTCCAACAAAAGGCCCACCAAGAGTAATGATGCTACTTCCGACTCAAAGGATAAAATTAAAGAAGAATGGGACATCGAAGCATCCCTCTTTAAGGAGGAAGATGGGTTAGCTCTCACAGTAACAATTCATGAATGAATTGACTACGAGAATGATTGGATCATTGACTCTAGCTGCTCAAATCACATGACAGGTGATAAACTGAAGCTAGAGAACCTGATTTATTATAAGGGAGGACGTGTGGTGGTGCAAGCTAACAATTCAAAGTTATTAATAGCCCACATCGGTAAAAAAAAATCTTCGATATAGTCCTAACCATATTTCGCTAAAAGAAGTCTACTATATTTCGAGCATGAAGAAAACCTTCTTTTAGTGGCGCAGTTCAATCCACGCAATGTGAAGGAGTATCAAGACCTCAAGAACTCATGGATGCCAACAATGGAGGGACGTTAATTGGAGTCAATATATATAATGTCAGCAGATTCCACACATGTGGAAAAGACGAGGAGGAATAAGACATTAGATTTATAGCATGTGATATTGGGTCCGTTAGCTACCACGAGATAAATGTGATGGTGAAGGAATCAATGCTTAAGGGTTTTCCTCAGTTTTATTTGAGAATAGGCATGTTATGTGTAGAATATCAATATTTTAAGGTGCATCGATTACCATACGAAGATTTAAAGTTCCAAGTAAAAGAGCCATTAGAGTTAGTTCACTCTGAAGTGTTTGGGTCTGTCAAACAACCATCAATTAGTGGAATGCGGTATATTGTGACATTCATTGATGACTTCTCGAGGTATGTGTGGGTTTTATTCATGAAATAAAAATCTGATACTTTTTCCAAGTTTAAAGAGTTCAGAGAAATAGTTGAAGGAAAAGTGGGAAAGAAGATTATTTATCTACGCACAGATAATGGAGGAGAATCTACCTACAATGAGTTTTTTCAGTATCTATGAGACTGCCAAATACATCATTAGTTCACTTATGCCAATACGCCATAAAAATGGAGTAGTGAATATAAATAACTGGCATCATGCAGAGATCTGTCGGACTATGCAACAGGCAAAGAATATACTAGGAATATTTTGGGTTGAAGTTATGAGTAATACAACCCATGTGATTAGTAGACTTCCTCAACTTAGGTTAGGATTTTTTTCACCCTTTGAAGAATTATAGGATATGAAACTTACAATTAGTTACTCTTGGGTGATCGACTGTGTATGCTATGTATTTTTTTCATGTCATTTACATAGAAAGTTTGATAAGAAAGTCATCAGATGTATCTATGTGGGATACGACAACCAGATAAAAGAGTGAAAATGTCATGATCCTATCGATGGAAAGTGTTATACATCATGAAATGTGGTGTTTAATAAAGCATCTTCATGTTCTTACCTACGGAATGAGGAGATGCCTAATTCAAAAAAATTAAAGATAGGTTGTAACAGAATATGGGGAGCATACTTCTCAAATCCAATCAAGTTTAGATGAACCTGAAGATTCGCACAATTGTAATGATGATTAGAAAAATGGTATGTATCAATAACCTACCGAATATGATTGGCCTAGTGAAATGGAAGAACCAACTCCATAATCAGAACTCAAAAGGTCAACGATTGTTGAATTTCTTACTCAAAGTGGCTATTTAGTAACACCTGTAGATTCCAGCTTATTCGTCAGAGGCATTAGAGGAAACATAGTTGTTGTGCTAGTATATGTGGATGATTTAAACATCACTAGTGATGAAGGGACAAACATTCACTAAAAAAAGAGAATTTTTTAGTTCACTTTTAGATGAAAGAGCTTGGATAACTTAAGCACTCTGTTAGGTTAGAGTTTAATCTCATAAAAAATGAATATTTTTATGTCTAGAAAAATATACATACGAGTTGTTGCAAAAATTTGGAAGCTTGGGTGCAAGCCAATCTCAACGTCGATGGTATCAACTTTCAAGATGTGTTCACATGAAGGTCGTGACTTGAAGATGCAACTATATATCGATAATTGGTGGTTTTTTTTATCTACTTAAGCTTTACTTTTCCTGACATTTCTTATGTAATTGGTGTGATGAGTCAGTATATGCAAAATCTAAAGAAGCCTTATTTGGAAGAATTTAAGAGAATACTGATATATGTGAAGAGTGCAATTGACTATGGTATTTTATACAATAAAGGTAACGACTGCAAGCTATTTGGTTATTGCGACACTGACTATGCAAGAGATTACGAAACCAGGAGATCAACCATCGAGTATGTGTTTAATCTTAGTTCAGGAATGATTTCTTGGTGAAGCTAGAGACAAACGATTGTATCCTTATCAATTATGGAGGCAGAGCATCGTCTACAGCAATTGAAACTCAAAAGAGTGCGTGATTGATACATTTTATGAATAATTTATATCAACAGTAAATTAGAATTTTTGTTGTATTGTGACAACCAGTCATTAATTTCTTTTTGCAGAAAATCTAATCTTTTATGTAAGACTGAAGCATGTAGAGATGCACTATTTTATTAGAGAAAAGGTTTTACAAGAAGAGATAGAGATGGTATAGAACAAGACAGCTGATCAAGATGCAAACATGTGCACGAAAGGTTTACGTACTAGCAAGTTGAAAAACTTTGGTTAACAACTCAATGTGGTGCAAATAATGAGAGACGATGTTGTGGGAGAGTGTTAAGAATCAACATCAGCCAACCTAATGGAGTCTTAAATAATTTCATCCCATAGAAGCCTCATAAATTAGGTGAAGTAAGTGGAGAAATTTATGGAAGTTAGGTTTCATAATGGGTAGCTTGGATGGATGGAGTTAATTTGGATTTTTAATATTTGTCTTTTTTTTTAAATTAAAAGTGTGTTTATTCATTTAACCACAATATGTGGTGCTAAGTGCATTTCCTTTACTATAAATATGTCCTCTCACCAATCTTTATAATCATCTAAAAACAATACAAGTAATAAAGACTTAAGGCTATAGTTGAATATTCTTTCGAGTGTTTTTCTTATTAGTGTGTACTTCTCTTTTGAACAAGATTCTTCTTATTATGAACATTAGAGTTTCTGTACTCTAATTTTTAACATTTTGGAGGGTGATAAGTGTAATGTCATATCGGGACTACTAGCTCATGAGTAAAAAGGGATGGTAAATGATGTTCATATTCACGATACTCGTACTACTGTTGGTTGTTATTATCATATTTATTTTGCTTTTGTAAAGTGCAATGTCAATAGGCCCGCGCATTCAGGTGCTCAGCATGCCAAATTCAACTTGGATGTACAGACTTGGAAGACGTTCTACATATTCTCAGATTTTTAGTCCACCAATATGCTATTCATAGTTTCTCTTATAGATAATGAATTTTGTTGGTTTCACAAAAAATAAAATCACTTTGGAAATTTTAGTTCTATAAAACAAATATAAAGCATCATTTTTTCTTGAAAAGTAAAATTTTCTAATGCACCATTAGCAAGATACGTTTGAATCGACTAATTTTTCATGTAATACTTGGAGTTCTTATTATTTCTCTTTATTTTGTAAAGAAGCCTTTCATTTACCTTTATCCAGGCTTTGGTTCCATAAGTCCCATTAATGACCTGCAGCCTATTTTCCAAGTGGATGTTCTTTAAGATAAATATGAGGTGGATTAAAAAGATCATTACTGTAGTTAGGTATTCAGATGTTGGGAAACACGTTGCACAACTCAAATTATTATACAAACTAAAAATAACTATCATTCAAACTTACTTGGAAATGTATTTTGGGTTTGTATAATAAAATTGAGCTATACAACACATTCCCTCGGCTAGACTTTGTTATGTGCACAAATCTTGAGTTCAAATACGTTGACCCTCTTTAAGGAGGGTATAAATGAGGGTCTAATGTGATTAATTAAAACTTAGACAACTCACTAAAAATTGAAGCGTCTATTTCTGTGTCATTTATGTTTCAATCAATTACATTGAAAGGTCTTGTTAACCCTTATTTGGATAGGGTCAACGAATTTGTACTAAAAAATCTTATTAATTTGGGGTAGCCTTTTCTTTTATTCTTTAAAATAAATTGAGTAGGCTAGTGAGTTGAATTACTTGTCATAAAATCAAAAACTATTTATCTTTAATATTTGTTAGATAAAAGAATCGGGTCAAACAAAGAAAGTAAACAACAACTCAATCTGGAACATAAATCAAGTTATATGCATTCACATCTAGAAAAAAATCTAGGATTTTTTTTCTTTACTTAACACATAACTTCTTTATTGGTATGTCTAAAATTTACACTAAGTAATAAATAGTGAAAAAAAATACACATTTTCACAATTGTTGAATTGCACAACATGAAAGGAAAAATTTCCAATTGAGTCAATCTGTAAGTGTTGGCTTAATTCCGGACAAAACTATTTGAGTCATAGGGTACAAGTTATTTGTAACCTTTTAAGCCTATGCCGTTTGAGTTGAATACGTAGCAGCCAAGTCTAATGAAGATCACATCATAGCCTTGTTTTGTGCCTTGTTTAGCATCATCAACTTTTCAACTTTCTAATGTCTCTCAAGTATGAATGCACATGCTATATAGAGACATGAATATTTTTTTGGGTGTCTTTTGTTAAAAATGACTTTTCTATTTTTAATTTTTTTTTTTTTGAAAAGTTGTTGGATTTTGTCATTTGAATGACCTCATTTGAACAAGATTCAGGTCGTTCGAACGAGGTATCTAGCGACCTTTCTCTGTGAACTCACTGAAATCTCGTTCAAATTTTCGTTCAAACGAACCTTCATTTTTAGTCCTACTGCTTTCTCATTCGAATGACACTAGTTTTTCGTTTGAATGATAGGAGATCTTCAATATTTTTTCAGCAGTTTTTAATTAACCTCCCACTACTTCTTTTCCCACCTATTTTAGTAGTGCCTGAGTAACCATTTTTAAAGGACTTTTGATCAGACCATCTTCATATTATGAGAGAGAAATTTTTATCCAAAAGGCACTTTTGCTTTTGTGAATTAAAATGTTCTAACTTCAACATAAAAACATGTTTACACCCATATATAGTTTATACAATCCAAGTTTTAACATAACATTTGCTTTTAGATCGTTGGTTTGGAACCGGGTTTCATCATCTACCCAAAAGAGATAGTTTCTTGCGAGGGATTCCATGGTCATGATTTTACATGCGATGGACTCCGTGTGGCTGACGGTTGCTCTGCCCCATCGGTGGATTCCAAGACGTAGGTGGACTCATGAATTATCGACTGGGCAGAGGTAGAAGGACCAAAGAGTGTCAAGGCCTTCGAGGGCATCAGGTCATTGAGTAAGTCTTCTTGTCGTGTCCTTGTATAAAATTCGTAGTTAGTGGACTTGTGGCTGGGCCGTTCGAGGTTTTTTCCATTGTCAGTTTTCCTCGTACATCGCGACATTGTGGTTATGCATCGTACATCGCAGCATTGTGTTTATGTTTATTTTTATCTTGAAAAATATCATGTAGATGCATCATTAGGTTAAACAAGATAAAAAAAAATGGTTCAACTACAACAATTGTAAATTGGTGCTAATTTAATTGGGTAATTTTTAGTTTACTTTAATTCAAGTAATTTGTCTAATTTCATGTTTTCATAAATTTGAACTTGAATTGAAGTTGTGTTTGTTTGTGTTTTTAGAAGTGAAAATTTAACTTGAAGAAATTTAAATTTTGAAAGAAAATTAAAATTTGGAATATTTCGCGAACCATCCCTTTTTGAGATTTAAAATTAAAATTTTTCGCATCTACAAGTGATATCAAGGCTTATTAATTTAAATTAAAGGAAACCCACTGTTGATGTAAAAAATTAGATTGCTTCTATTTATTTAATCACAGATAAATGTAAATGAGACAAAGAATTTTAAAGTGGTTCAGCCTTATAAGAATGGCCTACGTCCACTGTTTCTGTTATTGCCAAGTGTTTTGGAGTTCACGATGTGTAGTTCAATCAAGAAAATCCCGTCCCCTTGAATGAGGGTGATACAATGTATTTATAGACCTTGGGCTGTACATGTGAAAGGGTAAACAATTAATTCCCTTTAAGAGTATACGTCTGTATGATTAGCATTCAATGAATAGTTGAACTGTTGATTATCTGGCAATCAATGCTGTGGCCGAGATGCAGCTCGGACCGCCTGAGTTGCTCGTCGTTCAAGAGTTCCTCGGAGTATTGGAGTTCCTCGGAGTGTTGGTGTTCCTCGGAGTACACTTGCTGCTCGGAGTGAGTATGACTTGGTCAGGGAAATAGACTTCCTCGTTGCTATTGTGCCACGTAGATTGACACGTGTCTTCTTATTATTCGTCTATGTCAGCATATTAATTTTGGTATCAACAGAAGCCCCCAATGTTTCATATTTCGAACTTTAAGGAGTATGGAACATTCCTTCTCGGTATATGGCAATATTAAATGACATTCCTGGTTTTTAGGAGCATTTTCTTCGTATTCGAATGTCCTTCCAAATTTCGAAGAATCCGCCTTTTTTAATTTTTATAAGCGCTTCGATCTTCGCGCACTTTTGTCCTTTTAGCCGCCGGTAGCGTAATAGTTTCTTTTTTGTAATCATTTCTTTCTCCATTTCCCAAGGCAAAGTATTTAAGCTTCATTGGCAATCCCATTATCTTCTACCTTTTCCAATTTCTGCTTTTGAGTTTTTTATAGCCTTTCTCTCTCTTATGCGTTCATCCCTTTCTTCGTTTGTTTGTCAACAGATCTCCTTTTTCCTATAAGATTTTCTTCCTTCTTCTTCATTTCTTTTTATTCACCATGGTTTATGTTATCGAATCTCTTGAGAAATTCCGTTCTGACTTTTCTATTCCATCTTGGGTAACTTTGGAGAATCTTTTTGAGCCTTTAGATTATTTTCGTTTGGCTGAGGGACACTGGTTCCCCAGTCTCTTTATTGCTGAATGTGGATTTTCTTTTCCACCAAACCCTTTGTGCTTAGATTTATGTCAGTATTTCGATGTTGTCCCTGCAAAAATAGCCCCCAACACGTGGAGAATAGTTAATGGGGTGTATAGGTTAAATCAAACTGATGGAACTCGTATAGGAATTCCTGAGATTATGTACTGTTATAGATGGGCTGTTTTAGACAATATTTTTTATTTAAAAACTAGATTTTTGAATAGGGCCTTAGTAGTTAACCTCCCTGATGCCAATAGGGATTATTTTGAACATGGGGTAATTATAAAAAATTGGCAACATGCCCCTTTGACTGGAGATGAAGTATATCAAGGTCCCAGATGCCCTCCATATGGCAATGGGATAGGTTATTTTCATCTTATTTTATTTCTGAAATTATGATTTCATTATGTTTGAATAAATGCGTGACTGATATTTCACTATGTATTTGTTTGCAGTTGACAGTAAGAGAAAAACTCCAAAAGAAGCTGATATTAACATCAAACATTTGAAACTTATCTGGAATTTGCATTGAAAAGTTGCAGATGAGCATATCAGGTCTGCTTCATACTTGTTGCAGTATAGGAGTTATACAACATCCTTTACTGCTCGTCATGTGGTCAGCACCAGTGAACCAGCATCAATTCATGAGGACTCTTCTCCAGAATCTCATATTCCTTTAAGTCAGAAAATGGGCAAAAGAAGAGTTCCTGCTCTCTTTGAGGAAACTACCTCTGCTGGAGATGGAAAAAGGAACAAGGCTGATGTCCCAAAGGGGATAAAGAAAGTAGATGTTGCCCCTTCTGTTGCTCCTCAGAAGGCTACCGAGAAGCCCCCAGTGGCTCCGAGCAATAAAAGTGCTTCTGTGGAAGTGGTCACCATCTCCCCCACCAAAAGTTCTTTGGTTGAAACTGCTGAAATGCCACCGAGGAGACTGAAGAAATCCTCCTCGGTCAATTTGGCTGAAAACATTTCCCAGCTCCAAGTTAGTGGAGTTGGTGTTCCAACTATCATTCTCTCGAGCTCTGCAATGAGCTCGGTAAAGACTTGGACTATTCCTGAAGTCCAAGGAATCGAGGAGAGTATGTCTAGGGATATGCTTACATCCTTGGCTACTCGTCACATTGCTTCAGTAAGTTTCTCATATTCTGAATTTTCTTTCTTTCCATCAATACATGTATCTCTGTGCTGACTTATTATTATCTCCTTTTTTCAGCTGGTGAGTTGCTTCAACACCATTGTGAAGAAAGATGAAGCGATTAAGGCTTCTAGCTCCTCGTCTGGAGTGGAGGATGCTTGGTTAGGGTTAACCAAATCTTTGAAGTATTCTCGTCAAAAGTATGACGAGGATAGGGTTGAATGGGAGAAGAAGTTGACTGCAGTTGAAGAAGAAAAAGTGCAGTTGGAAAATAAAGTGAAAGACTTGGAGGAGGAGAAAAAGAAGTACGCCGAGAAGCTCACGAACTTTGGGGAGCTTGAAAATAAGTTGAAATTGGTTGAGGAAGAGCTAACCCTTCTGCGAGAAGTAAATCGCCAGAAGGAGGAGGTAGATTCTAAGTTGAAGACCACCGAGGATCTTCTATCCTAGAAGCTCTCCTCGGAGAAAATAAAAAGAAAAATGGCAATAAATAAGTCCTTCAACACAGGTTGGGACAAAGTGTGGAACAAGGGGGTAGCAGCCATGATGACTCAGGTGCAGTATGGGAGTTTAAAATACTTCCGAGATGGTTGGGTGGCTGCTCTGCAAGAGTTGAAGGTTAATGAGGACTCAGAACTGTTTCAACAACATCTCCCTAGTCCTCCCCCAGCTATTGAAGATGAAGAAGAGGATGAAGCTGCCTCCGAAGAATCTTCAATGGTAGTGGGTGATCTCATCCTTACCCAGCCTGCTGACGAGGAGCTTTCATCTCTACCTGCTCCTCCTGAACAAGTTCCAGCTCCAGCCGACCAACTCGTTGTTCCCACCGAGCAACCGAGCTCCTCATCCTAGCCTCCCGAGAAAGTCTTGGGAGACAAAGAAAAGGTGTGAAGTTGTTCGGTATTCTCTTTCTATTTTTCTTCTTTTTCAAGTGTAACCAAGATCTTTGTAACTCTGCACTATGATCTAATAAAATTTGAGTTCTTTTCTTCCATATGATTGTCTCTTTTCTCTTCTGTGTCTTGATCTTCTTTTTTATGATTACTTTTTCTTTCTCTGCTAGTTTCTGGCCAGGATGGATCTGCTATCTGCTAATGATACAAAGATGATGAAGCAATGCCATGAATATTATAATGCTGGTCACACAAACCTGAGTGTATCAGAGGTTGCCGATATCCTTGGTCAGGATGCTTCAGAGCAGGCAATCGAAGCTTATCAGTATCTGAAATGCTTACTTGACCGAGCTGTGGCTAATAATGTGGCTTATTATGAAATGATTGAAGACTTGCAAGGTACTCTCGATGATCTTCAGTAGCAGTATAAAGAGTCTTCAGCTCTTTTGCATGAAGGGTATGAGAAGAAACTCAAACAACTTGGTGAAAAAGGCTACGACAAGATGCTTGCTGGCTATGAAGTGAGAGAGAGAACATTGCAAGCAGATGCCGAAGGGCACAGGCAAATAGCTGAGCTATTGGAACAGGAAAATAACAATCTGCAGAAAGAACTAGCTCAGCTGAGGTCTTCTGCTTCGTCTTCCACTTCCTTGGTACCGGTCACTGATGATGGATTCTCATTTTTAGAAGTGGAAAATGCCAAGTTGCGAGAAGAGTTAGAGGCTTTGAGAAGAGCTGGGCCTTCTACTACTACTCGGGGATGAGGAAGAGGTTCTCGTGGATGAGGAAGAGCTGCTCAAAATGTGGTCTAGGAACCAAGTTCTCGACCTTCTCGGGGAGGATCAAGAGCTCTTAGTCGTACTGTTGAAGAAGCTCGTACTCGATCAACATTGGAAAATCAAGCATTCCAATTAATGGCTAAGAACCAAGCTTTGTCTGACATGTCAAAGAAAATTAGAGAACTAGAACAACAACTCTCCTCAAAGACATCAGCGTTGGCGACTAATGATCTTTTCATCCAAAGTCTTCACGATAAGCTTGAAAGGTTGACATTTCAATTTAATAAACAGCCCAGGGAGTTCTGGATGGCTGGATACAACGAAGCACTATTTCATTTAGATGATCGTATCCAGAATGCCAATAATGAGGGCTACAAGCAAGGTTGGTTGAATGCCTTGGGCGTGCTGAAGCTCGAACAGGGACACTACCTGTGGGACTATTATGATCCTGGGGTACTAGACTTGCCTGTGCCACCTTATAAATTGGACATGGAATGGATCCCAGCTCGTGCCATTCCTCGGAGCTTAATTGCAAAATACCTCAATGACTACAATCTTCATTCTCAGATCGAGGTATCTCGTCCCGAGCATCTACTGGACACACCTTCAATAATGAACGTCAGAATGCTTCGAGATATTAACTTCATTAATTCTCCCCTTTGCCTGGAAGATCCTCCTACTGGCGAGGAGCCTATATCGAAAGCTGAAGGGAAAAAAGCCAATAGAATAGGAAATTCTGATGTAATAATTAGTACACAATTTAATATCAATGTAATAAACTTGTGTAATTCATTTTGACTTTAATGAAAGAATTTCATTTTTGTTTGCAAATTTGTATTGCTCTTGTATTTGTCAAACACTTTATATTTGTGCTTGCATAACAATATTGTGTGGTTCATCGACCAACTTAGTAATAAAAAAATACAAGTATTAGTAATATTGCTCGATCACTTAATAATAAAGTAATGAGTATAAAAATGTTTAAAATTTTTCCAACCAACCAAGGTTGTTAGATTGTGCTCGTCGACCAATTATAGTTAATGGGTTTTTATCCCCGACCAGCTATACTTGGTACTATTTAAAATATTTTCTCCTCGTCGACCAACTACAGTTAGTGGATTTTTATCTCCGACCAACCATACTTGATTCAGTTTGGAATATTTTGTTCTTCGAGGAACTTTTATGTAATAAACTTACCTCCCGACCAACATAAGTTGGCATTTGAGAGCATATCTTGTTTCCTAACCAAACACGTTGACATTTTTAGGAATGTTGATGTTGTTCTCGCCCTTTTACCAACCGGAGTTGGTCTGAGTTCGAACTATCATGTCCACTTGCCCTTTTACCAAAATTGTTCTGAGCCAGTGTCAGCCTCCTAACCAAAGGAGTATGGTTTGTTCTCGCCCTTTTACCAACTGAAGTTGGTATGAGTTCGAACTATCGTGTGCTTTCCCTTTTACCAATCGGAATTGGTCTGAGTTAGAACTATCATGTCCACTCGCCCTTTTACCAACCGGATTTGGTCTGAGCCAGTGTACGCCTCCTAACCAAAGGAGTATGGTTTTTTCTCGCCCTTTTACCAACCGGAGTTGGTCTGAGTTCGAACTATCGTGTTCTCGCCCTTTTACCAACCGGAGTTGGTCTGAGCTTGAACTATCGTGTTGTTTTTACTGTCGAGCAGCGTAGTGTTACACACTAGTATTCCCCGAAAAACTTTCAATAAAATGAAAGAAGCTGGAGAAATATCGTCGTTTTATTCATATTGATGGAATTGCTTTACATTTTACATCACTGATAATACTTACGTAGGTGTTCAGCATTCCATGCATTCTTAAATTCCTCTCCTTCTAGAGTTGCTATTCGGTAAGTTCCTGATCGGACAACTGTTGTAACTCGGTAAGGTCCATGCCAGTTTGCTTCCAACTTATTGTGCTTCTGAATGACCTTCTTTAGCACATAATCTCCTTCTTTTAAATCACATTTTTTCACCCTCTTTATGTAGAACAGGGCTGTTCGTTGTTGATAAGAGCATTCCTAATGGCTGCCTCTTCTCTAACTTCCTCGAGCATGTCCAAATCTAATCTCCTCATCAAGTCGCTGACTGGGGAATTGAAATTCAGCACTATGTGTGTTGGAAGACCCAACTCGGCGGGTATTACGGCCTCACTTCCAAATGCCAGCATATATGGTGATTCTCCAGTTGCTGCTCGGGGAGTTGTTCGGTAAGCCCACAATACTGCCTGTAGCTCATTAATCCAATTAGCTTTAGCCTCACTTAGCCTCTTCTTCAAACCATTTAGTATCGTTCTGTTCGTCACTTTAGTCTCTCCATTTCTTTGATGATGGCCTGGTGCTGAATGAACCTTCAAAATGTTTGACTGATGACAATAGGTGGCAAACTCCTCGTTATCAAATTGTGTTCCATGGTCTGTGATGAAGGCATAAGGGAGACCATATCGGCAGATGATGTTCTTCCAAATGAATTGGTACACCTTCTCGTATGTCATATCAATTATAGGCTCAGCTTCTACCCACTTAGTAAAATAATCCACTGCGACGACGAGGTACTTGAATCTTCCTCGTGTCGTTGGCAGTGGTCCTACCAAATCCATTCCCCACATGGAAAATGGCCAAGGGGAAGTTATGGGTGTCAACAATGCTTGTGGAGTTCGTCGGATGGAGGAAAAATGTTGGCATTTATCACATCTCTTAGCATAGGCTATACAATCAGCCCTCATCATTGGCCAGTAGTATCCCTACGTCATCACTCTTTGCAAAAGTGTCCGGCCTGCTACATGGGTTCCACAGGACCCTTCATGGATCTCTTCAATCAATTCTTTTACCTCGGAGGGATGTACACATCTTTGCAAACCTGCCATAATTCCTCGTCTATACAAAACACCATTAGTTAGTACATACCGAACAACTTTAAACTTCAATTTCTTGGCAGCGAGCTTATCTTCCGGTAATTCTCCTTCCTCAACATATGCCTTGATGGGATCCATCCAAGATGGTCCTAAATCAAAGGTAATAATATTCATCGTCAAGTCTTCATCTATGCTTCAACTTTCTAACACCTCAATTTGTATCGTTCTTCGCAGCTCGGTACGAGTAGCTGATGCTAGTCGGGCCAGTGCGTCTGCTTGTGCATTTTCCATTCTTGGTATTCTGATCAACTGAATGGCATCAAATTCTGCCAACAACTCCCTCGCCTTTGCATGATACTTGACCATTAATTCTCCTTTAACTGCATATGTTCCCATCATCTGATTCATAATTAATTGAGAATCACTGAATACCATCACTTGTTGCGCTTCCATAATCTTTGCTAAATTAAGACCTGCTATCAAGGCTTCATACTCAGCCTCATTATTGGAGGCTTTGAATTAGAATCGTAAGGCATATTCCATATCAATCTCGTCTGGGGTGTTCAAAACAATCCCTGCTCCACAACTCGTTGTGCAAGATGACCCATCTACATATAATCTCCATGTAGGTAACTCGTCTTCAAATTTCTTATCGGATAGAGTTCCTCAGTGAAATATTTGTTGTTTCCTTTTATCCTCTCCTGATATTTCTTGTTCCTCGTCGATCATCTCTTCTCGCCCTTTTACAAACCAGAGTTGGTCTGAGCTCGAATTTGATGATCCTTCTACATCCATAAGCCCTTTTACCAACCGGAGCTGGTCTGAGCTTATGTCTGTTGATCCTGTAACATCCACAGGTTGATCAGCGAGCAACTTTTGTTCCTCGGGGGTATCAGGATATGTAAATTCTGCTATAAAGTCTGCAACAGCTTGCCCTTTTAGTGATGATCTGGGTTCATACACAATATCATATTCACCGAGCTCTATTGCCCAATACATCAGTCTCCCTGATTTTTCTGGCTTATGAAGGGCTTGTCTCAATGGCATGTCGGTATACACGATGATGGTATGGGCCTAGAAATATGGCCTCATTCTTCTACTTGCCTCAATTAATGCCAATGCCAATTTTTCCAACTTTGGGTACCTGATCTCTGCACCTCAGAAAGCCTTACTT
Source organism: Sambucus nigra (assembly GCA_949130495.1). Classification (NCBI taxonomy): domain Eukaryota; kingdom Viridiplantae; phylum Streptophyta; class Magnoliopsida; order Dipsacales; family Adoxaceae; genus Sambucus; species Sambucus nigra. The sequence goes on from OX422218.1 coordinate 351,015,380, forward strand.
GTGTAATAAATTGGCTTCTGGACTCCATTCTCTGATACTGCCAGGTACAAGTACAACTTTTCTCCCATTACTGGCCTGGACAACAGTGGAGGTGCTCCCAGATATTTCTTCAAGTCTTGAAAGGCTTTTTCACATTCATCATTCCACTCGAAAGTTTTCCGAAGTGTTTTGAAGAATGGGAGGCATCTATCAGTTGCTCGGGATACAAATCTGTTGAGCGCTGCAACTCGTCCTGTGAGACTCTACACCTCTTTCTTTGTCGTTGGAGATCGCAAGCCTAAAAGAGCTTTGATCTTTTCTGGATTCGCCTCAATGCCTCACTGGTTGACGATGTACCCGAGGAACATTCCTTCTCGTACTCCAAAAGTGCACTTCGTCGGGTTGAGATTCATTTGGTATTTATCCAGTTGATCAAAGTTCTGACCTAAGTCAACTAGATGATCAGCAGCTTTCTTTCTCTTTGTCAGCATATCATCGACATAGACTTCTATATTGCAACTGATTTGTTTGGCAAAAACCTTGTTCATCAGCCGCTGGTATGTCGCTCCTGAATTTTTCAAACCAAAAGGCATAACATTATAACAATAAGTTCCCCTTGGGGTAATAAAAGAAGTACTTTCTCTGTCTTCAGGTTTCATTTTGATCTGATTGTAGCCAGAGTAGGCATCCATAAAGCTGAGCAGCTCGTGTCCCGAGGTAGCATCCACCAGTTAATCAATTCTGGGCAATGGAAAGTGATCATTTGGGCATGCCTTGTTGAGATCGGTGAAATCAACACACATTCTCCATTTATTGTTTTTCTTCTTTACCATCACCACATTTGCTAACCAGTCTGGATATTTCACATCTTCAATGAATTGGTCTTTCTGGATCTTCTTGACCTCCTCTTGTATGGCTTGATTCTTCTCGGGACTAAACACTCTTCTTCTCTGCTTTACCGGCTTGATCTCCTTATTCGCATTGAGCTCATGGCATAAGAAGTTGGGATCTATTCCTGGCATGTCTTCATGACTCCATGCAAAAGTTTTCTTTCTGTTTCTCAAGAAAGTTATCAACTCCTGTTTTATTGAAGCATCCAACGTCGAACCTATCTGGGTTATTCGTTCAGGGTGCTCGTCATCCAGAATAACATTTTCTGTAGATTCCACCACCTGTCCTTTTACAAGTTGGGATTCGTCTCTGGGATCCAGTGTTTCAATTTCTGTACCTTCATCCACCTGGTAGGTAGTAGTCTTTTTCCTTGACTCTTCAAGCTCATCTTGCTCGGCAGACGAATAATAGCATTCCCGAGCTACTTTCTGATCACCTTTCACAACTCCTACTCCAAAATTTGTAGGGAATTTTAAACACTGATGTACTGTAGATGAAACTGCTTCGAACTTCTTCAAATCAACTCTTCCCATGATGATGTTGTAAGCTGATTGCACATTTTTATCCATCACGAAGAAGCGTATTCTTTCTGTTCGACAAGCAGGCCAAGTTCCAATGAATATATCCAACTTGATCGTCCCAAGTGGAAAAACCTTCTCGCCAGCAAAACCCAGGAGAGGTCTGTGATAAGGCTCCAATTGAGATAACTTTAAATTTAAACTGTCAAAGCATGAGTAGAACATGATGTCTGCCGAACTACCATTATCTACCAGAACCCTTGAAATCACTACTTCTTTCATCCTCATTTTGATCACCAAAGGGTCGTCGTGAGGGTAAACAACACCTGCAAGGTCGTTTTTTGAAAAACCAATGACCAGCTTCTCTTTGTTTACCTTCCTCGGGCGATCCTCTTCAGCCAAATTTATCCGTTGAATGTATGAGCAAGCCTGAGCCTCACCGAGGTAAGCTTTTCTTTCTGCAGTAAGGTCTCCTCCTCCTGCATCTCCTCCTGTAATGACATTACAATCAAATGACCCAAAGCGTATTGAAAATACCTCTCGTTCTGGCTGCCTTGGTTTCTTAGGAAGATCGGGGTCATCATCTGGATCATCTTCATGGTTTCTCTTCTTTTTCTCCTCTGCTCGACGAGGAGATCTAGACCTTTCTCTAGTTCGGTCATTATTTCTTCTTTCGCCTCCTCAATCAACATACTTTGCTAGCTTCCCTCTTCGGATGAGTGTTTCAATCTCGTTCTGAAGAGCTATGCAATTTTTGGTCATATGGCCGTGATCCTTATGGAACTCACAATATTTCTCCCTATTCCTCATGTCAGGGTCTGACCTCAGTTTCTTTGGCCACTTTACTTCCTCGTTATTCTTGATTTCTTCCAAGACATGATTAATACCCATTTTCAAAGGAGTATAATTATCGAATTTCTTCAGGACTTCCCATGACGATTTATTATTCTTGTAATGCTTGTCACCGCCATTGCCCTTATGCTCTTTTTTCTTGGATTTGTCATCTTCCACCTTGGTTTCTTTATCCATATTCTTCTTCGCAGCCATAGTCTCCTCAGCATTCATGATTTTGGCCACTTTTGCCATCAACTCTGACATAGTTGTAGGTGGATCTTTGGCCAAAGTGTAATACAACCTGTTAGGCAACAACCCACTCATCAAGGCGGTGATTGCTGTCTTTTCTTCATAATCTATGACTTCCAGCTTCTCGTTATTGAAACGAGTTATGTAATCTCTAGTACTCTCACCAGATTTTTGTCTAACACTTAACAAGTGTGCTACTCTTTTTACTGGTTTTGCTCCAAAACAGAAATTGCCGATGAACAACTCGGCCAACTAAAAGAAAGTTGAAATCTTACCCCGAGGAAGATTGTTGTACCATATCTGGGCAAATCCAGTAAGAGTTCCTGAGAATGCTCTACATCTCATCTCGTCGGGGATAGCATAGATGTCGGCGGCAGCTTGATATTGCTCTATATGAAGAATAGGATCTGTCTTTCCATCATATTTGGGGGTCACCACAGGTGCTTTAAACTTTGACGGGGTAGGAAAACCCACAATGGCCTGGACAAAAGGTGTCCCTTGAACAAAAGTTCGTTGTAAGGGATTCTTCGCCTTAGCCATTTCTCCCAATCTATCCTCCAACCGCTGAATGGACCCTTTCCACGCATCATTTCCTTCCTCGGGCTTGTTAGTTCGAGCAATTGATTGCTCTGATGTGACCTCCTGAGATCTATATTGACGAGCAACTGGTCGCGATTGTGCTGATCCTTCTCTTAGATCTGATGGTTGTCGAAAACTCCTCGACATGGTCTTAGGTGGGCTCCTATTCCTCCTAGGGCCTAATCGACTGAAAGGAGACACCCTACTCAGTCTTTCCAATGCAATGGGTCTCTCTGGAGAGAGAGTGATACGTTGATCAGTATCTGTAGCCCTTATTGACGAAGTTCGCCCAGGTTGATAAGAGAAATCATCAGAGTCCTCATTACGATATAACTCAGTACGCCTGGATCGTGAAGAAAGTAAATAGGTTTGCCTATGACCACTTTGATGTCCCGAACGTTCAGGTGCACCTCCATGAAGGGTCTGTATGAGTTATCGCATTGTTTCTTGCATGGCGGTTTGTCCTTGAGCCAGATTCGTCATAATCCTAGCCAGATCTGGAGGTGCAGAGGGATTTGGAGGATTTCTAGCATTTCCAGCATTTCAATTGCTGGATTCTGGATTATCTGCCATTGATGATGAATGATTTTTGGTGAAAAACGATAACAGCAGTCGATTCCCACAGACGGCGTCAATCTGTTGATGTAAAAAATTAGATTGCTTCTAATTATTTAATCACAGATAAATGTAAATAAGGAAAAGAATTTTAAAGTGGTTCAGCCTTATAAGAATGGCCTACGTCCACTATTTCTGTTATTGCCAAGTGTTTTGGAGTTCTCGATATGTAGTTCAATCAAGAAAATCCCGTCCCCTTGAATGAGGGTGATACAATGTATTTATAGCCCTTGGGCTATACATGTGAAAGGGTAAACAATTAATGCCCTTTAAGAGTATACGTCTGTATGATTAGCATTTAATGAATAGTTGAACTGTTGATTATCTGGCAATCAATGATGTGGCCGAGATGCAGCTCGGAACGCCTTAATTGCTCATCGTTCAAGAGTTCCTCGGAGTATTGGAGTTCCTCGGAGTGTTGGTGTTCCTCGGAGTGTTGTTGTTCCTCGGAGTACACTTGCTGCTCGGAGTGAGTATGACTTGGTCGGGGAAATAGACTTCCTCGTTGCTATTGTGCCACGTAGATTGACACGTGTCTTCTTATTATTCATCTATATCAGCATATTAATTTTGGTATCAAAACCCACATTCTTAGATTGATATCAAAACGTTTTTTCCCTTTCACATTATTTGAATATTGTTCATGAGATTGTATGATCAAAGGGAAAAGCTCGATTATTATTCTTATTAATGGCGTGGACCACAATAATATCATAGATTGGTTGCACCATGTTCATTTTAGTACCCGTCCTAATAGCCTACTACAAAAATGCATTCTCAAATGAAGTGGCATGCGGGTGCTTGGATGGACAATCACATAAAAGAGACAACCATGTTTAAAATGCAGATTTCCTTATATAGTTAGACTTGAGGAATATTTATTCCCCTCCATTTATGATCATGATTGTCACTAAGTGTAGACATCACTTTGTTGAAAGAAGGATAGTCTTTCTGCCCATACATATAGTCAACTAATGAAAAAATTCATAGAAGAATAAAATTCGTAAACCATGTTTGGGTAATACTTCTTGGTTTTTGAAAAATTCACAACAAATGCAGGAATAACCAAACATTCCCAATGAGATTTTACAAAAGACAACATCAAATTTTTGCCTGAACTTCTTGAAAGTAAATCTCTAAACATCTATCAATGTTGAGGATTTGGAATGAAACTTGGGAGATAAGAAGGTAGCCTAATTTCATATAAGATGTCACGTGCTACACTTTTGAACACCTAAGTTATATACCGTCATCCAAATGTTATATTGCATTAAATATCATCACATGGAGTTCTAGTCATATTGAATTTTGATTACTAATGTTGTAGACATACTCGTTTACCTCGAATATACATTGTTATGTCATGGACTCCAAGTAAGATTTCCCTTAGATCTATTCCCCAATTTACATTTATTAGAAAGATTTTTCCCACCATTTTTAATTCAATTCAATTCCCAACTTCAGATTTTTAAAAGTGTAGACGTCGACATGCCAAATTGGAAACTCCAAATTAACTATTCTTCACAATTATTAAGTAATTGATTTGTGGTTTGTATAATAAAACTGAGTTGTATAACACAATACCTCACCTCGACCTTGATATGTGGACGAATCTTTTGCACTTGGTACAAACTTTTAGTGTTAATTAATACTGTTTTGTTAATCATAAATTCGAATATGAATCATAAGGTTGCATCATGAATAAAACAGTTTTGACATGAATCCAGGATGTTTATCTTCATGCAATCACAAAACCAAAAATTCCTTATAACTACGATTTAAAAACTGACATTTGTCAATCGTTATTGAACGGATTAAAATGACTTGAATGCTCCTTTCTTGAACAGCCCGGAATATGAGAAAAACAAATTTCGGATTTTCTCTCCCTCCTTTGAAACAATGTGTATTGATATGACTCGAGATGGTGTAGAGGTCTTTATTTATAAGGGAAAAAGGGCCAGAATCCTAGTGGTGGTGGGACTCTTTCCAAGTCTCCCACTAATGCCACAAACCATCATATGACTAACGGATAAGGTTTACCCAAATCTTTTAATATCTTTATTTATCACATTCCTAATTAATTATCTGACATTTATTAAAACCACATAAATGGGAAATTCAGAATTTAATAAAATTGAAATTAAATAATTAATTTCGTCACTTAACATTAATTTCCAATAGTCTCCCACTTGGTCTTAATAATTCCTATAATTAAATTAGGTATCATAAGGTGTACAATCATTGATAAATTTTGCTAAATCAAATTATTCACGGATGTGAGTCATGGAGGTTCCATGCTATTCAAGAGCATGGTTCCTTCTATGTACCACAACACCAATGTTTCATTCAACTAGCGTTTAATATTGGGTATCATAATGGCCTCATAATGTCCTTTTGAATAAGGACTATTTCTGTCAATAATAATTCATAATTATATGCATGCATTCACAAAAGACAGAAATAATAGAAATCAGAAACACTTTTATTGAATTCAAGTAATAGTGTCAAATAACTAAGCTAAAATAGCAATCATAATCTAACTAATCGAGACCCATCTCTTTGACATGTTCCATAAAGGTCTTCGGAGATAGTCCTTTTATAAGAGGATCTTCTATGTTATCATGCGTACGAATGTGATCAATTGACACTCTTTGTTTCTGAACTTCTTCTTTAACTTATAGGTATTTCATCTCAATGTGCTTAGCAGCCTTAGTATACCTATCGTTCTTCGAGAAGAAGACTGTTGCGACATTATCACAATAAATTTTCAGTGGCTTAGATATTGACCCCATAATTCTAAGTCCTGAAATAAAGTTTTGCAGCCATAATCCATGATTTCTAGCTTCGAAGCAAGCTACATACTCAGCCTACATAGTAGAAGATGCAATGACGCTTTACTTAGCACTTTTCCATGAAACGGCTCCTCCAGTCATAAGGAAGATATAACCCGAAGTGCTCTTCCTACTGTCAAGGCATCCCCTAAAATCTGAGTCTGAATAACGAATCACTTTAAGGTGATCAGTCTTTCGATATGTGAGCATGTAATCCCTTGTCCCTTGCAAGTACCTCATCACTTTCTTTGCAGCTTTCCAATGGTGAATCCCCGAATTGCTTTGATATCTGCCTAGCATCCCAACGGCAAAACTAATATTCGGTCTAGTGCAGACTTGTGCATACAATAAGCTCCCTACGAGTGAAGCATAAGGCATGCATTTCATGTGCTCCCTTTCTAAATCACTTCTGGGGCATTGACTTAAGCTGAACTTATCCCCTTTCTGAAGTAGAACATTAATGGGATTGCAACTTTGCATGCTAAATCTTTGTAAAACTTTGTTAATGTAAGCTTTTGAGACAATCCTAACATTACTCGGGATCTATCCCGAGATATTTCTATCCCGATCACAAAGGATGCCTCACCTAAATCTTTCATTTCAAAGTTTTTAGAAAGGTACTTCTTGGTTTCACTTAATAACCCAAGATCACTGCTGGCGATAAGTAAGTCATCACCATATAGTACTAAAAACAAAAACTTACACCCACTGATCTTCAGGTATATACACCGATCAACAGTATTTTCCTTAAACCCAAAGGATGTAATGGTATCATGGAACTTAATGTACCATTGACAAGAAGCTTGCTTTAGACCATATATTGACTTCTTTAACATGAAAACCATGTCTTCCTTTTCTTCCTTTATGAAGCCTTGTGGCTGTTCCATGTAGACTTCTTCTTCTAAACGCCCATTTAGAAAAGATGTTTTTACGTCCATTTGGTGCAACTCCAAGTCATAATGAGCCACCAACGCTAATATGATTCTCAATGAGTCCTTCTTTGAAACTGGAGTTAAGGTCTCATTATAATCAATACCTTCTCATTGATTAAAACCTTTCGCAATAAGTCTAGCTTTATGTCGTTCGATATTACCTTTTTAGTCAAGTTTGGTCTTAAATATCCAATTGCACCCAACTCTTTTTTGTCCTTCTGGCAATTCGACCAACTTCTAAACTTTATTGTCATTCATAAATTTTATTTCTTCATTCATGGCATCAATCCATTTATCGGAATCATCACTATTTATAGCTTTTTCATAAGAAACGGGATCATTGATATTCACTATGTTAAATTCGGTCTCTTGAAGGTATACCACATAATCATCTGGAATTTCTGATATCCTTTCTCTTTGAGATCTTCTTAATGGAACTTCATGTGGTGCTTCAAAAATTTCATCGGTTATAGTCTCATTATGTGGTTGTTTAGTTGGTTGATCATTCACTTGTTGTTCATTGTTATTGATTGGGTCAATGACTGGTTCAACAACTACATTAGGAACAACAGGTATGTTATGAACTTTGGGTATAGAAATTTGTACCCTGACTTCTTGAATGATTACCTCCCTTTCTTTTATACTCCCACTTACTTCACCTTCTTCAATGAATTTTGTATTTCCAATATCTATGATTCTTGTTGTATGATTTGGACAGTAGAATCTATATCCCTTCGACTTTTCTGGATACTCGATGAAATGACAAGATAATGGCCTAGGATCCCATTACTTTTCATGAGGGTTATAGATTCTAGCTTCCGCTGGGCAGCCCCACACATGTAAATACCATAAATCGGGTTTCGATCCTTTCCAAAGTTCAAAAGGGGCTTTTGAAACTGACTTACTAGGAACCCTATTTAAGATGTGTACACCGGATTTTAATGCATGTGTCTACAAAAATTTAGGCAACTGGGTCCTACTTATCATACTTCTTACCATTTCTATAAGGGTACGATTACGCCTTTCAGCTACACCATTCTGCCAAGGTGATCTTGGCATTGTGTATTGGGTGCAAATACCTAATATTTCAAGAAGTTTAGCAAATGGGCCAGGGCATTTCCCTGACTCGTCATATCTACCATAATATTCGCCACCTCTATCAGACCTAATAATTTCAACCTTTTTGCCTAGTTGCCTCTCAACCTCATTAATGTATATTTCAACGGCGTTCACAGACTGAGATTCATCATGCAACATGTACAAAATGCAATAACGTGAAAAATCATCTATAAAGGTGATGAAGTATTTTTCTCCACCAATGGATGGAATATCAAAAGGTCCACATATATTTGTATGTATTATTTCAAGTAGCTGGGTGCTTCTTGTGGCTCCTTTCTTTGTATGTTTGGTCTGTTTTCCTTTAATACAGTCCACACATATATCATAATTGGCCCAATCCAGGTTATGGAGTATTCCATCTTTAATGAGCCTTTCAATTCTCGGCCTGAATATGTGCCCTAATCTTTTATGCCACAAATAAGCAGATTTTTCATCATTAAGTGTACGTTTCGTACCAACGTTAGGATGTAGGGTCACAAGGGTTTCAGAAAAATTCTTTTCAAGATTCAATCGATATAAACCATCTAATAAAAATCTAGAACCATAATTATTAGAATTTTTAATCAAACCAAAACCATTGCTCTTAAATTCAATTGCAAAACCATCTAAAGCGAGTTTAGAAACATAAATTAAATTCCTAGAAACTGTGGGAACATAAAAAGTTTCTTGCAAATCTAAAATAAATCCAGTGCTTAAAATCAGGTGAAAGAGTCCAACAGCTTATATTTTAGCCTTTGCCTTATTGCCCATGTAGAGAAAATGCTCATTTGGATTTGTTTTGCGGATCGAAATAAAGCTCTGCATCGAATTAGAAACATGACACATAGAACCAGAATCAATCCACCAAGTGTTAGAAGGAGCGTTAATAAAGTTTGATTCAAAACAAACATAAATAAAGGGCTTACCCTTTTTCTCGAACCAGGCCTTTCGTTTATGACAATCCCTCTAGAAATGGCCCTTCTTTTTACAGAAGTGACACTTGTCATTCTTTTCCTTCTTCACAACAGTAGTGGATGGTTCAGCTTGATGAGACATCCCAGGACTTTTCTTAATTCCCTTGTCGAACTTCTTCTTAAAACCTTCTCCTTTGACTTTAAGGTTTGCCACGTGTCCCTTAGTCATATGGCCATTCTGTTGCTTGAGTCTTCCTTCCTCCTGTACCAACATGCTTTACAAATCATTTGTATTCCACTTATCTTTTATAGTGTTGTAATTGATTTGGAAAGGCCCATACTCAGGAGGTAGGGAGTTTAGGACGAATTGGACGAGAAAAGACTCATCCACTGTCATGCCAAAAACTCTAAGTCTAGCAGCCAGATTGGTCATTTCTATAATGTTCTCATTCATGGTTCAAGTACCATCGAACCTTATAGTGGTCAGGTCAACCATCAGTTTCCCAGCAAGGGATTTATCAGCAGTGCGAAAGCATTCCTTAATGTTGTTCAACTACTCTTTTGCTTTCGTAGTTTTAGGTAGGGAGGTCTTAATGTTAGCAGCAACACACATTCGCATAAACATTAGGGCTAACCCATTGGATTGAGACCATGCTTCATGGACAATAATTTCATCCTCGCTACTGGTATCACTAATAGCAGTGGGTTCATCACACATAATTGCCATGTCTAGGTCAAGAACCCCTAGGCTGAACTCAATTCGCTCATTCCATTAAGAAAAATAGTTCCACAAAATTTAGAATAGGACTGAGCTTGCGAATACAGGTTAAGGGGAACTGCAATTAATAACAATGTTCACAAATTAAATTTTCACACACAACAAAAATTGCAAGGGTCGAATATTGAATTGTTGACTAAAGATTTTGGCATATTTCATTTACAATCTGAATATCACGGAATCTGTGTTAATCATCACATAATGTTCATATTTGTAAAGATATATTACCCTATAATTCATTTATCATGGTCCTATAATTTTGTCATCTGTGTTTGTTGCCTAAACATTTAATACCATGATTAATGGACTTAATGTCAACTATTATGTTTTTACAAAAACTAGTTCTAATGTTGTTCAATTTAGATATTATCATGTATTGCGCCTCAATCCAATTTTATAACTGGCATTAGAATAAATCTTTAATGAATGTAAGTATATTATTCGTACATGCAGTCTCAACCTGTGTTTGGCCTTTGACTTAACTCAAATGAATAATTATTTACATGTCTCAACTTAAATATAGTTAACCATGCCTTAATATTAACTATAATAAGTAATCTATCAATAATTACAAAGATACCAATAGTAGCTTAAATGCCTCAAAAACATAATTGCCTAGGTATAGTAAAAACACAAAATACATGAATTTTGCCAAAAATGGCAAAAATGAGTTTTCACCATAGAATAGAAGTAAAACATGCCAGAAAACCAAAACTTTTTGCGGAACGTTAATATCAATTTTCTATAAAGATTTATAACCCCCGAGATTATTTCTTAAAATGGAAAAAATGGGTTTTGAGGACCTTAACGGACTCGGATTGCCGAAAAACACATTATGTAACAGCCAAAGGCTATGTAATTCGATCGTTGGCTCGTTTTCAGTCAACCTACCGAGTTTGAAGTCAATCAGACACCAAAAATTTCAAAAAACACTATTCACTGCACCAAAAAAAATCTCCCGGAATCTGTCTTGCACCAAATCGCAGTTTTCTCTTAATTAATCTTAAAAACATATTTGTTTTCTTATCATGATTAATAAACGTGTTTTCCAGAATGTTTACACAACTTGAAATAATAAAATCATGTTAACGGCATATTAGGATTCTTATAACACGAAAAGGGGTTGAACAATAATGAGACAGTTTTCATAAGATAAGGACTATAGTAGCAATTTCATTCTTAATATCATAACACAAATTCGAATTACCATATGTACGATTATCATATTGCTTAAAAATTCCAGATTTTCAGAAAAACAAAATTTTTAGATTTCCAGAAGAAAAAAAAAATCTAGATTTCCAAATTTACTAAAAATTCCAGATTTCCAGATTTTTAAAAGATCATAAATCAGAATTGTTATAAAGGAGTTTTGATTAACTAAAAGGATGAGATTATAAATCGCAAGCTCTGATACCACATGTTAATTAATACTGTTTTGTTAATCATAAATTCGAATATGAATCATAAGGTTGCATCATGAATAAAACAGTTTTGACATGAATCCAGGATGTTTATCTTCATGCAATCACATAATCGAAAATTCCTTATAACTACGATTTAAAAACTGACCGTTGTCCGTCGTTATTGAACGGATTAAAATGACTTGAATGCTCCTTTCTTGAATAGCTCGGAATATGAGAAAAATGAATTTCAGATTTTCTCTCCCTCCTTAGAAACAGTGTGTATTGAGATGACTCTAGATGGTGTAGAGGTCTCTAATTATAAGGGTAATAGGGCCAGAATCCTAGTGGTGGTGGGACTCTTTCGAAGTCTCCCACTAATGCCACTAACCATCATGTGACTAACGGATAAGGTTTACCCAAATTTTTTAATATCTTTATTTATCACATTCCTAATTAATTATCTGACATTTATTAAAACCACATAAATGATAAATTCGAAATTTAATACAATTGAAATTAAATAATTAATTTTGTCACTTAACATTAATTTCCAACATTTAGTTCATTTTGTTTTTGCTGCTTATTGATCTGTAGTAGGCAATTATTGGGATTGTAAAAAGCCCGAGCAATGGGATATTCAAGTTTCATTTATAGAAACTGTTGAAAATTTATCATTAGAAAATAAAACTATTGACCTCTAAAATGTGATTAATTGACTTATGTATCAATTCAAATGAACTCGAGCCCTTCTATGACCAAGCTAAGCCCAAGATTGTTTTGGAAAATATGGTTAGAGCACAATAACAGAATTTTCAAAAATTCTGTAGAGAGAGTTTCTATGCAATAAAGTTAAATTCACTGTTTCCTTGTTAATAAATCGTTCAAAATGTTGTAGATATTTTTTAATATCTGATAACAAATTTGTCTCAAACATCCCTGCGAACCCCTTTGTTTGATAAGTTTCACTACAATAATATATCCCGCAAGCTCATCTTCAATGTTGGCCACTCTTCCTTCCATATTGCCATTGAAACTGCCCCATAATTTGACCATTTATAACAAAACTTAAAGAGGAAAATACAAGATAATTAAAATTCAACTATCGGTTCTCACTTGGTTCATATTCTCTCTTAATGCACTATAAATATAAAAGGTGATATTCGTGCACAAGACTTTCATTTAAATGTAGCATTTGGAAGAGGTGGATGTGGGTTGACCTAATCCCATATTAAATCACTATAAATATCATTAGCCAAATGTATGCTTTTGATTGTCACCATGTGAAGAGTACAATGAGGTTTATTAAAAATTTGTTTCTACTTTTCTAAAGAGATTACATAAGGTGGAGATAAACACATTATATTAGTCTTCATTAATATATATATATATAGAGAGAGAGAGAGAGAGAGTCGAGCTCTCCAACATACCTCATTAAATATACCTATGAACATACCTATTTTTTTAAAATAGTAATAAACTAATTTTGAGATGATATTTTTTATATGGGTTCATGATATTTCAATGTGACAGAAGACACATGGGTTCACCACCAGACGACCTATAATGTGCGCACATTTTATATGGGTTCATGAAAATAATGGTTTTTTTATTTTTTAAAAATAGGTAAAAAAACTGTTAGTTTTTACCCTTTAAAACTGCCAGTTTTTTTTACCTATTTTTTAAAAATATCAAAACACATTATTTTGATCTAAATATTTTTAATAGGCGCACATTATAGGCGCACATTACTAAATATTATTTTCATGAACCCATGTGTCGTCTGGCGGTGAGCCCAGAAAAGAAAGAGAGTGTGCCTATAATTTAGGCGATAATTTATAGGCGCACCTTTAGATGACACATGTCCGGTCCGCATTCTTAAAATGCGGACTAGTCCGCACAGGAGCATTATATATATATATATATATATATATATATATATATATATATATATATATATATATATATATATATATATATATATATATATATATATATACTAACATGTCGTATCCTAGTTTTTGAAAAAATTAGGTGTCACGTATCATGCGAAAAAGCGTATTACGTGTCGAGCCTATGGCATCCCGCGTATTTTGACATTGGAGGTGGTCGGTCCACGCTGTCAACCTACACTGAGCATCACAATTAAAATATCATTCTTACATGTGACATAAATATGAGACATTAAGAACTTTTTCCCCGAGATATAATCCGAATTTAAATCAACAAATATAAACATCCACACAATAAATTCCATCACCATGCTAACTCCCGAATAAAACTCAACTCCAAAAGATAATTAATATTTATGTGAAATTATCCAACTGTAACTTCAATTGAAAGAAAATCGTAAACAACTATGGAACCGAGTGCCCCCCAAATCCATAAACAACTGTCTTGTAAATTAAAATGATGAAATGGAAAAATCTAAACTACTAAAGCAATAAAATAACTCTAGCTGCACTCCACGAATTTCCAATCTAATCTATGCAGCTACTCCAGCAACTATACTTGAGATGTTAGTCAACTGAATGGGTCAGAGCCCATCGCATGAATACGAGCTACTCCTCCCAATTAGGATTCGTGAATCCAGATATAAGCATTATATGAGATAAATATTACAATAGAGTATTTTAAATTACGAGATATAAGAACAAGCGAGTAAAATAAAACAATATTAATTACTCACATAGCTAAGACACCCCATTATTCAAAACTAATTATGTTATTTCAATATTTAATTATATTAAAGCCATTAACTTAATTTAATGCAATTAACCAATTATTATTGAAGTGACACCACTATTGACAATCGATCTTTCTATTAATAATGCACATAATCGGGCACGTCTAAAGTTATCAACATGTGACACTCATTCCCATCACTATATCCAGACGACCCAATTTCGTTACTCCTACACATATTGGTGATGTTTCACGCACGGCACTTCACTCTAGCCAGACAACCCAATTCTTGTTAGCCCTACACATATTTGTGATGCAATGCATACCCATGTCTCTAAATCCATCCAACCTAATTATCGTTAGTTCTGCACATATTAGCGATGCAAATGAACACTCACGTCACTATAGCCAACCAATCCAATTATCGTTAGTTTTGCACAAATTAATGACATGAACCCATTTCAATAACGATTTCTTATCTTATGCATTAATTATTAATTCTTAATCAAGTTCTCTTTATTCTCAATTATCCCCATCCATAATTTGGGTATCACAACCTAAAATCATCCCTAGTCCCATAACTAGAGAATCAAACCATAAGTATTACCTAGTGTAACACCTAAGAAGAATACCTAGATAAAATCACCACCTAGTCTTGCACCTAGGCTAATAGAATAATGTAACGACTTACTACCTAGCGCCACTCAGGAATACCCAACCGTATAAGCATACATTCACTGGTTCCATACTTACAAAGTGCCAACAATAACAAAGTCTACATACTAGTACCATACCTAGGAAGCAGCATATAAAAACGAGTTCAAGTTTAACTACTCCCTAAAATCCAACGTTCCCGCAGTGTCAAAATACTAACACGAACAATATCCACATAAATCATATTTTAATTGCACATTACAGTCCTCCAATTAATCTTACGATGTCAATTCCATTTAAACCACATCAATTTATTCATGTAATAATCAAGTTCTACCAAATAGTCACACAAGTTGTCTTTAATACTAGTGATATTTTAGTAATTTATCACATAATCCCATTCCAACATGCATATAAATAATTTTACATAAAAATAATTTTTGTTCTACATATACACATATAAAATCATAATTTACAAGTCAAAACATTATTTTAAGTTCACATTTAAATTCCAACATCCGATTTATCCCACATGTCTACCGTAACTCAAACCTTCAATCTAAGCATGCGATTGTTTCAAGTCTTAAATCACATTGTTAGATTTAATAAAAATAGCCTTTGTGGGGCCCAAAATTATTAGTTAGGCCCAATTGAAACTGGCCGGCCAAGCCTAGCAGTAGAAGAGGCACGCTCGGCCCAATTCCTCAAAGAAGTCAGCACAAGTATTTATCACGTGGATAAACAAGAACACTTATCACCTCCATATCAATAAGTTCAAGTTGATTGCCTATAATCTCGGACGAGATATTCAGGATTCACCACATGAGCTAATAACAAGTTGGGAGAGTTTATTAAACAACTCAACCACTATGGTTTTATACCACTATAAATGCATCCCACGCCCCAGGGCTAAGGGGGATGTAATTTTAAAACTTTGAGAGAACCTAATAAAATACAGTGACCTCTCCGTGGACGTAGGAAATTTTGCCAAACCACATATATTCTTGTGTTATGTAATTGGAATATTATTTTCATTCTTTTATTTCTTTCTGGAATTCTTTTTATTGTGATTAATTTGTACTCACAGTTGTTGTTGTTTGTTGGAACAATTTTGCTTTCCACGAAAGCAATCTCCACAAAGAAGATCTACGATGTCTCACCAATCAAAAAATGCACCCCAACTCGGAGACGAGCAAGATGATTTGGCTCCAATGAGAATAAGGTATGAGGTTTGTCAAGATGGGAACCCAAGGTTCTAACCTGAATGACAGCCTTCGGAGGAAATCCATAGAAAATCTAGGTCTACTCAGATCTCATGCCTAGTTAATGCTTACGAAGCAATACTTTAGCAGTCTGAGCAGGTAACTTACCTCTAAGTTGAAGAGAATTATTGCCTCCAATGGCGAATATACGAGATTGAGAAAGAAATCTTCCAGAACTGAAAGCCCCGACCTCAGACTCCTAGCCATCAAGCTAGCAAGACTCGCAGTCGAGGAAGGAGCACAAGGTGCGAATAAGAGCATTTAGGTCATGTAAGTTATAAAGGCAGGCGCCATAGGGACGATGAATGCCACAAAGATGACATAAAGAGTTTGGTTTGAAGGAAAATTGACCAATACCTCACTCACAAGTGGGATAGGTCATCCAAGGAACTAGCAAGGAGAGTCGTCATCACCCAAATGAAATCTCCCTTCTCGAAAACCATCGAAGATGAGGAACCCCCAAAGACGTTTGTAGCCCCCAGGTTTAAGGTCTATGATGGAAAGACTGATCCTATAGACCATATTTGGCAGTACAGGCAAACTATGACTTTATGGCGTCATAACGACGCACTGCTGTGTGGCATTTTCCCCTCCAGCTTGGGAAAAATTTCCCATAAATAGTTTGAGAAGCTCCCTCATAAGTCCATCAAGATTTTCAAGGTGCTCGCTGAATCCTTCACTATTCGTTTCATTACCAACAACTCTCATCCCAAAATAATGAACTAGGTGCTCACGACGAAAAATAAGCCACAGGAGTCCCAACGCGAATATGCAAAACACTATTAGAAAGTCTTCAATGAGGTAGAAAATTTCTCGGAGCAAGTTATTGTAGCATCCTTTAAAATAGGCTTACCCCCCACATCAATGCTATATCAGTACCTTACCATGAAGGAAGCTAAAATCATTGACGATATCATGTCATGCATTGAGAAATATTCCAAAGTGGAGGACGTGGTCCACACTGGTCAAGCTGAGACTAGTCGCACCAAGGCGAACAAAGGGGGAGACAAGGAAAATATCCTTAAAAAGGAAAATAACTCTAAAGCTTTTCAAGCCATTAACACGATTTTTAAGGAGCCAATCTACAAGGTTTTGAGGAAAATCAAAGATCAGCAGTTCGTCAAGTGGCCTAAGAAGATGGATGGTGATCTGACCAAAAGGAATAACGCGCTTCGATACGCATTCCACAAATGAGGCGACCATAAAACCAAAAACTGAAAGGCACTTAAAGATCATCTAGAGGAGTTACCGCAAGTTGGGCATCTGAATGAGTTTATTGAGCATAAGTCTGATCAGTCTGGAATAAATGGCAACCAGAAACCAGACAATGTCCTTGATGATGACATTGGGCATGAGTTTGTCGTCATTCACAGAGTATCCGACCTTAAGTAGATTAAAGGTAATGTTGTTCAGATGGAACTCAAGAAAGTTACAGCCGTGATGGAAGTTTTAAAATTAATCCCGCTAAAAGCCAGCAAAGGGAGACTATAGGATGTTGACTATAATAAGCACATCGTCTTCACAGAGGAATACTTAGTTGGGGTACGAACCCCACACCGTGATGCACTAGTAATCACTCTCAAAATTGTGAACTGGGATGTGGAAAAGCTACTAGGGGACCAGGGGATCTCTTTAGAGGTGATATATCTAGAGCTCTTCCATAAACTCAAGATTAAGATGTCCGACCTCAAGGAGGTAACTATTCCTCTAGTCCGATTTATAAGAAAGATAACGATGCCATTAGGGAAAATGGTCCCACCTATATGGGCAGGGAATATTTCAAAACTCGTTGAGTTTTTAGTGGTCGATATTGAGTCACCTTACCACGCCATCTTAGGCAGGAGGTGGCTTCATGCTATGAGGGTTGTCCCTTTCACTTACCACTAGAAGCTCAAGTGCATCACGAATATAGGGATAATAAAGATCTGAGGCGACTAAGCATATGCTCGAAAGTGCTTTATAGCCACCATTAGGCCTAAGAAGGAAAAGAAGAAAGAGAAAGAAGTTGTTCTAAAAGTAGACTAAGATGGGGATACTCCATCTATATAGTAACTATGTCATGAATGACCAAGGGTGGAAGAGACTAGGATCTACCCCATTGACAGGGTCGTCGAAGACTCGGAGGAGGTTATCTTTGACAAAGCCAAGCAAGAGAGAAAGTTTTTGAACGGGACAAGCATGACTAACCTTAAAAGGGAGGAGTTGACTGCCTTCTTACAACAGACCTTGGATGTGTTCACATGGGAACTATACGATATGCCTGGTATTGACCCTATAGTTTCCTGTCATCAACTCCATGTAGATCCAACTTTCAATTCGGTCATATAGAAGGATCGCTGAATAGCTCCAGAAAAGGCGAAGGCAATAAAGAAGGTAGTAGGGAAACTTCTGCAGGCAAGGTCCATTAGAGAAGTTAAATTCCCAAAATGGCTCTCAAATACGATCGCAGTCTAAAAGAGCAATAAGGGCTAGAGTTTACATAGATTTTACCGGCCTCAATAGGGCCTGTCCCAAGGATACTTCCCCTTACAGAAGATAGACCAGCTGGTCGACGCCATAACAACTCATGAGCAGATGATTTTCCTAGATGCTTATTCGAGGTATGATCAAATTCCTCTATTCGGCTCCAACCAAGATAAGACTCCATTCATAACTCTAGTTGGTCTATATTGCTACAAGGCCTTATCGTTTAACCTTAAGAATGCAGAAGATACATATCATAGGTTAGTGACCAAGATATTCCAACACTAGCTGAGGGAGGCCATGGAGGTGTACATCAATGATATGCTCATAAAGATCAAGAATAAGATCGACCATTTCTAAGACTTGGCTAACACCTTTGAAATCCCCAGGAGCTACTGAATGAAACTTAATGCCAGTAAGTGCTCATTTTCGATCAAGTCAGGAATTTTTTTGAGTTATCTAGTTAGCAAGAGGGGCATTGAGGCTAACGTTGATCAAATAGAAGTGATCAGCATGGTCCAGTCACCAAAGACATTACGCGAGGTCCAAAAGCTCACCGAAATGCTCGCAACACTCAACCGCTTCATTTATAAGTCATCTGAGCGTTGTCGATTATTTTCTTAGTTGCTCAAGAAGGAGAAGGATCTCACTTAAGACGATAGTATCAAGCCACGCAGTTAGCTCGGGCTTAGTCTGTAAAAGAGAGGCAAATCAATTTCTTATTTACTATGTTAGTAAGATGCTATAGGATGCCGATCAACGTTATTTTCCTTTGTAGAAACTAATCTATGCATTGGTGATCGCTTCATGCAAGTCGAAGAACTATTTTAAACCCCATTCCATTACTGCGATCACTTCCTTCCCCCTTAAAGATATCCTTCATAAGGCTGACATTTCTAGACGAATGTCAAAGTGTTTGGTATAGCTTAGGAGATTTTATATTCACTTCTAACTAAGGACAACAATCAAAGGGAAGGTTTTGGCCAACTTCATCGCAAAATTTACTCGATAGAGTCCCCCCGACCAACAGTTGACTGATCAATCAGAGTTGCAAAAATAGGACCAAGGTGAAAGATAGACGATGTATGTTGATGGTGCCTCCAATTTAAAGGGGGCAAGCGTAGGATTTATCTTTGTGACTCTAAAGAATTTTATGAGTATGAGGCACTTATCGTCGGACTCGCAAAGCATGTTCACTCGGGGAAAGAAGACTAAACATTTATAGGGACTCCAAATTGGTGTCCAATCAAGTCATTGGGGATTTTAATTCCAAAGATGACAGGATGGAATCCTACCTTCCAGTCGTATACGAGCTAGTTATAAAATTTGAGGAAGTTCACGTCCAATAGTTCCCCTAAGGGCATAATAGTAATGTCGACGCTCTAGCAGCACTAAGATCATCAGTGGAATTAGATCTTAGGAGAACCATTAAAGTGAAATTCCTCGCCAAGCCTAGTATTGATAAGATTATAGACCCCGAGCACGTCCTCTCCATCAATAAAAGTCCCAGTCGAATGGACAACATCATAGCGTACTTGAAGAATAAAATATTACCGACCAACAAGAAATTGGCCCATCAGGTCAGGGTGAAAGCTGCGCATTTTCACTTGGACAATGGGTGAAAGTCTTATAAGAGATCCTTCACAAGAACATACCTCCAATGTGTGCACCTAAACGACGTCGAGCAAGTTTTTTCGAAGCTTCACGATGAAACATATAGGAGCCAAGTAGGAGGAAGATCCATGGCATTTTGAGCAATAAAAGAAGGCTACTGATCGAGCGCAAACTATGCGTCGTGTAATACGCAAATCATTGTTATCGGTTCGGCAACTCAATGCAAAAACCTAAGCTACAACTACACTTGACAAGCAAGCACAGCGGTAAGTTGGGTATCATAAGAAATCCACAGGGAGTGATTGAATTTTAGATGTTAATTGCTTTAAAACTTTAGGAATAAAAATGTAAAAGGTGAT
Source organism: Sambucus nigra (assembly GCA_949130495.1). Taxonomy (NCBI): domain Eukaryota; kingdom Viridiplantae; phylum Streptophyta; class Magnoliopsida; order Dipsacales; family Adoxaceae; genus Sambucus; species Sambucus nigra. Next base: position 351,036,035 of record OX422218.1, read on the forward strand.
GGGTTGAAAATAAAGAAAATGGAAAAATTAAGAAGTTAAGTCTAAACTAGAACTAATAAAACGAGAGTCGGTATCGTGCCCCCACCATGGGCTAAACAACTAATAATTATAATTTCGTTTCGAAAATATTTAATCGAGCATTTTAAATTAAGCATAAACATCATACAACAAGGAATTTAACCAAAAGTTGCGAGATTAAACATTTAATAAAAAATGGTCACACGCAGATTAAATTTGGATTATCGCTATAAACACTAACGTTGCGTGAAAAAGAAAGTTAAACGGATAATAATCCGACTTTAATACCCGAGGTTTCAATTAAATGCAATTTTCCCCAAAACCTAACTTTCGGAGCTCGACGCCCATTAATGGCGGAAATGCAATCCCAACCCGTTATCTACGGACAATACATGGATTAAACTACTTTAAACAACTAATTAACTAATTTAAAGCAAGAAATAAATAACTGAAATTAATTATCTAGGCAAGAAATGGAATGGCATCAATGGAAATAAAGCTAGAACAACAAAAGAGACAATGAATAGTAAACTTACATAACAAAAATTGGCAAAAACCCAAACCAAATGGGGAGGAGGGTGAAGAGCTCCCTTTACAAACCCTTGAATCTAATTAAAATGAGAGATATCTCTCTTCAAAATGAAGAGAAAGTGTATTTATACATAAAAAAATCCCATGATAAACTCGTGAATAAAGAAGAAGAAAAACAAATATCTGCAGGACCGAATCGATTGGGGGTGTCCGAATCGATTAGGTACCTACAGGTATGAAATCTATAGCTTTGTCCTGTTTTATGGAAAATGCCATCATTTCTTCGTTATAGCTCAGAATTAGGCACGGTCGGAGGCTATGCGAAGATAACTCAGAGGGATACAACATACAAGAAGACATTTGGCCAAAAAACCAAATTATGAAATGACTAAAATGCCCTTGAATGTGACCTTGAGTGTACTTTTTAAGTCAAAATCATCCTAAAAATGCCATAACTCCCTTATTATACATCTAAATCATGCACCGTCGGCGGCCACGCGAAGAGAAATCAAAGAGCTTCAACTTTCATGAAGAGATCGGGATTCAAACCCAAATACTGAAATTATTAAAATGCCCCCGAAGCTTCAAAAGTCGATGAAACTTTTCCGGAAATCGTCTGAACTTCATACTAAGCATCCAAATACCTACAAAAACCCAATTAACCCCTGTAAAACATGTTAACATAGAAATCCGAGGTTGTTTGGTTAACGAGAATAAATATAGGGATTACGATACCCAAGGGGGCTAATAAGGCGCAAGTTAACGGGTGAAATACGCAATATTTGCATCGTATTACACCCCCTAACCTGCATATTGCTAGTCCCTAGCAATGAAATAGGAAACAACAATAACTACAAGCAAACAAAAAGAAGGATACAAGTACAAAATCAGATGAAAAAGTAATAAAAAGATAAGGCCACTTTCACGGGCGAACGATTGCATTTAGAATATGCAATAATCCATTAAACGCCTAGGTTACCCTAGTGGATGAGTGTTGTCTCGTGAGGGTTTTCAGGGATGGTACCCACAAACATCACATGGTTTCCTCAAAATATGCCCAACCCATCATGCTACAAACTCAGTAACAACGAAAAAGATTTCAAACGTAGTATTAGTTTATTGAATGAATTCGACCTAAAGTCCGTTGTTATTAACACGTTGAATGCACCTCATAGAATTGAAACTTTAAAAGTGGGAGGGGGGAGAGCAAATGCAAAGTATGATTTGGAAAAAAATTAAATAATTCGGATAATTAACATTAAAGCATGCATGTATTCTATCCTCACGGGCATTACACTCATCAAATGAATTAACTCGAAACAGGGAGGTAACACATGGAACATGCGGGCATAAAGAGTAAATGTAAATGGAAACTAGGCCGCACACATGTCACAAATGAAGAACGCTATGTAGAAAATGAAAAACTTGTAATCTCAATGAAAGATACCGCACACTAAAAGAGGCGAAATGCATTTTCACAGATTATCAAAACTATTTAAACCTTTGAATTACATCTACTTAAGATCACATATGACTTGATAGGGTTGTAATGTAGGTTAGGCTAGGGTACAAAATGATAGGAATGTATGTGCGGATTCAAAGTATTCGGAGATTAAAACTCGGGATAATGGGAAATGCGGGCAATTTCAAAATTTGGCAAAAAAGGTCCAAAACGGCATTGAATATATCATCGGGGAGAGTAATAAAAGCTTATTGAACTTTATACAACATTTACAACTTTCTCTTTCTTTTTCTTTTCTTCTTTTCCTCATTTTCTCTTTTGTTTTCTTTTGCTTTTTTCTTTTTCTTTTCTTTTTCACTACACTTTCTTCTTTCATTACTCTCATATGCTCAAATTGCAACCACACTACACAACATCATTCAATCCCAAGAAAAATTCCAAACAAAGGTATGTAAGGTAATATATATGGTGTATAACTCCAATTTGGAGTTGGTTATGGATTTTTGGGTAATGAAATGAAAGGCTAATATTTAGGCTCAAAGGGTTGACTAGAGAAAATATAAAAGGTAAGGTCAAGGTCAATATGGGAGATATAACAAAGATGGCCTATGATCATTTCATAAAGTTTACGCAATTCTCGAGTCAAAACAATATATGAAAATCATGCTCAAGTAACACATTTCAAGATATACACTCAATTAATGAACGATCAATGAAAGAATAGAGAGATTAACGATGAACTCAACGTTTTCAATGAGGAAAGAATAGTGTATACACTCACAAACGACGAAAGGTACAAAGCTTACTCGGTGTAAGTATATACAACACAACAAAAGATTATCGAGTTATAAAAATCTTAAACCAAATCAATATGACAAAGAAAGTGCAAACAAAGTGCATATGCTCATGGGATAAAGTTTAATTCATGAAGTTATTCACAATATCAATGATTTGAGGACTAAAGTCTAATAACTTCTAAAATAGAGAACATGCATCATTGAGTTGTCAACCGGATCGGGAAATTATTAAAATTTATCATCGGAAACCAGGCAAAAATGCCCAACAAAGGAGAAAAAAGAAAGAAAATATTTTTTGAAATTTTTTAATTTTTAACAAAAAGGCATACTAAGTAACTAACAAGTAAGCAAATAAATGGACTACACATGAAATGGATAGAATATCCTACACCCCCTAACTTAAATGTTGCATTGTCCTCAATGCGCATTAAGGACACAACACAAAGAGAGGAAAAGAACGATATTACCCAAAATTGGAGCGATCTCCATAAGCATGAGTCCAATGGCATCTACAAAACAAGTTATTATAGAAAAAAAAATAACAAAAAGTTAACTAATTACATTAGTCTAAGTAAAAAGGGAAGAAAAAAAAAAGAAAGAAAGAAAATTAAAAAGCAAACTATTTACATCCTACTATTTAGGCTTCACACTAACTATACACTAGAAGTATAAATAGTTGAGGGTCCACCCAAAAAGGGATTTGACTTTGAAATATCAACGGTGGACCCTCCAAAACGAACATGCCTCTCGGAAAATAAGAATTCCGTTTGAACAACGAAAGGCATGTGGGTGGTGAAAAAAGTGAACCATCGCCAATTTGAAATATTGGGCGGACGATGGGGGATTTGGATACTATGGGGGACAAGACTACATTAGTCTCAGAAAAATCAAAATCAAATCCCCAAGATTCTACAATTAGAAGGGGAGGTGAGGCTAGTGCAAGTGAATAGCCCATGAGATGAAGCATCTCAAAATAACATACTCGTTCAAGAATCGGGTCAAAGTCTTCAAGACTTTTAACCGATTCTTGTGATAAATTTAATTGTTCAGGAATAGTAGGGAATAAAGGAAAAGAAGGACCATCAACCTCAATACAATCGGAAGCTTTAATAAGAGGTTGAAAATCCAAAGTGCTAAAGCTTGGCTCACTCTCAATTATTTCTTCAACAAAAAGGGGTGGAGATGAAACACAAGTTTCAACCTCAACCCGATTTTGTGAAGAAATAATCTCATCGAGCATGGCATAATTTTCTAGAAACCATGCTTGAGAACTTTCGAATTGGTCATTCATTTCCTTAATCAGTAACTCATAATAAAACTCACAAGAATACATAACATCTTCTTGTGGGGGTTGCTCATAGTTAATGTATTCCCCGCATTCCAAATTATCCTCACAAGGCGATGAGGGATTACTTACATACTCTTGAATTTCACGCTAAATGCGCTCATTTTCAAGAATTTGTAGGAATTCTCTCATTGTTTTGGGAGTATAACTTGGAAAACAATTCTCATAAAAATTAAGGTTATCTAAATCATAATAGCGAGACATTTCCAAATAAGCTATTCAACAAAAGCGACAAGCACCGAGATTTCAATTTCTCAAAACAATCTAGCACAAGTCAAAAGGAAAGGAGAAAATAACGAATACAAATATGAATGAATGAAATACTACGAAATAATAAAACAATTACAACCTAAAACACACTAGCCGACAACGGCGCCATTTTGATCGAGCACAAACCGTGCGTCGTGTAATACGCAAATCGTTGTTATCGGTTCGGCGACTCAATGCAAAAACCTAAGCTATAACTACACTTGACAAGCAAGCACAGCGGTAAGTCGGGTATCGTAAGAAATCCACAGGGAGTGATTGAATTTTAGATGTTAATTGCTTTAAAACTTCAGGAATAAAAATGTAAAAGGTGATGGGTTGAAAATAAAGAAAAGGGAAAAATTAAGAAGTTAAGTATAATCTAGAATTAATAAAACGAGAGTCGTTATCGCGTCCCCACCATGGGCTAAACAACTAATAATTAGAATTTCGTTTCGAAAACATTTAATTGAGCATTTTCAATTAAGCATAAACATCACACAATAAGTAATTTAACCAAAAGTTGTGAGATTAAACATTTAATCAAAAATGGTCACATGCAGATTAAATTCGGATTATCGCTATAAACACTAACGTTGCGTGACAAAGAAAGTTAAACGCATAATAATTCGACTTTAATACCCCTGATTTCAATTAAATGCAATTTTCCCCAAAACCTAACTTTCGGAGCTCGACGCCCATTAATGGCGGAAACGCAATCCCAACGCGTTATCTACGGACAATACATGGATTAAACTACTTTAAACAACTAATTAACTAATTAAAGCAAGAAATAAATAACTGCAACTAATTATCTAGACAAGAAATGGAATGGCATCAATGGAAATAAAGCTAGAACAATAAAAGAGACATTGAATAGTAAACTTACATAACAAAAATGTGCAAAAACCCAAACCAAATGGGGAGGAGGGTGAAGAGCTCCCCTTACAAACCCTTGAATCTAATTAAAATGAGAGATATCTCGCTTAAAAATGAAGAGAAAGTGTATTTATACATAAAAAATCCCATGGAAAACTTGTGTATAAAGAAGAAGAAAAACAAATATCTGCAGGACCGAATCGATTTGGGGTGTCCGAATCGATTCGGTACCTACAGGTATGAAATTTGCAGCTTTGTCCTATTTTACGGAAAATACCGCTATTTCTTTGTTATAGCTCGAAATTAGGTACGGTTGGAGTCTACGCGAAGATAACTCAGAGGGATACAACATCCATGAAGACATTAGGCCAAAAAACCAAATTATGAAATAACTAAAATGCCCTTGAATGTGACCTTGAGTGTACTTTTTAAGTCAAAACCATCCTAAAAATGCCATAACTCCCTCATTATACATCGAAATTATGCACCGTCGACTTCCACACGAAGAGAAATCAAAGGGCTTAAACTTTTGTGAAGAGATCGAGATTCAAACCCGAATATTGAAATTACTAAAATGCCCCCAAAAGATGCAAAAGTAGACGAAACTTTTCCGAAAATCGTCTGAACTTCATACTAAGCATCCAAATACCTACAAAAGCTTAATTAACCCCTGCAAAAATGTTAATATAGAAATCCGAGGTTATATGGTTAATGAGCATAAATATAGGGATTAAGATACCCAAGGGGGCTAATAAGGCGTAGGTTAATGGGTGAAATACACAATATTTGTGTCGTATCAGCTACTGGTGGCTATACATATAGAAATACGCAAGTGTTTATGTTTGGAAGTGCAAAAAGTGTAAGAAATTCTCTCCCCTGGTCCATTAATCCGCTAACAACCTGAAGCTTTTCACCAACTCATGGCCAATTTCATAGTGGGGTTTGGATATCGCGGGACCACTATATACCACACTTGGGAATTGTAAGTACTTACTGGCCGGCACATACTATTTCACCAAGTAGATAGAGGAAGAACTAATGGAAAATATTAGAGATGTGAACATGATAAGGTTCATCTATGAAAACATCATAACATACTTTAGGGTAACAAGGACCCTCATTACTGATAACGACACACAGTTTGAGAGTGGGCCTTTTCACCCTTTTTGAGATAAGCATAAAGTTAAATACTACTTTAGTTCGGTGGAATATCCATAAAAGCAACGGTTAGGTTGAGGCCTCCACCAAAATGATGCTCGATGGACTTAGAAAGAGGCTAGAAATAATAAAAGGAGCCTGGGTGGATGAGCTTCCTCATGCTCTGTGGGCATATCGTGCAACACCCAGGAGACCAACAGGGGAAACACACTTCAAAATTACCTATGGAATGAAAGATATCATACCACTTGAAGTTTGCCTCTCGCCATGAGAACATGGATAGACGACCAATGACTAAACGACGATGCCTTTTGCACTGAACTTGACCTGATCGATGAATGAAGAGAGCAAGCTATGATTAAGTTGGCCTAATATCAGGAATAATTGGCAAAGTAGTACGACAATGGGGTCTACCTGAGGAAATTCCAAGTAGGAGATTTTGTCCTGAGGAAAGTCCTCGACAACATCGTAAGACCATCGAACGATAAGTTGGGGACCAACTGGCAGGGGCCGTTCAAAGTAATCAGAGATGATTTATAGGGAGCCTATCACTTGGAAACAATGGAAGGCAGAGAGATTCCAAGGGCATGGAATGCATCCAACCTCAAGAAGTTCTACTTTTAGTCTTCTTATTTCTCAACAACTCAATTTATGAAAATTTTCATTTCAAACTCTTATTGCTCATAGTTTGTTATTTTTATTATGAATAAATTAAGGCCATTTTCTCCACATTTTGCTCATATCTATTAAGTTGTTCATTTGGTTTAAATTTTTTCCTAAGTAATAGTCTCACAATGGGTAGTTAATCTTTGAAATATTATGATCAGACTTTAACTTAGTTACAAAGGTAATTTCTCTTATAACAATTACAACTAAAGTCCTCAGTTCCTTATCATAACCAACACATGTGACCTTATGACTGGCACAGATAATACAAAAGCTCTACAGGGGATCCTTAGGAAATAAACTAACTTGGATTGGTCGACTAAACTCCTGAATGGGTGGATTGCCCATAGACCAGGTGTATTTTTTCCATTGTCATTTCTAGGCTTAAGGGAGTGTGACAACACGACCTAAAAGGTAAGAAATGTAGAGTAATACACGCAAGTCATAATGTAGTAGAAAAAAGGCATAAAAATTAGTATTAACTTGATTTATTCAGTAGAGACCAATTATAAAAACTAATAATTACATAATAATTATAACAAATAGTTTATGGCCGACGAGCCAAAAATTATTTTATTTTCTTCCTTCGACCATCGTTAGGGTTAGGCCTGTATTGGTCATCACTCTCATGACCTTCTAGGGAACTCTCGACAAGCTGAAGGGGAATGGCATGCAAAATGATCTATATCTCATTATGATCAAAAGGAGGTCGTATGTACGCAGGATAGTCAACTTGGTACATGTCCCAAATCTAAGAGTCCTGCGGTTCCATAACAACATTGAGGGGATTAAACCAACCATGCTTATAGGTAGTGTCTTGGGCTTCCTACAACCTCACTGGGGCATCTTGCCAACTCTCATCATATCTAGCCAACGAGACCGCTAGGGGACCCATACTGAATAAGTATCGAAGCTTTTTGTTGTCACGTCTTAGCCCCATCATCATGACATTGCTCCGGTGATCTCTCTATTTGGCTTCAAAAAGTTTCTTTTTTAAGTAATCATTTTTTGACTGGACTAGTGCACCGACCTCGCCCACATCCTTGAATTCAGTGAACTGGTCCTTCAAGTCATTTATTTCTTTTTGCATGTAAGAGCTCACATCTTCTAAGTCCTTGAGGTCATCCTTCAGCTTGGCAATCAGGGTGGATTGGTTCTTATAGGCCTTAGTCCCTTTCTTAGATCTTTATAGGCACTCAGGAATGCTCGAGGAGCTTGTGCACTAGCATCTCGTCTGAATAAGTTTTTTAAATTACTAGAAGAAGGGATTTTCTAGGCAATATTCTACGACATCAAAGCAGAGCAGGCTTATAAAAAAATACATGAATTGGCGCACTCAAACAGATGAAAATACTATGTTTATTAATAAAATAAGGGGTAGGAAGATCCATTACAATCCAGGGAAAGAAAAAGTGTACAATGCATGAGCAAAAGAAGAAAAACCCCTATAACTATAGGCATCACTTCTTCACTTGCTCTTCTATTTCATCCTCTTTCCCCTTGGGTGCCACCTCCTTCTCCTTGGTTGTCGCTTCCTTAGCTGATCAGTAGGATGACTGGTGGAAGACTCTTCGTCAGTTAGAGAAGAAGGACCTGGCTAGTAAAGACCAAAGAGCTCAAATTCTTTGGCTAAGGCCTGATCCTAAGCCTTCTTGAAGCTCACTTTTTGAGCATAGGCAATCTGGACCCTTGCATCAGCATACGCCTTGTCCTAACCCTACTTGAAGCTGGAATCCTTAGCAAGGGGGATCTGATCCACCTCTGTATTCAATCGAGAATTTTTATTTAAAAGGTTGGTTTTCTCCACCTTTAGCAAATTGTTCTCAATTTTTAATGAGGTCATGGCCTTAGTGGTGATCTTCTATTTTTTCTCGTGGGCCTCCTTGGCTTGGGCCATGGCCTCCTCAGACTTTTAGAGGGCATTAATTAACTCATTATTTAATTTGGATTGTTCGACATGACAATCCAAAAGACTAGTAAACTCAGCCATAAACTGCAAAACAAGAAAAGTAAAAATGTTAGAAAATTTAATAACTTGCAATCGATCAGACCGGATACAACAAACAAAATAAAGACCCTTACCATGGACATATTTGAGGATGCTCGAAGAGAAAGATGGTCAGGTACTAGCATCTTCAATCGCTCGCGATCACCCACAAGCATTGCCCCCTTAGCAAGTCGGGGGCAAGGGTTAGATTGTGGGCTATAGACTGGGACTCAAAGATGTTAGGGAGAGAAGGGGTAACATTGTTCTTCTTCAAAGAAGCTGTAAGAGCCTTCCTTTTCTCTTCTTATATCTTCTTCTCCCCCTCCTTTTTCTTCTTCTTTTCATCTTCATTCCTCTTATCCCTGGTGACCAAGTTTGGGTCACCAGACTTGGAGGATTCGCCCTCTGCCTTCTTTTGGGATTTGGCACTGGCAGAAAGGAGGGCATCATCATCATCATCATCATTATCATAAACTAGAAGAACCCTCTTTCTAATAGGAGCCATTAGACCCTCATCCTCTTACTGGACATACCCAAAGTCTAATGGATAAAAATAAGAAGAAGTTTCCTCATCAGGAAGAGGAAGATCAAGTATCTCATCCACTGAGAGAGCAATGAAGTTGCTAGTGGTGTTGGTGTAATCAAGCAAAAGCATCAACGTCCTAGAGTGTTCATCGTCGAGAAGGTATTATTTCACCCTCCAAGACTTTGGGAGGTCAAAAACCTTAATATCTCTGCGAGAAGGCTCCTTATATTTCTTACGAGCTATACACTGACAATAGAAAAATAAAATCAGCAACAACAGAATAAATAATAAATCATAATATAAATGATTGAAAGACCAAGTGTTAACCTATATGATCATCCCCCAGTCAAGGCACAGAAACTCCGTGTATTCTTCACCCCATCAATACTCTATCGGCCTTCCTCGCCTTCAAGTAGAGGAGGCCCTTACAAGTAAAAGACCAGGTGTAGCAATACTTGATCTCTGGTATGCGCAGGTTGGTCCCATAGAGGTCATTTATACGATTGACTACATTGATTATTCGCCAAGTATTGGTAGCACACTCGCAGGGACCCCCCCCCCCCCCCCCCCAAAGAATTCAAAAACTCAAAAAATATAAAATTTGGGGAAAATGTCAACCTCCCTTGGACCACATCCAAGGTGTGAATCAAGTGCCCCCTTCGATATCTCTGACATCTTTGGGCATGGGGGCACAAACGATGTCCACCTAAGAAGGAATGGAGTAGTCCTTCCTGAATTCATTAACACTTTTTACATGGATGGCCGATATTTTTGGAAGAATAAATTATCACTACTGATGATAAACAAAAGGGAAAAGAAGAAGAAAGATGCGAAAGTAAGAAATGAGGATGAATATTTATAAAGATGAAGAAATGAAAAGGATAAAACTCTAGAATTTTGATAACAAAAGACTTTTGAGCAAAGTGATGGATTGGTGTTGATGAAACAAAATTTGAAACCTTGTGCACAATCATAAGGCATGATACCCAAGGATATTTTGGTGGTTTACTTCTTGCTCGGACGAGCATACCCCTAGAACTCCTGCATAATTACAAGTTTGCCTTGTCGGTTTAAATTCGTAAAAAGGGATCAAAATTGTTTGGGCCCAAGGTAATGATGAAACCTACTCACCCAGCAAACCTTAGTCCAAAGGTTTTAGGGGAAATTGTGGTGACTTAAATTATTAGTCACCATAAGTATTTTTCATATGGATAGACACACACTTATTATTTCCATATTGATAATCTTAAGTTGGTTACCTATAATCTCGACGAGATATTCAGGATTCACCACACGAGCCAATAATAATCTGGGAGAGTTCCTTAAATAAATCAACCACTACGATTTCACACCACTATAAATACACAATACACCAAATCCTGTGAATGGTCACGCCCAGTTGGTCACAATCCAAGTCCACGACCAGACTCATGAATGCTCTGGAAGTGGTCACGAAACAAATCCCTGACCACTATGGGTCACGGACTTGGGCCGTGACATTAGCGTGACCATTTTGGCACTAAATTCGTGCCAAAATTCCCTCCAATCTTGGTCGAGGATGGGTCATGGACTTTGACCATGACCGTAGGCATGACGAAGCATAAAACACACACATGTGGGGTCACGGCCGGGGCCGTGACCATTTCTTGGTGTGGGTCACGGCTATGGGTCGTGACCATCCTTCAATTCAAGGTCTGCTGCTGGTGGCGCATTGGGGTCACAGTTGTAGGCCCTAACCATTCGTCATTCAGGTAGAAGGTATAAGGAACTAATAGGGTCACGGCTAGGGTTCGTGACCATGCCTAAATTGAAGGTCTCTTGTTGCCGCGCATGGGGTCACCGCTCTAGTCCGTGACCATTCGTCAATCTGCTACTGTTATCGCGTAAGTAAGGAACTAATGGGTCGCGATGGTGGGTCACGGCTCTTGGCCGTGACCAGGTTCAGCCATTAAAAAAATGTACTTTTCTCAGACCCTAGTTTCTATTTGGGCATTTGCGATTTTGGTTAAGGAGGTTTGGACGATTTTTATGATTCGATTTCTGCTAAGGGGTTTCTGCGATTTCAGCTCTTAGATTTATGAAAGGTATGTTTATATATGTGTGTGTGTGCATTTCGATTTGTTGATTTGTGGCCGATATATGTGTGTATGTATAGATTTCTATTTGTGTATACATGTGTGTATAGATTTCTATTTGTGTGTGTATCTGTGTGTGAATGTATAGATTTATGTTTATATATGTGTGTATGCATAGATTTATGTGTATATATATGTTTATGTGTGTAACTATGAATAAATAAATTATTTTTTATGTCAATAAACCCTAAATTGTATGTGTGTGTATGTATAGATTGTATGTGTGTGTATTTATAGATTTATTTCAAAAAAATATTAGGGTTTATTAAACCCTAGACATTATTTTTTTTTGACAAAATATTATTCAATGGATTTTTAACAAGTAAAACAAAATTATATCCACCTTGTTGTGGGTTATATGCATGCCATCAAATTATATTGGGGGTTATTTGGTCTTTATTTAAGGATTGAAGATTTCAAGGTGAGTGTTAGGGTTTTCTTTACGATTTATTGTTAACTATATTTGATGTATTTACTAATTTAAGTTTTTTTGTGTTAAAGGTACTCATTTATACTATTGCACACACTGTCAGGTACAACTAATTAATTCTATGAATTATTGTCATATTTGTTGGGTAATGTTACTTACATTAATGTGTATTTATATTTTTTTATTGAACTTTTAATTTTCAAATGGTTATGATTGTGCATTGTGCACCGGTAGATCTTGTCGCCATCGGGTGATTTGTCGTTGGGGCAAGCTAAATGTTGAGTTTAGTTCCATAAGGATATATTTTTTTCCAGTATGTTTTTTTCCATTCGTTGTAACCTGTATTTATGTATGTTTCATGTTTATATTATATATGTATATGCAAATTGTTCAATAGGGTGTCAAGTTTTTGACACAATAGCACAACATGTTTTAGCAACACACATGGTGTCATGGTCACAAGATTTATTAAAAATACTTGATTTAGATTTATTAGTTTTGAAATCCGAAGTAACACAACTAAATATATCCATTATAATGTATTTGTTTGTTATAGATTGATTAAAATGTTGCAAGAAGATCATAAATCATAGACCACTTCGGCATCCAAACATAATTCGATTTAAGAAGGCAACTACTTATTTTTACCCCCTTATTTACTGGTTCTGTTTAATATGAGTTCAGATAATTTTAATAATTTTAATAATTTGCTTTTATTATGAGTTCAGATAGATCAATTTTAATAATTTTTTCTCTTTTGGCTGCAGATAATTGACGGGAACTATGAAAAACATTTTAATGTGATATGTTGTATTCAACTTATATGTATGTGTGTTTTAGTAACATTTTCAGTTTTCAACATACCTACCCCATAGACACAGTCTCCTAAAGGTGGTGTAGAAATTAATAATTGTGTTCCATATTAACATACCGAAGTTCTGGGTGGGGGAAGGGGAATGGATAACATACTAATAGTAAAAAATTATGTCGTCATTTTATGTGAGATATATGGGACAATTGTTCATGGTGATTCTATAAATAAATGGTAAAAGAACTATAATACTATTGTCGTGTTGTGTTTGTGTGGTAATCAAGACTCGCAGTCAAGTAGCAACATGTCGTTAGAGGGAGAAACCTCGAAACATTCTCCAAACGGCCCCATGAGAGGTAAGACCATCTCGCACGAAACCAATGTAACTCGTACGAACTGACTGCGTGGTCAGGGGACTCTCGGTTTGAGAATATGACGTTAATGTGAAAATATATAGACTTAGGCTTAAAAACATGTCGTTAGAAGGCAAAAACCCGAAATAGCACCCAAACAGCCCCGTGAGAGGCACCAACACCTCACACGGGACCAATGTAACTCGTAGGAACTGACCGCGCGATCACGAGACTCCCGGTTTGAGAATACGATGATAATTTGAAAATATTAGGACTTAGGCATAAAAACATAGCGTTAAAGGGTGAAAACCCGAAACAACCTCCGAACGGACCCATGAGAGGCACAAATACCTCGCATGAGACCAATGTAACTTGTAGAAAGTGATCACGTGATCACAGGACTCCCGATTTGAGAATACGATGATAATTTGAAATTTATAGACTTAAGCTTAAAAATATGGCGTGAGAAGGCGAAAACCCAAAACAGCCCCGTAAGAGGCACCAACACCTCGCACGAGAGCAATGTAACTCATAGGAACTGATCGCGCGATCACAGGACTCCCAATTTGAGAATACGATGATAATTTACAGATTTCTAGACTTAAGTTTAAAAACATGGCGTCTGAAGGCAAAACCCCAAAATAGCCCCCAAACGGCCCCGTAAGAGGCACCAACACCTCGCACAAGACCAATGTAACTCGTAGGAATTGACCGCGTAGTCACAGAATTAGAGGCAAAAACCTGAAACAACCCTCAAACCGCCCCGTGAGAGGCACCAACACCTCGTACGGCCCCGTTATATAACAGTTTATATAACAGTTTCTGAAGCCTTGATCTATCAAAACGATTGCTCAAAGAGTCGATCATTAAACCCTTACATAACCATAACGTAGGTGGCTTAATAACCTTTGCATAGAGAAAGGGGAAAGGGGTTCATCTTGCTTTGTGTGGTAAATTCCAATGGCGGCACAGACACATTCGTTCGAAGAAAATTACATGGATAACTAGGGAACCACTATAATAGGAAATAAAGGATCTATTCACTTAAGTTGAAAACGTTGTTTCACGGATATCTTCCTAGGGAAGGTCGTAAGCTAAAGGAAGTATAAAAGAAATAAGATCGTGCTTCATCTTCGTTTACTACATCGGCAATAGGATCGTCTCGTCGAGTATGAAATGAATAGTATCAACCAACTCTGTGAAAGAGTCCGTTAACTAATAGGTATAGGTAGGTGTAATATGTTATAGCTGGAAGCTTTAGAGCTGTAGCAAAAGCCTTATTTCTTATCAAATAAAGTGATTGAACTATCTTACTTGGGAGGACGGGTAGAAAAAGGAGACTTACAACACCTCTGTTAAGGGAGAAACTTTCTTATGTAGATGTTGCACGTCAGAAGAATTAGAGCGCTTTCTAGTAGTTTAATTGGCATGTTTTAGACATCAAAACAAGAAATCTCGTGATTGATGGTTGGTCCTTCTCTTAATAAAAGGCAATGCATAGACTGTGTTACTAGTCAAGTATGAAAAATGCAATCGTTATAAAGTGGTTGTGAACGATTCATATTATGTTGATCGTATAAGGAATAATAAAGTCAAGAAAGAAGACTAAGCTAGTCCAATTGTGTATGTTTTTTTCAGTACCTTGATCTATCATGAATTGCTAATGAAGATCCGAAAGAGCCGCTATAACTGTTATATAACAATTTATATAAGTTGTTATATAAACTGTTAGTAATATAACTGTTATACAACAGTTATATAACTGTTATACAAAAGGTATATAACAGTTATAGAACTGTTGTATAGCAATTGTACAACTGTTGTATAACACTTATATAACTGTTATATAACTAATAGTTTACATAACAACTTATATAAACTGTGCTTATATAAGCTGTTATATAACAACAGTTATATAACTGTTATTATAATAGTTATATAACTGTCGTTATATAACTGTCGTTATATAACAATTATATAACTGTCGTTATATAACAATTATATAACTGTTGTTATATAAGGTTGCGTCTTTCTTCGTTTGATGCTTGATCCTTGTGGCTTTACTTAAAATTAGGAGTCCGTTGTAATCCATATGTATCGTGCTAAAGTTTAAATTTGTGTGATTGTGTCGAGTCGCATTGTGTGTCCACGCTTCCATAGTCTGAAAGTCTCTCCTGAAATTTTAGAACTTGTCAACTTTTCTTCCATTGTTGACAGTTGATATAAACCTATATGGATTTATGAATAATTCATATATTGGAAGTTCTAATTGCATATTTGGTTGGGACTCATTTTACTATCAGTGCGCTGCAACTCCAATTTACATTTTTAAAAAATCTTGTGTTATGCATACTAAACGGGCAGTAAAAATCTTGGCGTTAGAAGGAAAAAACTCGAGACAACCCTTGAACGGCCCCTTAAAAGGCACCAACACCTCTCACGGGACCAATATAACTCATAATAACTGATCGCCCGATCACGGGACTCCCAATTTGAGAATACGACTGTTGATGTAAAAAATTAGATTATCTCTAGTTGTTTAATCATAGATAAAAAATAAATAAGACAAGAGATTTTTAAGTGGTTCAGCCTTGAACGAATGGCCTACGTCCACTGTTTGTGTTATCATTGACTGTTTGGGAATTCTCGAAGTATGGTTTACCTCAAGAAATTCCGGTCCCCTTACAATGAGGATGATACAATGTATTTATAGCCATGAGGATGTACATGTGAATGGGTAATACATAGTTGTTCAACAAGCGAATACATCTGTATGATAATATTCAGTATTTAATGCGCATTTAATCCTCTTGATTGTCTGATAATAAATGCTCTGATCGAGGTGCAACTTGGATCACCTAAGCTGCTCGGACCCCCTAAATATCTCGGTATCCATGAGTTGTTCGGTGCAGTAAAGTTCCTCGGTGAGCCCCTACTTCTCGGTGAGTTGATCGGGAAATTGAGTACCTCGAAGTCAAGGTATTTGTTCATAAATGTTTGTTAGTGCCATGTAGATTGACACGTGTCTCCACTTCATTTTTCCATGTCAGCAGACTAAAATTGGTATCAACAACGACGATAATTTGTAAATTTTTAGACTTAGGCTTAAAAATATGGCGTTAGAAGGAAAAAACTCGAGACAACAACGGCCCCGTGAGAGGCACCAACACCTCTCACGGGCCAATATAACTTGTAAGAACTGACTGCACAATCACGGAACTCCCTTTTTGAGACACCAATGATAATTTGCAAATTTCTAGAATTAGGCTTAAAAATAAGGCGTTAGAAGGCAAAAACTCAAAACAGACCACGAACGGTCCCGTAAGAAGCACCGACACCTCGTACTGTACCAATGTAACTCGTAGGAACTAATCGCGTGATTATGGGACTCTCAATTTGAGAATACGATGATAATTTGCAAATTTCGAGACTTAGGCTTAAAAACAAGGTGTTTAAAGGCAAAACCCGAAATAGCCCCCGAACGATCCCATAAGAGGCACCAACACCTCGCACGAGACCAATGTAACTCGAAGGAACTGACCTCGCGATCACGGGACTCCCAATTTGAGAATATGACGATAATTTGTAAATTTCTAGACTTAGGCTTAAAAACATGGCGTTAGAAGGCCAAAACTCAAAAAATCCCCCAAACGACCCTGTGAGAGGCACCAACACCTCTTACGGGACCAATATAACTCATAGGAATTGATTGCATAGTCATGGAACTCCTGGTCTGAGAATTTGATGATAATTTGAAAATATCATGACTTAGGCTTAAAAACATGGCATTAAAGGGTGAAAACCCGAGGCAGTCCCCAAATGGCCCCGTGAGAGGCACCAATACCTCGTACTAGACCAATGTAACTCGTCAAAATTGATCGCGTGATAACTGGACTGCCAGTTTGAGAATACGACAATAATTTGCAAATTTCTAGACTTAAGCTTTAAACATGGCATTAGAAGGCAAAAAAACTGAAATAAGCCCCGAATGGCCCCGTGAGAGGCATCAACACCTCGCACGGGACTAATGTAACTCATAGGAACTCATCTCATGATAATGGGACTCCCATTTTGAGAATACAATGATAATTTACAAATATCAAGACATAGGCTTAAAATAAGGCATTAGAGGGCGAAAACCCGAGACAACCCCCGAACAGCCCCATGAGAGGCACCACCTCGTACGAGACCAATGTAACTCGTAGGAACTAACCGCATGATCACGGGACTCCCAGTTTGATAATACGATGATAATTTGTAAATTTCAAGAATTAGGCTTAAATATATGGCATTAGAAGGCAAAAACCCGAGACATCCCCCGAACGGCCCCGTAAAAGGCACCAACACTTCACACGG
The DNA here is from genome assembly GCA_949130495.1 of Sambucus nigra. Taxonomy (NCBI): domain Eukaryota; kingdom Viridiplantae; phylum Streptophyta; class Magnoliopsida; order Dipsacales; family Adoxaceae; genus Sambucus; species Sambucus nigra. The sequence goes on from OX422218.1 coordinate 351,053,735, forward strand.
GACCAATGTAACTCGTAGGAACTGACTGCATGATCACAACACTCCCGGTTTGAGACTACGATGATCATTTGAAATTTCAAGACTTAGGCTTACAATATAGCGTTAGAAGGCAAGAATATGAGAAATCCCCTGAACGGCCCCCGTGAGAGGCACCGACACCTCGTCCGAGACCAATGTAACTCGTAGAAATTGACCGCGTGATCATGGGACTCCCAGTTTGAGAATACGATGATAATTTGGATGTTTCTAGACGTAGGCTTAAAAATATGGCGTTAGAAGGCAAAAATCCAAAAAAGCCGCCGAACGGCCCCGTGAGAGGCACCAACACCTCGCACGGGACCAATGTAACTCATAGGAATTAACCGCACAGTCACGAGACTCCCGATTTGAGAATATGATAATAATTTGAAAATATCATAACTTAGGCTTAAAGGCATGGCGTTAAAAGGTGAAAACCTAAGGCAGCACCCAAACGGCCCCGTGAGAGGCACCAACACCTCGTACGAGAAGAATGTAACTCATAGAAACTGACCGTGTGATCACGGGACTCCCGGTTTGAGAATACGATAATATTTTACAAATTTCTAGACTTTAAAAATATGACATTAGAAGGCAAAAACTCGAGATAGCCCCTGAACGGTCCTGTGAGAGCTACCAACTCCTGTCACGGGACCAATATAACTCATAAGAACTCACCGCCCGATCATAAAACTTTTAGTTTGATAATACGATGATAATTTGTAAATTTCTAGACTTAGGCTTAAGAACATGGCGTTATAAGGCCAAAACTTGAGACAACCCCTGAACGGCCTCGTGAGAGGCAACAACACCTCTCACTGGACTAATGTAACTTGTAAGAACTGACCGCACGATCACGGGACTCCTGGTTTGAGACTACAATACTAATTTACAAATTTCTAGACTTAAGCTTAAAAACAAGGCGTTAGAAGGTAAAAACCCAAAAAAGCCCTGGAACGATCCCGTGAGAGGCACCGATACCTCGCACTGGACTAATATAACTCGTAGGAACTGATCGCATGATTATGGGACTCCCGGTTTGAGAATACAACAACAATCTACAAATTTTGAGACTTGGGCTTAAAAATAAGGCGTTTGAAGGCAAAACTCGAAACAGTGCCCAAACGGTACTGTGAGAGGCACTAACACCTCGCATGGAACCAATGTAACTTGAAGGATCTGATCTCATAATCATGGGACTCTCAATTTGAGAATATGATTATAATTTGTAAATTTCTAGACTTAGGCTTAAAAACATGGCATTAGAAGGCAAAAACTCGAAAAATCCCTCAAACGGCCATGTGAGAGGAACTAACACCTCGCACAGGACCAATGTAACTCATAGGATTTGACCGCATAGTCACGGGACTCCTGGTTTGAGAACATGAAGATAATTTGAAATATCATGACTTAGGCTTAAAAATATGGCATTAAAGGGAGAAAACCCGAGGCAGCCCCCAAACGGCCCCGTGAGAGAAATCAACAGCTCGTATGAGACCAATGTAACTCGTAGAAACTGACCGCATGATCACAGACTCTCAGTTTGAGAATACGACAATAATTTGTAAATTTCTAGACTTAGGCTTAAAAACATGGCATTAGAATGCAAAAACTCGAAACAACCCCTGAACGGCCCGTTAGAGGCACCAACAGCTCGCACGGGATCAATGTAACTCGTATGAACTGACTGCCTGATCATGGGACTCTCGGTTATTACGATGATAATAGGTGAATTTATAGATTTAGGCTTAAGAACATGGCGTTAAAATCCAAAAACCTGAAATGGCCCCATGAGAGGCACCAATACTTTGCATGGGACCAATGTAACTCGTAAGATCTAATCGCCTGATCACGGGACTCCCGATTTGAGAATACGATGATAATTTGCAAATTTCTTGACTTACGCTTAAAAACATGGTGTTAGAAGGAAAAAACTCGAAATAACTCCCGAATGGCCCTGTGAGAGGAACCAACACCTCGCACGATACAAATGTAACTCGTAGGAACTCACCTCCCGAATGAAGAATACGACAATAATTTGTAAATATTAGGACTTAATCTTAAAAACAAGGCGTTAGAGGGAGAAAACCCAAGACATCCCCCGAACGGCCCCATGAGAAGCACCAACACCTCGTACGAGAACAATATAACTCATAAGAACTGATCACGTGATCACGGAACTCTCGAGTTGAGAATACGATGATAATTTGCAATTTTCTAAATTTAGTCTTAAAAACATGACATTAAAAGGCGAAAACCCAAGACGCCCCCCGAACGGTCCCGTGAAAGGCAATAACACCTCGCACGGAACCAATGTAACTCGAAGGATCTGACCTTACGATCATGGGACTCCAGATTTGAGAATATGATGATAATTTGCAAATTTCAAGACTTAGGCTTAAAACCATGGCATTAGAAGGCAAAAACACAAAAAAGTCCTCAAACGGCCCCGTGAGAGGCACCAACACCTCGCACGGGACCAATGTAACTCATAGGATTGACCAAGTAGTCACGGGACTCTAGGTTTAAGAACATGATGATAATTTGAAAATATCGTGACTAAGGCTTAAAAATATGGCATTAAAGGGCGAAAACCCGAGGCAACCCCCAAACGGCCCTATGAGAGACACCAACACCTCGTACGAGACTAATGTAACCCGTAGAAACTGATCACGCGATCATGAACTCCTAATTTGAGAATACGGTAATAATATTCAAATTTCTAGACTTAGGCTTAAAAACTTGGCATTAGAAGGCAAAAACCCGAAACAACCCCCAAACGGCCCCGTGAGAGGCACTAACACCTCGCACGGGACCAATGTTACTCATAGGAACTGATCGCCTGATCACGGGACTCTCGGTTTGAGAATACGATGATAATAATCGAATTTATAGATTTAGGCTTAAAAACATGGCATTAAAAGGCAAAAAACCAAAACATCCTCGGAACGGCACCGTAAGAGGCACCAACACTTCGCACGGGACCAATGTAACTCGTAGGAACTGATCACCTGATCACAGGACTCTCAATTTGAGAATACGATGATACTTTGCAAATTTCTAGACTTACGCTTAAAAATATGGTGTTAGAAAGCAAAAACTCGAAACAACCCCTGAACGGCCCTATGAGAGGAACCAACACCTCGCACGATACCAATGTAACTCTTAGGAACTCATCGCGTGATAACGGGACTCCCAATTTAAGAATATGATGATAATTTGTAAATATCTAGACTTAAGCTTAAAAACACGGCGTTAGAGGGTGAAAACCCGACACAGTCCCTGAACGGCCCCATGAGAGGCACCAACACCTCGTACGAGCCAATGTAACTGGTAAGAACTAACCACACGATCACGGAACTCCTGGTTTGATAATACGATGATAATTTGAAATTTTCTAGACTTAGGCTTAAAAACATAACGTTAGAAGGAAAAAACCCGAGTCAGCCCCCGAACGATCCCGTGAAAGGCACCAACACCTCGCACGGGACCAATGTAACTCGTAGGAATTGATCGCGTAGTCAAGGGACTCCTGGTTTGAGAACATAATGATAATTTTAAAATATCATGACTTAGGCTTAAAAACATGGAATTAAATGGCAAAAACCCGAGGTAGCCCCCAAATGGCTCCGTGAGAGACACCAACACCTCGTACGAGACTAATGTAACCCGTATAAACTAAGCGCGTGATCACGGACTCCCAGTTTGAGAATATGGCAATAATTTTCAAATTTCTAGACTTAGGCTTAAAAACATGGCATTAGAAGGCAAAAACCTGAAACAACCCCCGAACGGCCCCGTAAGAGGCACCAACACTTCGCACGAGACCAATGTAACTCGTAGGAACTGATTACCCGATCACGGGACTCTCGATTTGAGAATATAATGATAATAGGGAAATTTATAGATTTAGGCTTAAAAACAAGTTATTAAAAGGAAAAAACCCGAAACAGCCCCGAAACGGCCCCGATAGAGGCACCAACACTTCGCACAGGACCGATGTAACTTGTAGGAACTGATCACCTGATCATGGGACTCCTGGTTTGAGAATAAGATGATAATTTGCAAATTTCTAGACTTACGCTTAAAAACATGATGTTAGAAGACAAAAACTCGAAACAAACCCCGAACGACCCTGTAAGAGGAACCAACACCTCGCACGATACCAATAAAACTCGTAGGAATTCACCATGCGATAACGGAACTCTCGATTTAAGAATACAATGATAATTTGTAAATATTAGGACTTAATCTTAAAAACAAGGCGTTAGAGGGAGAAAACCCAAGACAGTCCCCGAACGGCCCCATGAGAGGCACCAACACCTCGTACGAGACCAATATAACTCATAAGAACTGACCACGTGATCATGGAACTCTCGAGTTGAGAATACGATGATAATTTGCAATTTTCTAGATTTAGGCTTAAAAACATGACATTAAAAGGCGAAAACCCAAGACGGCCCCCGAACGGTCCCGTGAAAGGCAACAACACCTCGCACGGAACCAATGTAACTCGAAGGATCTGACCTCACGATCATGGGACTCCCAATTTGAGAATATTACGATAATTTGTAAATTTGAAGACTTAGGCTTAAAACCATGGCATTAGCAGGCAAAAACTCGAAAAAGCCCTCGAACGGCCCCGTGAGAGGTACCAACACCTCACTTGGGACCAATGTAACTCGTAGGAATTGATCGCATAGTCATGGGACTCCTGGTTTGAGAACATGATGATAATTTGAAAATATCGTGACTTAGGCTTAAAAACATGGCATTAAATGGTGAAAACTCGAGGCAGCCCCCAAACGGCCCCGTGAGAGACACCAACACCTCGTACGAGACTAATGTAACCCGTACAAACTAACCACGTGATCACGGACTCCTAGTTTGAGAATACGATAATAATTTTAAAATTTCTAGACTTAGGCTTAAAAACATGGCATTAGAAGGCAAAAACCCAAAATACCCCCGAACGGCCCCGTAAGAGGCACCAACACCTGACACGGTACCAATGTAACTCGTGAGAACTAATTGCCCGATCACGGGACTCTGGATTTGAGAATACATCAATAATAGGCAAAATTTATAGATTTAGGCTTAAAAACATGATGTTAAAAGGCAAAAACCAAAACAGCCCCGGAACGGCCCCGTGAGAGGCACCAACACTTCGCACGGGACCAATGTAACTCGTAGGAACTGATCGCCTAATCATGGGACTCCCGATTTGAGAATACGATGATAATTTGCGAATTTCTATACTTACGCTTAAAAATGTGGTGTTAGAAGACAAAAACTCGAAACAACCCCCGAACGACCTGGTGAGAGGAACCAACACCTCGCACGATACCAATGTAACTCGTAGGAATTCACCATACGATAACGGGACTCTCGATTTAAGAATACGACAATAATTTGTAAATATCAGGACTTAGGCTTAAAAACACGGCGTTAGAGGGCAAAAACCCGAAACGGCCCCCGAACGGCCCCATGAGAGGCACCAACACCTCGTACGAGACCAATGTAAATCGTAAGAACTTAATACGCGATCACAAAACTCCTAATTTGAGAATATGATGATAATTTGTAATTTTCTAGACTTAGGCTTAAAAACATAACGTTAGAAGGTGAAAACCTGAGACAGCCCCCGAACGGTCCCGTGAAAAGCACTAACACCTCGCACGGGACCAATGTAACTCGTAGGAATTGACCGCAAGATCACGGGTGTAAATATCAGGACTTAGGCTTAAAAATATGGGGTTAAAGGGCAAAAAATTGAGCCAGCTCCAAAACGTCCCTATGAGAGGCACCAACACCTCGTACAAGACCAATGTAACACGTAGAAACTGACCGCGCGATCACGGGACTCCCGATTTGAGAATACGACAATAATTTGCAAATCTCTAGACTTAGGCTTAAAAACATGGCGTTAAAAGGCAAAAACCCTAGACAACCCCTGAATGACCCCGTGAGAGGAACCAACACCTCTCACAGGACCAGTATAACTCGTAAGAATTGACCGCACGATCACGAGACTCCCGATTTGTGACTACGATGCTAATTTGCAAATTTCTAGACTTAGGCTTAAAAATAAGGTGTTAGAAGGAAAAAAATCGAAACAGCCCCCGAACGATCCCGTGAGAGGCATCGACACCTTGCACGAGACCAATATAACTTATCGAAATTGATCGCGTGATTACGAGACTCTCGGTTTGAGAATACGATGATAATTTATAAATTTCGAGAATTCGTCTTAAAAATAAGGTGTTTGAAGGCAAAACTCAAAATAACCCTCCAACGGTCCCGTAAGAGGCACCGACACCTCGCACAGAACCAATGTAACTTATAGAAACTCACCGCGCGATCACGGGACTCCCGATTTGAGAATACTACGATAATTTGTAAATTTCTAGACTTAGGTTTAAAAACATGGCGTTAGATGGCAAAACTTGAAAAATCCCCCGAATAGCAATGTAAAAGGCACCAACACCTCGCACGGGACCAATGTAACTCGTAAAAATTGACTGCACAGTCACGGGACTCCTTGTTTGAGAATATAACGATAATTTTAAAATATCGTGACTTAGGCTTAAAAATATGGCGTTAAAGGGCGAAAACACGAGGTAACCCCAAATGGCTCCGTGAGAGGCACCAACTCCTCGTACGAGATCAATGTAACTCGTAGAAACTGACCACGCAATCATGAGACTCCCAGTCTGAGAACATAATAATAATTTACAAATTTCTAGACTTAGGCTTAAAAACATGGCGTTAGAAGGCAAAAATCATAAACAGCCCCCGAACGACCCCGCGAGAGGTACCAAAACCTCACACGGAACCAATGTAACTCGTAAGAACTAACCACAAGATCACGGGACTCCCAGTTGGAGACTACGATGATAATTTGCAAATTTCTAGACTTGGGCTTAAAAACATAGCATTGGAAGGCAAAAACTCAAAACAGCCCTCGAACGGCTCCGTGAGAGTCACTGACACCTCGCAGGAGACCAATGTCACTCTTAGGAACTGAACTCATGATCACGAGACTCCCCGTTTTAGAATAAGATGATAGTTTTCAAATTTCTAGAGTTAGACTTTAAAATATAATGTTTGAGGATGAAAACCCAAACCAGCCCCCGAACGGTCCCGTGAGAGGCACAAACACCCCACACGGGACAAATGTAACTCATAGGAATTGCCCGCGCGATCATGAGACTGCCGGTTTGGGAAGACGATGATAATTTGAAAATATTAGGACTTAAACTTAAAAAGATGGCGTTAGAGGGTAAAAACCCAAAACAACCCCCAAACGGCCCTGTGAGAGGCACTTACACCTCGTACGGTACCAATGTAACTCGTAGGAACTGACAGCACAATCACGGGACTCCTGGTTTTAGAATACGATGATAATTTTAAAATATCAGGACTTAGGCTTTAAAACATGGCGTTAGAGGGCGAAAACCCAAAATAGCTCCTGAACATCCCCGTGAGAGGCACCAACACCTCGCACAGGACCAATGTAACTCGTAAGAACTGATCACGCGATCACTGTACTCCCGATTTGAAAATACGATGATAATTTGAAAATTTCTAGACTTAGGCTTAAAAATTTGGCATTAGAGTGAGAAAAACCCAAAACAGCCTCCAAACGGCCATGTGAGAGGCACCGACACCTCGACGGGACCAATATAACACATAGGAACTGATCGTATGATCACATGACTCCTGATTTGAGAATACGAATATAATTTAAAAATATCCAGACTTAGGCTTAAAACATGGTGTTTGAGGGGGGAACCCCGAAACAACCCCCAAACGGCCCTGTGAGACGCGTCAACACCTCGCATGGGACCAATGTAACTCGTAGGAACTGACCGCGTGATTATGGTACTCCTGGTTTGAGAATACGATGAGAATTTACAAATATCTAGACTTAGGCTTAAAAACATGGCGTTAGAGGGTGAAAATCCGAAACAGCCCCTGTATAGGCCCGTGAGAGGCACCAACACCTCGCACGGGACCAATGTAACTCGTAGAAACTGACTGTGTGGTCACAGGACTCCCGGTTTGAGAATATGATGATAATTTGAAAATATCTAGACTTAGGCTTAATACTTGGCGTCAGAGTGCGAAAACTCGAAATAGCCCCTATGCGGCCCCGTGAACGGCACCTAGGGGTGGCAATTCGGGTCAACGGGTCGTGTTTCAAGCCGACACAACATGACATGACACGATAAGGTTTTTTCAAATACGAACACGACATGAATTTGTGTTTTTTTTAGTTGACACGAACACGACCCGAATAAAAAGTAACACGGCACGACACTACACGACAACCAAAATTTCTTAAATTTTAGGCCTAAAAATATGATAACATGATAACACTACACAACACGACTCATAATTAAGACATGAACACGACACGGCACGACTTCGTGTAAAAAAAACACGACACGAACACGAAACATCGTGTCAATTTTGGGTTAATTTCGTGTCGTTCCGTGTCATTTTTTCATATCGTTTCTAAAATTGCCACCCCTATCAGCACCGATACCTCGCACGGGACCAATATAACTCATAGGAACTAACCGCGAAATCACGGGGATCCCAGTTTGAGAATACGATGATAATTTAAAATTTTCTAGACTTAGGCTTAAAAACTTGGCGTCAGAGTGCGAAAACCCGAAACAGCACCCAAGCGGCCCCGTAAGAGGCACCGACACCTCGAACGGGACCAATGTAACTCGTAGGAAGTGACCGCCTGCTCACGGGGCTTCCGATTTGAGAATACGACGATAATTTGAAAATATCTAGACTTACGCTTAATTTGAATAAGATTTTTGATAATTTGAATAAGATTTTTGTAAAACTACTTGGTTACTAATATCACTTTTCTTGTATCCTATCATTTGCAGGATAACATTGTATCATTTTCTTTTTACCACATGGAACAAATGAAAGAGGCGCTGGTTTACAACATGAAGTTGGTTTATATAATGTTGTGGATATTAAGGATTATGTTTTTTATGTGTTACAGCCGTGCGTGCTTTTATTGTTTAGTTTTATAGTCATGGGGGCTTTTATAATTTGATTGTTAAATTTTGTGGTTGTGTAGGCTTTATAATAAGTAGGTTTTATATTAACAGGGTTTGGAATGTCCAGAAAATAGAGGAAACTCTGCCCAAATTTTTTTTGGTCTATGAATTATTATGACGTGTAATATTTTTAAGTTTGTATATATATTAGTTTATTAATAATGTTCCCGATTCGTAATTTGGGATTTTTTTTATCGTTTTGCCAATAATAAATATTTGTAACACCTCGTACGCGTCCAATGTTACACGTAGCAATCGACTGTGTAGTCGCAGGACCCCCAATTTTAGGATTGGACAAAGAAAATATTTTTTTTAATTATAACTAAATATGGTCGTGGACTTTGCCCATGACAATTTTTATTTTTTTCGTCGCGCATAAAAATGGTCGCGGCCAAAGTCCATGACCCCCAACTGTGACGAAAAATGGCCGCGACCAAAGTCCGTGACCCACGCTGTGACAAAACAAATTGGTCGCGGCTAAAGTCCGTGACCCACACAGCGACAAAAAATGGAAAAAATGGTCATGGTATGGGTCATGGACTTTGGCCGCGACCATTTTTTTGCTTTTTTTTCGTCGTGCTGTGGGTCACAGACTTTGGCCGCGACTATTTTTTGTCACGGTTGGGGTCACGGACTTGGACGCGGCTATTTTTTTCCTTTTTTTTCGTCGCGGTGTGGGTCACGGACTTTGACCACGACCAATTTTTGTCACGGTTGGGGGTCACGGACTTTGACCGCGACCATTTTTTTCCTATCGCAGTGTGGGTCACGACCCAAGTCCGTGACCATCTACCGTGACCCTTGAGGGTAGTGCCTCCCAGATTGCTCACGAACTTGGGCCACAACCCACGCAATTGGTCGCGCTCGAAATGGTCACGACCCAAGTCCGCGACCCACAGTCTTGGTCAGGGATTTTGGCCGTGACCATTCGCCAGTTTTGGTGTAGTGACATCCCACACACCAGGGCCAAGGGGGATGTAATTTTGAAACTTTGAGAGAACCTAATAAAATACAGTAACTTCTTCATGGACGTAGGCAATTTATCGAACCACGTATATTCTTGTATTGTGTGATTGGCATTTAGTTTTATTCTTTTATTTTTTTTTCAAGTCCATTTTATTGTGATTAATTTGTACTGACAGCACCGATTTTACTTTCACTTTACCTAATTAATCTTCCTAAATATTTTTAAAAAATTGATTAATTAATGTTTAGGCAATGTTTAAAATATATAACACTAAAGAGGAATAATAGAAGTATTCATGAATGATAAGAAGTCACCTCGAAATTCTGATTGTACAGTTGCGATCCTCTCGTGAAACTAGCAAATACTCGTTCTTGGTTGATATTGAGAAAACTTGATTTAGATCTTCAAAATTTGAGTTAAAATTTATTTTTAATGGGGTTGAGATTTTATGTGATAGAAAAAAGAATAATTGGGAGGCTACAGCCTTTTGAAATGAGTTAAAAGTGCTGAAAAAGTCTATGTAAGGACACAAATTTCTAATTGAGTCCTTTGTAGTTTTGGCTCAATTCCGGACAAAAACATTTATGTCATAGGATAGTGTTCAAGTGTACCTTCTCAAGCCTATGATGTGTTTAGTTAAAGACGTAGCGGCCAAGTGTATAAAGCTTCATCAAAATGTCGTGGTTTATGTGCCTCGTTTCAACGTCATCAACAGTGGTTCCATGCTCCCAATGTATGAATGCATTACATATATATATATATATATATATATATATATATATATATATATATATATATATAGGAGCTTGGAACAGTTTATATTGGGTGTTAGGTTTTTAAAACTACGTTTTTTTTAAGAATGGTTTCTATTAAAACTTATATATAAAGTATATAAAAGTTTCTGGGCTTAAAAAGAATTTTTGAACATTCTGTGAGTTCGTTCGAAATGTCGTTCGAACGAGATTGCCAACGACTTCCCATTGTGGCATACTGGAACTTCGTTCGAAATGTCGTTCTAACGAGATGGTTGTCCTAACGACATTTCTAACGATCTTCTAAAGAGTTCATACAGGAACTTCGTTAGAAGACTCGTTTGAACGAAATGTCGTTCGAACGACATTTGGCGGGAACAGTTTTTCGGCAGTTTTAAGTAGTTTTCTCCCACTTCCCCCACTTGTTTCTTAACTGATTTTTCTCAGACTTTATTATGTGCGGGAAACCATTTTTCTAATTAAAATTTTTCATATCCTACCAACCTCTAGAGAGTGTTTGAGAGCAAACTTGTTTTAGAAAAAGTTCATTGTTTTTTAGTGTGAATTTTCAAGGAGAAAATCATTTATCACTCTAGTTTACACCCATAGTTGTGTTTATCCAAGTTCTTATATATATACATCTTTCTTGGAATTTTGGCACCGGTTTTCTCTACACCATTGAAGAAGAGAAGTTTGGGTTTACTTCTAAATCCCATAAAGAAGAAGAGTTTTTTTGTAAATTACCCACTTGGAGAAAGGCTCCTAGTTCGGGTGACGGTGACCACATAAAGTCCGATCGGTGGATTCCGAGACCACGGCGGAGCTCTGGGTTATTTGTTAGGTGGATGTGTTTGCAAGAAGTAGCGTCAAGGCTTGAGAGGGATCGAATCGTGTGATGTAAGTCTTTTGTCTTGTAATTGTAAATTCCGTACTTAGTGAATTTGAGGCTAGGGTCGTCCGAGGTTGTTTTTCGTTGTGGGTTTTTTCTCGTACATCGCGGCGTAGTGGATTAATTGTTTATTTTATCTTTTGTAAAATCACCCAGAATGCATGCTTAAGTAAAAAGATAAAATTGGTTTAATTTAGTCACTACATGTTTAATTTGGTGTTTAATTAATATTGAATAATGTTTAGTTAATTAATTCAAGTCATTTAATTTAATTGTTAAAATTGGTTTGGCCTAACTTGATAATATTGCAAAATATGACTTAGACAAATTTCTAGGACTTGGGTCAATTAACGGTGTTTAAGTGAAATTGAAACAAGTGTGTGTGTTCATTATATTTCACTTGTGTTTAATTTTAATTTAGATAGAAATTAAAATTTTGTTATTTAAGTTGAACCATCACCTTTACGCTTCCACATAGATCTGTTTCATAAAAAGGAAATATATAATTTTGAAAGATTTTAAAATCGGGGGTTCCACACTCTTCAAATTGGTATCAGAGCCAAAGCGATAAATTATTTCGTTAAAGATCCTTTAAATAATTTTTGGCTAAAATGGAATTTTCTCCATTTTCAAAATTTCCTATTTTCGATGGTTCTAATTACGCGTATTGGAAAGCGCGTATGAAATCGGCACTTAAATCTATCGACAAGAGGGTTTGGATGTCTGTAGTTAACGGGTGGTCTCCACCAACTCATTTAATTGAAAATGAACGAGTTCCCAAATCGGTCGATAGATGGACAGAGAATGAGTTTAAACTTTCAAATTTTAATTCTCGTGGTTTAAATGCTTTGTTTAGCGCTGTCACACCGGATGAATTTCGACGCATTATGACGTGTGAGACCGCTAAAGAAGCTTGGGATATTTTACAACTAACTCATGAAGGTACTAGTGTTGTTAAATCTTCTAAACTCCAAAACCTCACCACTCAATTTGAAACTATCAAAATGAACGATAATGAAACTTTTGTTGAATTTTATGCTAGACTTTTCGATATTGTCAATTCATCTTTTAATTTGGGAGAGAAAATACTCGACAACCGAGTTGTAAAGAAAATTTTAAGGTCTCTTCCCGATAGATTTATTCCAAAAGTGACCGTTTTAAATTCTTTGCCAACTTTAGCCTCTACGAAATTAGAAGAGCTTGTAGGTGATTTACAAACCTGTGAACTAGACATGTTTCCCTCTAAAACTGAAAAGAAAATTGAAAAGGGTGTTGCTTTAAAAGCTCGAAAAGAGGTCAAACAAGTAGTAGAGAGCGAGAGTGATAGTGACTCGGAAGACATGGCTTTGTTTGCTCGTAAATTTAGAAAATTTCTTAAATTTAACAAAGATAAATTCAAAAACGATTTTAAGAAATTTGAAACTCCTAAGAATGACAAAGCCGAGAAGATCCCTAAACCTATCAATGAACAATTAAATAGGGACGAGTCAAATAGGTGTTTTGGTTGCGAGGGTTATGTCCATAGGGCTTCTGAGTGCCCCACTAAACTAAGGAAAGAGGGTAAACGACCCATTTCATATAATGCGACCCTTAGTGATAGTGATAAGGAAGAGGGACCCGACTCCCCCACTAAGCCAAATTGTGTGGCTTTTATGGCTAGTCATGTGAGCTCCGAAAGTGAATCTTCTCATGAAGATACTCAAACTCATGACACTTCCGAGGTTAAAGTTTTTGATTCCCTTGTTTTTTATGATAGTGAGAGTGGAGAAGAAAGTGAGAGTGAAAATGAAGAATAGGTTAATGTGAGTGAACTTCAAAATACTTTTCAAGAACTTTATAAAGAATCTATTAAATTGAAAATAACGAATTTGAGTTAGAAGCTAGTTTAAAAGAGCGTGTCAAGGTCATTGATGATAGTATGTTGGTAGAAGACCTTAAGACACATGAGAGGACTCTTCAAGAGAAGCTTGAATATGTAGAAGGCGAGAGAGATAGCCTTAAGGGTTTAATGGAATCCTTGAAAAATGAGCTTCTTGCTTTTGAAGAGTGAAATGTGTTATTAGAGTCTAACATTTTAGAATTGCAAAATAAATTAAAAGACTCTAGTAATGTCAAATTTAATTTGGAGTGTCGTTCAAAAAAATTAGATAAAATCTTAGGAACGGTCCAAATTAAAAATGACATGTGTGGTTTAGGCTTCAATACTTGCAATGAATCTACTCATAAAGACAAAACCAACGTTTTAGGAGAATCTTCTAGGAAAGCTTTTAGAGATCACTCCATAGGTAAATCTTTTCGACGTGTTTTTACTTGTACTCATTGTGGTCGAAAAGGTCATCTTAGGAAATTTTGTTTTGATCTTAAACGAATTCCTAGAAAATCCCTACGTAAAGCAACCAATGTATTTAAAATTCCTACACCCCAAGATAGTCATTCTTCATTAATTTGGGTTAGGAAATCTGACTTGGTTCCCTTGAAAAATAGGGTTTTTGATTCTCATTTACTTTCACATACTTCCTCCCTTGCTAAATCTAAAGGATGAATGTGTTAGTGTTTGCATACTTTAGCGTTTGTACTTCATGCTATATTTACATGTTAAATGTATGCTTGTTTAATCATTTTCTAGTTTATGCCCCATGCTTAATCACATACTAGAATAATGATTTTTGTTTATCTTTTGTATTTTATTTCTTCATTTTGTTTGCATTAAATGAAAAATACTAAAAGATTTTTGTTTATCATTTGGGTTATCTATTGGAATTTAAGCTTAATAAAAAAGTCAAATGGTTTTTGTTTGTCTTTTGAGTATATATTTTTTTTGGTTAAAAAATGTCAAAAACTCAAAAAGATTTTATTTTGTGTGTATTTTGGTTTGACACACTTTAAGTGGCATATACTTGTGTTTGAATTCCTTCTTTAACGCTCCCATGTGGCTAGAACTTTTGGTTTAGATTGTCAATCCTTAAAATGTTCTTTACCATATTTCTTATGGAGTAGTTGGATTTTGTATTGATCTAATGGATTCTATTTTTATATGCCTCTATTCACACATGCACGAGCTCTTTTGAAACTTAACTTCATATGTATATTTGAGCTTTGTGAGGTGTTCTCCTTCCAATCTTGTCATCTACATATTTGTGACTTAGGAGGACTAGTGCATGCAAAATCCATTGCACGTGAGATTTGTGTGAAAAAAATGAAAACATGATAAATATAAATATGCACGGGGAAGGGCTCCGAAAGGAATAATAATCCTTTGCGATTGTAAGCCACCGTTTTGAATGGACCTAAAATAAATACGTGGTCCAAAGGCCTAAAAATAGAAAATATGGCATTAAAAAGAAAAATAATTGCCAAGGCTGATGTTTGTTTGATATATTCACTCAAAATTTATATATATGCTTATTGAGGGAGATTGGATGGCATATCAACGGTTTGCACAATGTCTGTTTTCCTAGTAGCGTATTTCTTGTCATGACTCTATTGGTTTGTAGAATCATCAATATGCTAGGCTTATATGCATTGTGTATGTTTGTTCATTGAGTTCAATCTATATTGTCACATGAGGTTATATTCAAATGTGATAAAGTTTGCAATAAATTGAGAACTCTGTGAACATGTTTTAAGTGATTGGGTCTAAATTTAATTGTTACTAGTTCACACCCCAACACTTCCGTTTCCTTATGACACATTTTTGCCATACGAGTGTGAAAGACTCCTATTATATTTTGTGTGTGTCATTAGTGTTTATATCTATACATGTGTACTTGATTCTTTTTTATATATATTATATATCCATATATTTGATATTTTTGTTTAGTCTTTGCTTTGATTTCTAATCCATATATGCTTTAATTCATACCTGGTATCCATCTTGTTGCAATCTTTGTTGATATCACATGCTTAATAATTTATATATCATATTGGTATCATTTTATTGCATCCTAGTTGGTATCCCATGTTATTGTTTGGATTAGTTGAATCTTTGTTGCCCAAGTGCTTTAACGTTATCATCACTATATGCATAATTACATGTTTTAGCTTGTTATCCCATTCAATTTATCCCTTGCTTAGTTTAGAGGGTGTATATGCTTTATTTGGGGGAGCTAAGTAAATGTTTAATTTTTTACCTTTGTCTATTCGTGAACAAAAAGGGGGAGAATGATAGGGGGAGAAATGGTATCTAATTCTATTATTATCATATCTTAGTTTGGGTGAGATTTATCTTATGGGGGAGACGTCTTTCTAAGTTGATCATTTGTTTGATAAAGGGAGAGAATTAATTTAGGGCGGGTAGTTAACTTTACTTGAAATACCTATTTTGATATTCTATTCCTTATGCGTGTAATGTGTTTGTCTAAGTGTGCAGGAATTATTTCATAAAGCGGCAACTTTCAACGGCAAAGATTGTTGATCCTTTGGGTTGTTTGAGTCAAGCATTGTAGTTTTATTTTGGGTGGGACATTGTTTTTGAGTCTAGTGATCTTGACGGCCCTTTAGGATTTTTGTTTGGTTTTTGTCCCGGAATAGCCAAAGGGGGAGATTTGTAAGGACACAAATTTCCAATTGAGTCCTTTGTAGTTTTGGCTCATTTCCGGACAAAAACATTTATGTCATAGGATAGTGTTCAAGTGTACCTTCTCAAGCCTATGATGTGTTTAGTTGAAGACGTAGCGGCCAAGTGTATAAAGCTTCATCAAAATGTCGTGGTTTATGTGCCTCGTTTCAACGGCATCAACAGTGGTTCCATGCTCCCAAGGTATGAATGCATTACATATATATATATATATAGGAGCTTGGAACAGTTTATATTGTGTGTTAGGTTTTTAAAACTGTATTTTCTTTTCAGAATGGTTTCTATTAAAACTTATATATAAAGTATATAAAAGTTTATGGGCTTAAAAAGAATTTTTGAACATTCTGTGAGTTCGTTCGAAATGTCGTTTGAACGAGATTGCCAATGACTTACCATTGTGGCATACTGGAACTTCGTTCAAAATGTCGTTCAAACGAGATGGTCGTTCTAACGACATTTCTAACGAGCTTCTAACGAGTTCATACTGGAACTTCGTTAGAAGACTTGTTCGAACGAGAATGTCAACGAGATTTGGCGGGAACAGTTTTTCGGCAGTTTTAAGCAGTTTTCTCCCACTTCCCCCACTTGTTTCTTAACTGATTTTTCTCAGACTTTATTATGTGAGGGAAACCATTTTTCTAATTTAACCTTTTCATATCCTACCAACCTATAGAGAGTGTTTGAGAGCAAAATTGTTTTAGAAAAAGTTCATTGTTTTGAGTGTTAATTTTCAAGGAGAAAATCATTTATCACTCTAGTTTACACCCATAGTTGTGTTTATCCAAGTTCTTATATACATACATCTTGCTTGGAATTTTGGCACCGGTTTTCTCTACACCATTGAAGAAGAGAAGTTTGGGTTTACTTCTAAATCCCACAAAGAAGAAGAGTTTTTTTCGTAAATTATCTACTTGGAGAAAGGCTCCTAATTCGGGTGACGGTGACCACATAAAGTCCGATCGGTGGATTCCGAGACCGCGATGGAGCTCCGGGGTTATTTGCTAGGTGGAGGTGTTTGCAAAAAGGAGCGTCAAGGCTTGAGAGGGATCGAGTCGTGTGATGTAAGTATTTTGTCTTGTAATTGTAAATTCCGTACTTAGTGGATTTGAGGCTAGGGTCGTCCGAGGTTGTTTCCTGTTGTGGGTTTCTCCTCGTACATCGTGATGTAGTGGATTAATTGTTTATTTTATGTTTCGCAAAATCACTTGGAACACATGCTTAAGTAAAAAGATAAAATTGGTTTAATTTAATTACTACATGTTTAATTTGGTGTTTAATTAATATTGGATAATTTTAGTTAATTAATTCAAGTCATTTAATTTAATTGTTAAAATTGGTTTTCCCTAACTTGATAATATTGCAAAATATGACTTAGACAAATTTCTAGGACTTGGGTCAATTAATGGTGTTTAAGTGAAATTGAAACTAGTGTGTGTGTTCATCATATTTCACTTGTGTTTAATTTTAATTTAGATAGAAATTAAAATTTTGTTATTTAAGTTGAACCATCACCTTCATGCTTCCGCATAGATCTGTTTCATAAAAAAGAAATATATAATTTTAACAGATTTTAAAATCGGGGGTTCCATACTCTTCAGTCTAAACTCGAGCCTTTTTAATATAGGAAAATAAAAAAGTTTGAAATCAACATAAACACTAAAAAACAAACAATCTCGCAACTCTGCCCCAGTTTGAATTGATTCGCCCTCAGTGCCGAATCAATTCGACACCTGAGTGGAGCTCAAGTCTGCTGATTTAAAATAAAACTTAGAAAATTCTGATTCTCCCCCGATTTCAAATTCGATTAAAACCTTATTTCTTATATATAAAAACCAACATTTTTAAATACCAAAAATAACTAAATTCAAAAAAAATATTTTTTCGAATTTCATTTATAAAATGTTGTATATTTTACGGTCCAAAATCATGAGGTGTTACATTCTCCCCCAATAATATAACAATTTCATCCTCGAATTGGACAAAGCGTATCCGTAAAACTTAAAGTTGTGCTAATAAAATAAGGCTCACTCTATTTTTTGTGCCATTTTTCGGGCTGTAAAGTGCCAAACAATATCTACCTCCTCGCAGTACCTCAAGTAAGGATCATATCAGTTTCTCTGCTATTATTCAACCTAAGAATCTTGATCTTCTTACCGGTTTGATTCTCAACCATTTTTATCCATTTAAGAAATACCCTAAATACCTCATTTTTGTGTTTCATGGTGTAGACCCAAGTCCTCCGAGACTAGTCATCAATGAACGTCACAAAATAGTGATGACCCTTCAAAGATGGTATCTTTGAAGGATCCCAAATATCCTTGTGAATGTAATCAAGTATGCGCACCCGTGTTTTTTCCCCATCATGCAATGCTTAAAAATCCCAACTTGTAACTATTCGCAACCTTTAATAATGCTTGTTAGCACAACACTGTATCACCTTCTTCCCGACATATCCCAAAGCTTAGTGGAATCCGTCTTTGCCTCTTTTTCAAGGCATGACATGCTACCTATCTCCCTTGAAGAAAATAGAGGCTCCTCTCATTCTTTCCTTTCATCAACACTAAGACACCCAAGACAGTCTTTACCATTCTACCCTCAAGTACAATCTTGCACCCATCGGAATCTAAAGTTCCTAAAGAAATAAAATTCTTCTTCAACTCCAAAACATAACTAACATTCATGAGAGTCCTAGTCACTCCATCATGCATCTTCAATTTGATAGCTTCCAATACCCTTCCACGAATAAACATGGTCATTACCCATAAGGACTTTACTTCCATCCATCTCTTTAAATGTATCGAAAAAATATCTATCCAGGCACATGTGGTAAGAACACCCCGAGTCAGGTATCCACTCATTTGAGAAAGTAACTATCAATATATTCCTAAATTCATCGTCGTCCGAAGTAACAAAATTGACGGATTCTACTCCCAATTTCTTATCGTCTCTTGCCTTTAGCTTATGGCAATCCTTTTTTAAATTCCCCTTCTTCTTGTAATTGCAACACATCATATTTTCCAAGCCACTGGCCCTAAACTTGGACCTAGAACTTCCTCTTCCACCTTACCTTCTCTCCTTGGTCCTACCCCGCGCAACCGACACATCGGACTGAGAATCACTATTCTCCTTTTTTTTTGCTTTTCACTACCCAACAATGCCAGAAAGACACCATCATACTTGATCTCCTCCTTCTCACATAGAAGTGTGGTGCTTAAATGCTCATATGAATTAGTAAATGAATTTGGAAGCAACAAAGCTTTATTTTAATCATCAATATCAACATCTAACCTTAATAAATTATAGATAATTTTATTAAAATCATCAAGATGTTTGGACATCGATATTCGTTCAATATAGTCGAATCGGAATAGCCTTTTCTTGAGATACATGCTATTCTCTAAGATCTTCGTCATATATTTGTCTTCCAATTTCTTCCATATTGATTGTGTCAATTATTCCTTCATGACATAGTACACCACATTTTGTGCAAGATATAACTGAATTGTGCTACACGCTTGTATGTGCAAAGACCCTAAAAATCAAAACTCTGATACCAATTTATTATACGGACACTCACTTAATGGAGTGTCATGCATACCCAAGATTCAAGATAAAGAGCAATCCGAAAGATAACAAGAGATATACACTCCAAACGCAAAGTATTGAGAAAGTAATGAGAAGTCACACAAATAACAAATCATAAGATAAGATGTACGTGGTTCACTAATTTGGCTATGTCCACAGATGATGGCTTCCTTTATTTGATATAAGCGACAAGGGTTGCAATTCTTTTAAACCTCACAATCCTCTCAAATTGTATACAAGAGCAATAAATGATGTACAACAGCATCTCTCTTCTATTTCTTAATTAAGGACTAACGTGAACCATAACAATACTCCGGGTGTGAACAATATTCGCATCTTTAGTATATAATAAAGTTATAGCCTTTAACCTCAGTTTGCCATGTGGACTTAATAAATGCTCACTAACCTCTCTCCTCTAAAGCCCCATATGACAGTGATATTTCATTTTTTTGATTCTCCATTTTCCAATACATCTCCTCCACTTCTCACTCAAACTTCAATAGTATATATCTTGTTGGTACCTTTTTGTACATGTTATCTATCTTCCCTTTGCCAATTTTCTCTTTTTTGACTATTCATCTTCTCTAACATGGACTAAATGCCCTACTCTCATATACAAAGTCCAATAATTTCTTGCAATTATCCACTCTTTCTCTCGAATCTTCCCCGATCCCATTTGTAATTATTTTTCTTATTCCCACAAATCATTGATTTTTTTTTTTTTTGTATTTAATCTAAAGTGGGTAGATAATGATATAACAATGTGTTTCTTATCGTTTAGATCTTTGTTGGATTCTATTTTTTTGGGATATGTTTTTATGTCGACAAATTTGAAATTCATAATTTTAGATTAATAATATTTACGTTGTTAGAACATGGTATTGAGAAAATAAATTTACTAAATTCTGGCGTTTTAGATTAGTTGTTAAATTTATTAAAATTAGTTGCTGAAGTTTAGTTGTTCTAATTTGTTTTATAACTTTTTATGTTTTTGTTTTTGTATTTGGCAGGAAATGATGATATAGGTTAGATTTGAGAGCTTATGAGGTAATTCTCAATTTTGGATTATTTGTCCTCATACTTGTTTTATCAATTATATGTTCAAATGATTATAAGAAATAGTATTTTAGAAAAAAATTAATTTGGACAATATATATATATGCTTATTATTTTTTTTTACTTTTTGTGAAATAAATAAAATCACAGATGTCGAAGTCGCATTTTCGGTTCGTCATGCTAAAAATTTGAGAGGAGTTGCAGATTTGAGTTTTAGTTTACTCTGTTCATTTTTTTCTTCATATATTAGTTCGAAAAGTTGCAATTTTTTTGGATTCTTTGGTTAAGTATAATAACACAAACATATGATCCCAATTTCGATAGAAGTTACTACATTTGTGATTTGCAGCTCAGATGTTTAGAATAGCTAAATCATAAGCTATTGTGATTTTTAATTTTCAATTCTTTGAGGTTTAGATTTTTAATAGTAGTATGGTACTTTATAAACCAGTCTTCATATATTGATGTTTTGTGCTTTTAGAATAAATAAATGGTTTTCTTCGTTGTTTGCTAGACTCATTGAACCAAGTTTTATATATTTATTTAGACTTTTATTTTATATCAGCAATTTTTTGGTGCCGAGATGATGAAAGTACAAAAGGCATCAAGATGTTTTATGCTTAATTATTATTATTATGGAAATTATAGTTTCTCCATACATTCTTAAGATTTGGAGTGTTTTTGTTCTCTTACATATTTTTGTCCCACAAGTTAGTGATTCTTAGATTTCTCTTATATTTTTGTTGGGATGGTTTCTTTATATCGAGTGCGATTTATATAAAGATTTTGTTTCCATGATTTTTATATTTTGTTAATATTTATTTAAGTAATTAATTGCATATTTATGAAGAGGTGGTTGTTGAGTTCTATGTTACACATGAAAGCTGTAACTCCCCGGTACATCGCGCGGGTCTAAATGTTAGTATCTATTATCTATTGTCTATTATATATTATAAATTCGGATACAAGAGTAAATGTTGTCTCAAATTTCATTTTTTTATAGTTTGAACCTATTTTTATATTTTGTATATTTCAAGTTTTATTTATATTTATTTTTTTATAAATAAACTTTCTTTGTCAAATGATTGATGAAAAATTTAATATTAATTATTTTACAAATATCATTATTAAATGTTCGCACATTGCACGGGTTGTATGCAAGTACGATGAGTAAAATTCAAACCAATTTCCATACGCAACTCCATCCGTATACAAAGAAAACCAAATTAATAAAGCTTTGCATTTTGTATTTGTTTACATTCTCATTAAATGAAATGGTAAATGGCGGTGTTTAATCAAATTATACAGGCCAATCTTACTATTACATCATAATTTTTCTTTTTTCTAAACTAAATTTCAGCGCAAAAGGTTTTCATTTCCCAGCACATTTTGCCACATCAAATCCATGTCTAGTGAAGGTATCGTGTTAGATGTAGATCTTGGAAATCAAAGATTGGCTAGTGATTAAGGACATCCATAAAGAAAAACAAAGTACGCATCAAATCCATGTCTAGAGACCATGCCATAGAACTTAAATATGCTTAGCAAATTAGTGTGATCTTGGAGGTTCTAGAAAGAAAATGGAGAATGGGACATGGTGTAGTTTTTATCTTAATAAGTATAGTTGCATTTTTTTTTTGTCTCGGGGCTCTAGTATCACATAGGCTCCTGTTAGCTCTGTTCAAATCCATCACATTTACGTTAAAAGAAAAAATTTAAGCAACTCAAATTTCAATCTAAGACTGAAGATTTGAAATTTGTAACAAGGACCTTAAAAGAAAGGATAAAATATCTGAAATGCTAGGGCGACACAGATATGTGACACAGAGTGGTGCGACACATTGACGTGTCGCACTGGTATTGACTATTGCCTTATGGATGTGGGTCCGCGCCAGAGGCACTAGCCAATACCGGTGCGACACGTCACTGTGTCAAACCAAATGTGTCGCAAATTAGTGTTAGCGTAAAAGGACTCTAAAATATACCATTGAAAAAAGGCCAACCCATCATATTGAATTATGTGATTCTGACATGAGTTTTATGTCCATATCGTGGTGTATTTGATCTCTTTGCTTTTATCTTTGTAGCAGAATTATAGAGAAATATTGTGTAAGTATAAACTCTATGAATACTAAAATTTGGTATAACGGAATGTGACGCAACCCCAATAATTTGTAAAGAATGTAACATAACCCCGATAACTGGTATATACAAACAGATAGATAGAAAGTTAGCAACATTTTTAACCTATCAAATAATTTGGAAATGTGTGTAAAATGCGTGCGCTTTGGTGCAAGGGAACACACTTAGAACCCAAAAATAATAGGAACAGGGTTCCGACATACAATTAATAGGGTAGTGATACTCATGTGGAATTTTCATACTTAGAACATCCACAATGGGGATGCAAAATGCCAAGGAAATTTGTATCTTTACAAATTGGACTGTCCGCCCTAGTGAAGTTTAGCTAACAAATTTTGCTGTTCAATTTGTAGGGGTTCTGTAAAGATACAAATTGGTTGGAAAATTTGTAAAGGGTTCCTATGAACTTTTGAAGTTCGTAAGGGTTCCTACGAACTTCTTTTCCTCGTAAGAATTCTTACGAACTTTAGAAGTTCGTGGGAAGTATTATTAACACATTAAAAATCTAAATTTGGGTTCCTACGAACTATATTAATTCATAAGAAATTTCCTACGAACTAATATAGTTCGTAGGAACTTATTTTAGCTTTCACCAGTGTATATGTTGTGTGTGAACGAAAGGCATCTCACCTTTTAGGTTTGTAAATATACCCATTCATCTCCTCCCCCACTACGGATGCTCTTACTATTTTGACGCTCATAACATGTGCCCTACGTAGTGGCGGAGCCACATAGGACCGAAGGGGGGCGGTGGCCTCGATTGAATTTAAAATATATATATATATATATATATATATATATATATATATATATATATATATATATATATATATATATATAGGGCTTTTTGGTATTATTTTTATGTATTTATATATTTTTTGTATGTGGTAGAAATTTTATGTATGTAGAGTTGTGTAGTTTAGTTTTTTGTATGTGGAGTTGTTCAATTTAATTTTTTGTATGTATGTATAGTTTAATTTGAAGTTGTTCATTGTTCAATTTAAATATGTGGTGATATATGTAGTCTGAAATATGTGGTATTTTTTAAATAGGAAGTCATGAGAAATTAATTAGACATTATTAATAATGATTGAGAGTAATTTTTTTGAGCTTTATAAAGCTATAATTTGTTTAAAATTAAAAATAACCCCAAAAAACACGAACTCTCGATAACACTCGAAACTTTCGCATATGTAATTTTGAATCGATTTCGCCCTGGTTGAACTGTAATCCTGGATCCGCCACTGGCCCTAAGGGCACATGTTACCATATAGCTATACAAAAACTGCTAAACTCACCTAGGAATTCTTTGCAAAAGTTGTAGTGAGTCTTGCCAAAAAAATGATTCTTTTTTTAAATGTACAAGTTTGTCTCTGATTTTGTGAACATATATGCTGTAAATTGAAGGAATCAAGGTATAAGATGACATGTGCTACACTTTTGGGCACTCAAGTAATTAGTGACGGAGCCAAGATTTTATATCAGGGCGGGCTAACTTAACAACAATTGCCGTTAATTCGGGGGCGGGAGCTCCCGAGTCAAATTTTTTTGAGATTATTTTTTAGTATTTACCAAAAAAAGTACTTTAAAAACACTGAAAAATAATGTTAATTAACAATTCTATACATACCTAACAATTAATATTATAAAATTATAATATTAAGTGGGTGGGCTCCTTTGATTGAATAAAAATGTTGCTTACTTAAAGTTGAATGGGTTAGTATTTTAGGGTGCACTAGGTAATTATTTTTTATTGAGTTTGCATTAATAAATTAAATTTTCCTCAGCTTGACCCGGGCTACTTCCGGCCAAACCCTCTCCTAGTCCCGCCCCTGCAAGTAATATATTGTGATTCAAACGTTATACTGACACATTTATACTATCACATGGAGATCTAGTAATGTTGAATTTTGGCTACTAGTTCTGCAGGCATAGATGTTTCCCTTTGGTAGATCTATTCCCTAATTTACACTAGTTAAAATTATGTTTCCCCCGTTTTCATGTACAGGACTTAATTACCGACTTCATATTTTTGAACGGTGCAAACATGGACGTGATGAATTGGAAACTCCAAATTAATCATAACTTACATTTATTAAGAAACTGGTTTGGGGTTTGTATAATAAAATTGAGATGTATAACATATATCCTCGCCTACACCTTCTTATGTGAGAAAATCTTGTGCACTTTGTGATTTATTTATTTATTATTTATTTTTATAACGGATTGATTTGTGTGCCATGGTTGTTGATCTGTCATAGGCCAATGAGTAAGATTACAAGCAACCCGAGCCTTGTGTTGTTCAAGCTGATAAGCACCCAAAACTGTACAATTTATACCCCGAATAGATGTACTTTAGTTGCTAATTCTCGACAATATGGGTCTTATGTGCTTAAATGTTTATTATGCAGGCTTAATGCACGTTGCGGTGTTCAAACGCGTATTTCAAGGCAATTGTGCATTTAATGGAGCTAATTCCCTCTCTCGTACCCTAACCCGAGCCTAAACCTAGCCCAAACTTACCCCGAGCCTGTGTGTGTTTTAGTTGTGCCCTTTTATTATTTTTTAGATTTTTAGTTTAAGTCATTTTAATTTTAGGATTATTTTAGAATTTTTTTAGATTTTATTTCCTATTTTTAGATTTTATTTCTATTTTTATTAATATAATTTTATTTTATTTTATTAAGTTTTTAGTTTTAGTTTTTATCTTATTTTATTTTACTAGGATTAGTTTTTAGGAATTTAGTTTTATTAGATTTTATTTTTTTTATTTATTAGGACTTTAGTTTTAAGTTTAATAGATTTACATTGTTATTTCTTTTTAGTTTTATTTTTATTGAGTCTTGATTTTAATTTTTAGTATAGGAATTTAATTTTTAGATTTTTTAGTTTTTATAAGTTTTATTTTATTACTTAGATTTTATTTTTATTTTTAGTTTTATTTTATAGAGAATTAGAGTTAAAGTCATCTAATAGAGTGTATTTTTAAGGATAAGACAACAGTTTTGAACTTTATAAATGTAGTCCCTACAAATTAATATCAATTATTAACGTGGTCCCCATAGATATATTCATATATAAATTAAGTTATTTATATATATACCTTATTTAAATGTCAAATTCCGTTAATATCCTTGGAGCTTTTCCACATACTTTTTCTCTTGAACACGTTTTTCCCGGTTTCGTTTGTCTTTCTTCTTATGATCGATTCTTTATGGATTGTTATAGCAAACACGATTTGAAATCAATGTTTATATGATTAATTTCCATCGATTAGGTATGGTTATATCAATTGAAAGATCCGTCACTTAGGGTTTACAAACCTATTTGAATCGATAATTGTGTATTTTTTGTAATTTTTCTATTTGATTTTGAAACAGAGTTTTTATATTGTTCATTGTATAAATCTTTTGCAGATTCGTAAGCGATTCATTGATTGAGGTGCTTTTCGGTTGAAGAAATATAATTTTAGTTTGGTTCGATGGATTCTGAAGTAATTTCAAGGTAATTTATGGTGTGTTTTTGTGCATAGCATATTTATTGATTTAGTTAATCTTAATATTTTTTATCAACTTTTTTGTATCCAATGTTTATGAGATGAAAACAGCATTTCAAAATGTAAATTTTTCTTTTTCTGTTTGCAAATAAAATGTTGCATATTAAATAAGCTGAAGATTTATTTGTTTGCAAATAAGAAATTGGGGCTCTTATATGATTTTTGTTTGGAAACTATGTCCCCACTCTTCTATGGTTTATTTGTTCAAATAGCTCTATCATTTGTCTGTCCAAAATTCTTACAGTCAACTCTACCATTTGGAGTTTTTGTGGGGCTTGTATTTAACCTACAGAAGCCTTATTAGTCATGTTAGGGGTTCCAGTTACATTTAGAGGCATAATGGCCATGGTTATCTTCATTTATATCATAGAATCCCAGCCTAATAAAACATCAAAATCACACTCAATTTTGATCATTACACCTTTCATTATATTTGAACTTGTTTTTAACTGTCCAAAGTTACATTAGTATGAAACAATCAGTAATAATAGTATCTATACTCAGTAAACAAATATGAGATGAATGAATTTCAACTACATCTAAAGTCACCGCTATATAATATCCCACATTCTATTTTATACAAATAACGGATTTTAGTGACCATTTATCTCCATAATGCAACAGTAGCTTCCTCTCAGGGTATGTTTTGTTATGCCTATCTTCGTTATAACATCAAAAAAGGAGCACAACAAAACCAGTTAGTACAGGTCGAGAAAAAAACTAAAAAAAACAAACAAATGAAAAAACGTAGTATAAATATAAGAGCAGGCGTGTTCCAATTCTTACTGTATGTGAATTTGAAAGACAAACTCACATTTATTAGTTTCTGTTTGCAAATAAAATGTTACATATTAAATAAGCTGAAGATAAATTTGTTTGGAAATAAGAAATTGCATTTGAAAAAGTTGCATTAGTTACTGTTTTTATGAGTGGGTAGTAACCTATTGAGTTTGTATTATTATTGACTGTTAACTATTGAGTTTGTATGTTTTTAATTTAGTGTTATGTTTGACATCTTTTTGTTTTTTATTGTGCAGGGATATTAGTAGAGGTATCTTGGCGCTGATTTCATATGAGGGTAGTACGTTTGGAGTACGTATTTGTTTGGATTCAACGCTTTTTGAGGTTAGGCGTCAAATTTGTGAAATGTGGCCTGATTTGACTCCGTTGTGTTTTGAATTATCGGTTATTCGTGACGAAAAGAAGTCAGTCATTGATAGTGATTCAGAGCTGCAATTACTTTTGTGCTTTTGTGCTTTAAAAAGAAAAACAAGTGTGAATGTATGCTTGCAATTGATGAATGATATTAGTAGCGTGACTTGTAGTGGTGATGTTAGTACAAGTTCTTCAGGGTTCACATTAGCTTTAGGTAATGTATCTGAGTGTCAACAACAATTAAAGTCTGGTGCTTGGGGTAATCTGATAGTTGGAGTTGGTCAGAGATTTCATGGTGGGGCAGCTGAATTTCGAACCAAATTGAAACAGTATTCTATTAAGAAGGGTTTTAGGTACAAATATTTGAAGAATGACACTCATAGAGTTACAGCTATATGTGGTTCAAAGAATTTGACTGGTTGTGAGTGGAGAATTCATGCAAGTGAGAAGTTTAATCTACCTCATTTCTTTGAGATAAAAACTTTCACAAGTGAGCATAAATGCGGTATTGGTTATAAAGACTTGAATAATCCAGCAGTTAATAGCCAACTTGTGAAGTCTGTTATTATAGAAGAAGTTCGTGATAAGCCATTAGTGAAGCCTAAAGAGATTATTGATGTTTTTCGAAGAGATTATGGGTTGAAACTGAATTACTATTTTGCATATACGGGGAAGGATCTTGCGTTAAAGGAGATACATGGAAATGAGGAACTTTCCTACCATCAACTAGTTTGGTATGTTGATGTTTTGAGGAGAACAAATCCAGGTAGTCATGTTGTTCTTGAATCTAATGCTGAGAGTACGAGCTTTGAACGACTTTTCATATCTTTTGGGGCTTCAATTTTTGGTTTTAATTTTTGCCGTCCTCTCATTTGCTTGGATGGGACATTTTTGAAAGGAAAATATAAAGGTTGTATGCTTGCAGCAATGGCAAAAACTGGAAATGAAGGTATTTGATTATTTTAATTTTATTTTTATTTGTATAAAAATATAGTTTATTTGGTTGATAAGGTATTATATGCATATATAGGTTTGGTTATTTATAATTGGTACATTATTTATTATTTTTTCAATTTTTTTTAATTGGTAATGAATTATTTTGCATGGTTTATGTTTTGCAGAAATTTTTCAATTAGCAATTGCTGTAGTTGATAGTGAAACTGAAGCAAATTGGTCATGGTTTCTTGAAAATCTAAAGTTAATTGTTTCGGATGCAAGAAGACTTACTTTTATTTCAGATAGACATAAGGGCCTGCTGTCATCTGTTCCGAGGGTCTTCCCAAACTCATTTCATGGATATTGTTTGTGGCATCTAAAGTGTAACTTGACTTCGGTGATACCTAAGAAAAATCCCAGGCTATCTTTTATCTTGAAGTTATTTACTGATTGTGCTTATGCACCAACACATGAGATATTTCTAAAGTGCATAGCAGATTTGGAAGCAGTTGGTGGAGATGTTGTTGTTGATTTCCTGAAAAATGCAGCTCCTGAGCACTGGGTAAATGCGTACTTTCGAGGGTGTAGGTATGGTGAAATGTGCTCAAACATATCTGAGAGTTTCAATAATTGGATATTGGATGAAAGAAGCATGCCAATCACATCAATGATAGAGAGCATTCGTAAGAGGTTGATGGAAATGATGTCGAATAGGCGAGAAAAATCAAAAAAGTGGAATACTACGTTATGTCCAAATTTGGAGAAGAAATTGGCTTCAAATGTTGAATATGGAAGGACGTGGAAAGTGACAAAGTCTAGTGAATATGTTTTTGAGGTTCAGTCTGATACTATTAATCGAGTTGATATTAGACAAATGCATTGTGATTGCAATTTGTGGCACATAGAGGGCTTTCCATGTGCACATGCAGTGCGTTGCATTATAGGTGATGAGCAAAGTGTTTATAGATATTGTGAGCATTATTTTTTTGTCTCAACATATCGTGATTCGTATTCACAGCCAATAGAACCTGTTCCAATAGATGGGAAGCCTCTTGTGTTGCCATTGTCACCAGAAAAACCTTCTTTAAAGCCACCTGAAGTGAAAAGAGCTCCTGGAAGACCACGCAAGAAAAGGATTCAGAGTAGCGGTGAATCCCCAAAGAAACCTCGCAAGTGCAGCAGATGCAAGTGTTATGCAAAGCATAATAAGCAAACATGTGATGCTTTAATAGGACCATCAAGTGAAAACTGATTGTTTTTGTTTTGTAAAGAATAGATGATTCATTTTTAATGTTTTTTGATATATACTTGAACATTGAGTTGAATTGAAGATTTTGTAATGATTTGGAAAGAAAAAAGATATTAGTATTGAAAGTGTTTGATCATAGTTTAATATTGCATTTCATTTGTATGTGTTGCTAGAAATACTTTTATGTTTCTGTTTTTGTAACAGTTTTAAATCGTGGAAATATCATTTTTGTGGATTATTCAATGAATAGGAAAAATATTACTGATATTTGAGCTGCTGTGTATGAACTGTTAGGTTGTTTGATCATTGTTTGGGACAGCTGTTGCATATTTTTTTCGATTAACCCATTGGCTTTTTCTGCGGAAATTTTGTTGTGTTTGGTGTTTTTGATTAAAGGGTATTGGATTATGCAACTTGTTTTGTCATTGTGAATGTTATTGTGTTATTGAAGTTGACTTTTTTAGCACCAGATTGTGTTATTCAGGTGTTGTGTTCAATTACAAGAATGTGATACGGTTGTTGTGGAGATTCTTGGTAAGTTTAATCTGCATGGGATAATGTTGTTTATGATTCATTTGTCTGAATAGCAGAGGCTATTTCTTTGTGTTGCCCATTCATCCGTGGCCATGGGAATTTTGGTTCTATTGATGTAAATCTTCTTGTGGCAATGCATTATACAAATTGCAGACTGGAAGCACTCATGGAAGCAATTTTGTTGGCTAACTTGGAGCAAGACAGTTGGTTTTGCTCCAAATTTTGACATTTCTAAAAAAGAACCGTCACTGCTTGCTGCTTGGATGGCAGTCTTATTGTTGAATGGTTCCTCTTAGCATCTTTCTCTAGTTGCGTCTAAATAGAGTTTTTGTAATAGGTTACAAGTTTCCATCTGAAGATAATTATTCTCATTCAAATGTTGAATTCGTAATTGGGATGCTTTGGGGTTTTAATTTTGTACATGAAAAAGTTAATGGGATGCATTTGAGGTGTATTTTCGGACACCCCCCCACCCCCACCCCTGTGAAAACAAAAACACTCTTTGCATCTTAGTTATCTCCAACATGAGCAGTTAACTTCCAGTTCTGTTCAAACAATCTCTTATCTGTTCCGACATCCAGCTTGATCTTCTACTTCTATAAACAATCTCTTATCTGAAACCCAGTACCATTGTCAACCCGATTTTTCATTCTCGACAAGAGAATGAAAATGCAATTTTTCATTTTGTTAAATTTCCTTTAACAAATTCCTGCCACATTGGCTGCTATCAAGAACTCCTCAACGGATCTTGTTGATTTTCTTAGCATCCATGAATTTCTTCTTTTGTTTGAGAAGAAGCTTTATGTTTATAGCATCCAATTGCTTGTGAAAACAATCACGCATTATCCAATGTAAATGTTAAATTGCAAGTTTAATTTTTCAAATATAAAGTTTCTTCATTTTAAAAAAAATATTTTTTTCCAAGCATTAATTGTTGGGAAAAGCATTCATTCTTGTCAAGAGAAGTAGTGAGTATAATAGAGAACGTGAAGAAGAAAACATGATTATAGCTTCATCGTTAATATTCAATTGGTACGCCTAGGTTACTATTATTAAATAGCAATCATAATTTCAATGTTATTATTAAATAAATAAATAACATTGTTGAAAATCCTTTTTGTCAAATAATACACAATTTATTAATTATTTGTACAACACCACATATTAAAATACGTTCAGTTGAAGCATTCAAAACATAACAAGTAAAACTATACTCATGAAACACATAACACTACAAAATTATATCGCAATGTGCTGCGATATCCAACTAATTTGTATTAAAATATAAATTCTCTCAATTTAAAATTGAAAGCAAAATTTGCAATACTAAACCATATGTAGCATACTTTCGTCAGAATGTAGTATAGTTAAATGTCTCAATCTAAAACCAGAAATGTTAAATGTAATATTCAACTTTGAAAATTTAACAACAAAATTAGAACTTCATTTGTTTTCATGATATGAAAACTCATTCAAGTTATCAGCAATGTACTTCAAATCTTCTTCTATCATCTGTTCTTTTGTTCTTTTTGATTTCTTCTTCTCTGCTTTGACATTTTTCTTCTCATCAATCCCTTTTGGCCATAATGATTTGCAATCTGATAGTATATCAATTGCAATTCTTCCTCTCATCTCTTGCATCAAATTTTTTGGGTAACTATCATATATATCCTGCCTCCTGTAGATGTTTTCCATGAACTGACACGTGTATAAAGCACAATCCACTCTGCATATATCACGAAGATAAAATATTAGTACTGACAGTTGAAATAAGACATTAAACTCAGGATCAAAATGTATTTATTAATCTATTATGTTTTAGAGATATTAAACAAACTTAATATCATTTTGTAATACTATATTGGACAACACTAATGTGGAAACTTAATATCATTTTGTAATACTACATAGTCGCATATAATATTCATTAAACATTCTGCCACAGCTCACCCTACTCACTATATATATCCATAATGCGAAGAGCAAATATATAGCCATACTATACATTATTCATATACTTACTAACTACAATTGCTTTCTGTAATCTGAGGATATTTTAGTAATTGCAACACTGAAAAAACAGATAGAGGAGATTCGGAAGAAGAAATTTTCAATCGGAGGGGAACCCAATTTATTTCATGATATTTTTGTTACATGTCAACTGTAATTTTAATATATGATTGATGTTACTTACGTATCTCCTTGATCTGGGCACTTTACTGTATTCAAAACAAGATCATCACTAAGCAACTCCATCCCAAGCTCTTGAAATCGGGCATTGAATATCGGTGTGATATATTTTTTCTGCAAATTTATTCAATGAATTAGTAGAAGACATATTTCATTGAAAATATAATTTTCTTAATGCGTGATTGAAATTTACCATTTCTTTTGCATCCTTAGTAAACATGTTGTTCACCCTTCTTTGGGTCATTGAATTGTAGTGTCTCCATTCTTTATACTTCAAGTCTAGAACTAGAAGTGTCCAATGATAACCTCTCACTTCTGGACATCTTCTTGCTGTGTTCATTGGAAAAAACACCATCTCCACATCTTTAGTGATATTTTCAATCACTTTGTCGACGAATCTTATTCTAGCGGCTTCAATATGATCTCTAACATAAGTCTAGAATAAAAAACATAATTAATTACTTGAAATCATAAACATATCACCATTATTTTAAAAAATATTTATTGTAAAAAATTTACCCATCCAAGCGAACTGAATATTACTACATTTGCATCTGTGAAGCACCTCTTTTGCGTCAAGTTATACGCAAACCAGTCAATAATCTGTGAAATGCCAATAAGAAACACAAAATATTTTAATACAATTATCAAATAAATCATGTAATAATTTGATATATACTGTAAATTAGTTGTTACCTGCGCATCTATGAATCTGTCTGGCATAATTAAATCTGCAATGAGTGATCCAGAAATGTAGAGATTTCTGCTTTCGTCCTCCCATGCAATAGTACTGTTATATGCATAAGAAAACTTCAGATTTTTAGAATACAACATTATTTCAATAGAAGTTCAATAGTAATGTTATAATAGTAATATTTAACTGTTATAACAAAATTTATTAGTGTTGTATGAAAACAATTTATTAATTTCTCAAACAAATAGGAGAAGTTAGTATTCATACTCTGGAGTTGCATTTACAAAAAAATTCAACAACAAGATTTGATCTTCGCTTCTTAGGAAGCTATAGATTTTACTTGTCATTACAGTAGGACAGAATTTTCTTGGCTCCTTCTTCAATGACAATTTGTCTTCCACAAATATGACATCCTTTTTTTGACTTTGATCAGGTGTTATAAGTTGATAAGTTGGAAATTCATCAACTTTTCCACTTGACTTCATGATATCTTTGTTGTCTTTCCCATGGCATTCATTCGTTTTTGTGTCGTAGTAAACAAAATCTGTTTTCTTTGTCAGATTCCTTTTCCTCATTTTCATTCGAAGCACCCACGAAGATATTTTCTGTTTCTTCTCCTTAGGTGTTAGAATTTTCTGCTTTCTTCTTGTTCCCAACTTATTGTTCTTCATATTTTCTTTCCCAGATTTATTGCTTGGTGATGTATGTTGGGTAGCAATTTTCAGCTTCTCATCCAAACTCTCAATTTGATCTCTCAACTGCTTGTTTTCTTTCACCAACCTGTCATTCTTCAATTTCAATGACTTTTGAATTTTGTTATTGAATTTGTCTTTTACAATAGTCTTCATCTTAAGCCCACAACTGTCAGATAAAAGATCCATCTCAACTTTGCTCAGATTTGGTATTTCAACCAATACCTGACATAAGATAAAAATATACATATAAGTTTTTCTATAAATTGTATTAGGACACATATATTGTATGAGAATGAATAATATATATATATATATATATATATATATATATATGTAAAGGGGTGAACCCAGGTGCAACGGTAAGCTTGATCCCGCTGTGACCTGGAGGTCACGGGTTCGAGTCACGAAAACAGCCTCTCTGCGTATGCAGGGGTAAGGCTGCATATATCCAACCTCTCCAGTACCCTGCAGTGGTGAGAACCTCGTGCACTGGGTTTGCCTTATATATATATATATATATATATATCGTATGAGAATGAATGTTATTATGCAGCAAAACTTTTACTTATAAATGCCAAACAATGTAGGTTGTAAAATAGTGATAATTGTTTTATTGATTCACATTATAGAACTTTTTATAATATAATTTCGTTGTTTTATTGGTATAAAAAGTTGCAGATGTGATGCTGTATAGAAGAAAAATAGGACAGTGGGAACAGTAGTGGTTACCCTGGCTGCCTTGGTTATGTTTCACAGATCTGGTTATACAGTTAACTCAATTGTATGTACTGTTCTATTTCTGCTATTTACCATTCTTGTTATTTTGTCCAAGTCTGCAGCTATTCTAAACAAGTATGGGAATGATATGATCATTGTTGTGAGTACCCTGCTTTTTTAAGTTGTTAGTTCTCATTATGAAACTATATATTTCAATTGTTTATTATTTCAGGGTTTATAGATTTGATATCATATCTTTTTATTTTGTGGTTCGATTTAGTGTGTCCATCCTACTTTACAGAATATTTGGATATATGTTTGTGATAAAATATGTGACTAAATTACTCATTCCCTGCATACTACACTTCAACAAGCGTAAAAGTGGGTCATATAATTGTTTGTGGGAGAATCATTCGGGTCTGGATATCGAGGTTGTCATCAGAATGTGCCGATTGGCCACGGATTGCCCAGATGTTGTGCTCAGGGGGATGCTAGTGAGCAGATGTGCACAAATTGAAACATGCAACAAGTAACAGCTAACATCTTCTATAAATTGAACATGTTGATGTTTGATGAAAGGAGTCAACCTCAAGTTAAATGCATTTCTCTCAAAAATAAATTATATATCTTTTATCGCATCGTTGGTCATGTGGAATACTTAATAGCTGCCCAAAAGGAAGTGAACATGAACATCTAGAAAGCTTAAATACAAACTAAAGAAAGAAGGACAAACACAAGGTCACCACTCAGTAAAACTTTTTTTATAATAATTTATCAGGTAATGGTTAGAATTATACAAAACCTACATTCAACACTAAAGAATACCTAATAGCATTGGAGTGATAAAATAAAAGCAGATTAGATAGTATTTTCGATTGATTATCTAGTGTTATGCACACCCATCACCATTAATAGTTGAAAATGTCAAAAGGCTAATGTGAAACAGACAACAGACATAAAATAAATCACAAAAATCTCATCTACTATTTACTAAAATATTGAAAAAAGAAGTTGGTATGGGAAATAAATTGATTTGTCTACTAACCTTTTCCATCTCGAAATCATTGATAGATAAGTTGACCATCGTTTTGTTCAAATCTGACAAATTCCATCTTGAAATTCTTGGGAAATCCTTCTCTCTATTTTCCAATGGCTTCATAATTGAGTAATGCTCACACAAGAAATACTGTTTAATTGGGAATATGAGTGCAATTAGTGTAAATTTAACAAAAAAAATTATGTATAAAAACTATGAAGGAAAAAATTTTACCGGAAAGATTATGGTGCAACCAGCTGTTTTTTCTGCATTTCTATGGTGCTTCTCAACAAAATTCATGAGATTATCATGTATAGCTGTTGCCCAATCTATATTAGATATCTCATCAAAACAGTCTAAATGGCTAAGAAATGACCATCCAATGCCTAAAGTTGATTTAGGGAAAAATATAGTTGCAGCCATATACAATATAACCAAACGTGCAAAGTCTTGTTCAGCTTCAAATCCTTCAATTGGCAATACCCTCTCAATGGCATCAAGGATTGTTCCTTTTGTCAACTTTTTTTCTCCTTCAAAAATCCTCTTATAGAAGCTGCTTTGTTCACCTACAACTTTCGTCATTGTTCTTGGATGAACAACGATTTTTTTCCCAACTTTTGGCAGCCCAAAAACCACAGCTACATCGTCTGGTAAAAGTTTTATCAACTTTCCTCCAATCATAAAACCTTTATCTTCTTTATTGTAATTTGATATCACTTGAGTAGCTACTCTTGATCCCTTTGATACCATTTCATCACTTAATCTTTCATTGTAGATTGTCTTAAAAAAATGTCCAAATGGTGTTGACATTAAAGATCCCAATTTTGTTTTCATTTCTTCTTTTTTTCTTTTACC
Source organism: Sambucus nigra (assembly GCA_949130495.1). Lineage (NCBI taxonomy): Eukaryota > Viridiplantae > Streptophyta > Magnoliopsida > Dipsacales > Adoxaceae > Sambucus > Sambucus nigra. Next base: position 351,090,429 of record OX422218.1, read on the forward strand.
AAAGCTATGATTGACAGGACGCTGCATCTATTAATTGAATTCGGCTTTTGTCGTTTTTTTGCTTTGTTTGCCCTTGGTTTCTTTCTCCTTCTTTTTGATTCTACCTTCGAACTACTACACCCACTTTCTTGTTTCCTTTTTCGAGTTTCTTCTTTTTTTCCTGATTTGAATTCATGATCCATATCATGAATTTGAAGTTCATTCTCCTGCTGCATTATATAAATATAATCTTTTTTCATACTAATCAAAATGCAAAATTTGTATAAAATCCATAACAATATTTTAACAAATATACTACAAATTGTTGATTTTGAGCATTATAAAACCAATAACAATATCTTCACAAATCCATAACAATATCTTAACAAATATACTACAACTTGGAAGTCCTTTTTTTATATGATGCAACTTATGATTTACAATCAGATAAATCCTGAGGATATTTAAATTGAAACATTTATTAGCAAACAAAAAAGGCACAGTATAAACTCAACGCAACTTTTTTTTGTAATGCAACCATTTCCAATCCAATTTGTTATTTGCAAACAAATTAATTTTTAGGTTATTTAATATGCAACATTTCATTTGCAAACATAAAAGGCATAGTACTTTGTGTACAATTTAGCTATTTCAAATAGCATATTATGGCATGCAACTTTTAATTTGAAAATAAAAGTGAATTGACTTAATGCAACTTTCTATTTGCGAAAACATAAATCAAAACATATATGGGTTATTTCATATGCAATAATTTATATGCAAAAAGATAAATACCATTCTAATGTCTATTCAATGCAACTTTATCAAATTCATTTTCTTATTTGCAAACCCCTAAAAGTACATCCATTGAACTTATGTGCTTTGCAAATACTTATTTGCAACAAAAAAAAGTCATAGTTGTTTTGTCTATAATGCAACCTTTTTCGAATGCAACGTATGATTTGCAAACCCTTAAAGCATCAAGTATATTAATTAGAAACCTTTTATTTGCAAACAAAAAATGCACAATATAATATTTATCATATTACAGCTTGCAACTTTTAATTTGAATATAAAAATTAATTTTTTATAGATGCAACCTCTAATTTGCAAACTCCTAATTATTAATAGTCTTATTTGCAAACAATTAATAACTTGATTTGATTTGATTTGATTTGCAACAGATCATTTGCAAACAGAAATAAGACAGTCTATTTTTTTCTCTAATGCAACTTTTCAAATGCAATTTCTTATTTGCAAACAAATTAATTTTCAGATTATTTAGTATGCAACATTTATCTATTTCAAATAGCATATTATGGCATGCGACTTTTAATTTGAAAATAAAAGTGAATTGACTTAATGCAACTTTCTATTTGCGAAAACATAAATCAAAACATATATGGGTTATTTCATATGCAATAATTTATATGCAAAAAGATAAATACCATTCTAATGTCTCTTCAATGCAACTTTATCAAATCAAATTAAACTTCTTTTTCAAATGCAATTCCTTATTTGCAAACAAATTAATTTTCAGGTTATTTAGTATGTAACATTTATCTATTTCAAATAGCATATTATGGCATGCGACTTTTAATTTGAAAATAAAAGTGAATTGACTTAATGCAACTTTCTATTTGCGAATACATAAATCAAAACATATATGGGTTATTTCATATGCAATAATTTATATGCAAAAAGATAAATACCATTCTAATGTCTCTTCAATGCAACTTTATCAAATCAAATTAAACTTCTTTTTCAAATGCAATTTCTTATTTGCAAACAAATTAATTTTCACGTTATTTAGTATGCAACATTTGTCTATTTCAAATAGCATATTATGGCATGCGACTTTTAATTTGAAAATAAAAGTGAATTGACTTAATGCAACTTTCTATTTGCGAAAACATAAATCAACACATATATGGGTTATTTCATATGCAATAATTTATATGCAAAAAGATAAATACCATTCTAATGTCTCTTCAATTCAACTTTATCAAATTCATTTTCTTATTTGCAAACCCCTAAAAGTACATCCATTGAACTTATGTGCTTTGCAAATACTTATTTGCAACAGAAAAAAGTCATAATTGTTTTGTCCATAATGCAACCTTTTTTGAATGCAACGTATGATTTGCAAACCCTTAAAGCATGAAATATATTAATTAGAAACTTTTTATTTGCAAACAAAAAATGCACAATATAATATTTATCATATTACGGCTTGCAACTTTTAATTTGAATATAAAAATTAATTTTTTATAGATGCAACCTCTAATTTGCAAACTCCTAATTATTAATAGTCTTATTTGCAAACAATTAATATTTGGGCCTTTTGCTAAGAATACACTGTGGTACATGACTTTAACTATAATTCTTTATTAATAATTTGATTTTATTTGATTTGCAATAGATCATTTGCACAAAGAAATAAGACAGTCTATTTTTTTCTCTAATGCAACTTTTTCAAAAGAAATTTCTTATTTGCAAACTTAGCTTATTTAATGCAACATTTCATTTGCAAACATAAAAGGCATAGTACTTTGTGTACAATTTAGCTATTTGAAATAGCATATTATGGCATGCAACTTTTAATTTGAAAATAAAAGTGAATTGACTTAATGCAACTTTTTATTTGCGAAAACATAAATCATATATATAGGTTATGACATTTGCAATAATTTATATGCAAAAAGATAAATACCATTCTAATTTCTCTTCAATGCAACTTTATCAAATTCAATTTCTTATTTGCAAACCCCTAAAAGTACATCCATTGAACTTATGTGCTTTGCAAATATTTATTTGCAACAGAAAAATGTTTTTTTGTCTATAATGCAACCTTTTTCAAATGCAACGTATGATTTACAAACCCATAAATCATGAAGTATATTAATTTGAAACTTTTTCTTTGCAAACAAAAAATGCACAATATAATATTTATCATATTACGGCTTGCAACTTTTAATTTGAATATAAAAATTAATTTTTTATAGATGCAACCTCTAATTTGCAAACTCCTAATTATTAATAGTCTTATTTGCAAACAATTAATATTTGGGCCTTTTGCTAAGAATACACTGTGGTACATGACTTTAACTATAATTCTTTATTAATAATTTGATTTTATTTGATTTGCAATAGATCATTTGCACACAGAAATAAGACAGTCTATTTTTTTCTCTAATGCAACTTTTTCAAAAGAAATTTCTTATTTGCAAACTTAGCTTATTTAATGCAACATTTCATTTGCAAACATAAAAGGCATAGTACTTTGTGTACAATTTAGCTATTTGAAATAGCATATTATGGCACGCAACTTTTAATTTGAAAATAAAAGTGAATTGACTTAATGCAACTTTTTATTTGCGAAAACATAAATCATATATATAGGTTATGACATTTGCAATAATTTATATGCAAAAAGATAAATACCATTCTAATTTCTCTTCAATGCAACTTTATCAAATTCAATTTCTTATTTGCAAACCCCTAAAAGTACATCCATTGAACTTATGTGCTTTGCAAATATTTATTTGCAACAGAAAAATGTTTTTTTGTCTATAATGCAACCTTTTTCAAATGCAACGTATGATTTACAAACCCATAAATCATGAAGTATATTAATTTGAAACTTTTTCTTTGCAAACAAAAAATGCACAATATAGCATTTATCATATTATGGCTTGCAATTTTAATTTCAAATAGCATATTATGGCATGGAACTTTTAATTTGAAAATAAAAGTTAATTGACTTAAAAGTTAAATATTTGAAAATAAAAGTTATTCCGATTTGAGTTTTCAAACAAAAAAGGCACAATGTAAAATTTATCATACTATGGCTTGCAACTTTTAATTTCAAAATGAAACTTAATTTTTGACACATGTCATTTCTTATTTGCAAACCCCTAATTATTAATACATTGATTTTATTTAATTTGCAACAAATCATTTGCAAAACAAAATTAAGACATACTATTTTTTTCTCTAATGCAACTTTTTAAAATACAATTTCTTATTTGCAAGCAAACTATTTTTCAGGTTATTTAAATGCAACATTTCATTTGCAAAATATAAAGCATTTAGTACTTATATAAGATATAAAGTTTTACCTTGTATTCGACAATCTGTCCCATATTGTCTTCATTATGTCCCATATTACCTTCATTATGTCCATAGATTGACCCTAGCCTTGGAGATCTTCTGACTTTTTTCAACAGACTACGAGTTTTTCGACTTTTTTCTGATCTATTTTTTTTTCTTGGTGAAGATCGACATTCAACCATTTTTATTTTGATCTTCATCTAGCACAGAACACAAATCTATAAGTATTATTAAACAAGAAATATTTTAGTGCAAATTCTACTTCTTCATAAACCATAGAAAAATGGTACAGCCATTTTTAGGTTTAACTAAACAATGCTTGCAATGATATGTAAAATTTAGAGGGTTTTAAACATCAAAACTCTCCTTGATGATCAGAAATGTAGGTAATCAGAAATTAGTCGAAGTTTAAAGTTACCTTTTAATTCCAAAATCGAAAATCTGCTCGAATTTAGCTAATGAGAGGATGGATCGGTGATTTTGCTGACCCAGATAGAGAGAAATTAGGGCATTTCTTCAGTGAGTGTTTAGAAGAGGAAAGCTAATTTGGAGTTGCAAGAACTTTCTCGATTGTTCACTGAGCGGGAATAGATTTAGCGGTTTAGGTCAATTTCGGTGTTTCGTTTAATGTTGTGGGCAATTTCGTCTTTTTAGTTTACAGGGACTACGTCTACAATTTTTACTTGGACTGTCCTAAATTTATTAGGAATTGGACCGGGATGGGCTATAAGTGAAAAGGCCTTTTATTTTATTAGGGTCCAAACTAATACACACACTACCCAACTTATCCTACACACCTATACCCATTAACCTAACCTACACCCACTAATCTATCCTACACCCTCACCCTCACACACATTCCCCTACACCCACACACACCATAACCTACACCTCATCATCTTCTCCAAATCACCCATCTTCTCTCTCCTCTCTTTAAACAACCACCTCCATTAACAACCAACTTAAACCAATCTCTCTCCTCAAAACCAACCACCATTCTTCCACACCCCATAGCAACCCACCTAACTCAGTCCATGAACTCCGGCGAGCTCAACTCCTACCGCCGGCAGCCCCGTTCCCATTGACCATCACCCCCGACCTCTCTCTCAACTCCGGCGTCCAACTCAAACTGCGACCCCCCCTCTCTCTCTCTCGTCGCGATCGCAGCCAGCCCGACCACCTACCGCCGGTACCCACTTCCGATCTCCTACCGGCGTCAACCACACCTTATACCTCCGGCCATGGCAGCTTCCACATCACCCCATCCAACCCAATTCCTTTTTCAAAGATCTAAACCCACTACCCATGTCCATACCCATTTACACCCAAACCCATTTCAAAACCCAACAACCTCTAAGCCACTTTCCATATCCCATAAGCCAAAGACCCATTTCATTTCCCTCACACGATTACTTCACCTGCTAAATGTCCCAAACCAAAAACAAATAAAGCCAAACTAATTCCCACATGTGCCTAATACCCACTTAAACCCTTTAACCCCATTATACCCCCCAACTAACCTTTATCCATTTTTCCCAAATTACCCTCAATAACAAATCAGATTTTTCCAAATATTCCCTCACCTCACACCCCCATGCACATGTGTTATCACCTTATACACATGCACCTCTAGCCAATTCCCAAAAATAACCCCTTGCTCCATGTGCCTATTATTTAAAGAGGATGAAGACCCATTTGAAGGGATCTCAAATTAGTTTTAATCTAGGTGTGATAAAATTCTCCCCACCCCTCTATGTTGAGTATTTGCATTTTTAGCAAATACCTCAATTTTTAGCAATTATTTCATAATAGATTGATGTAGTGAAATTTATCCCTTATGGGAGGTAAATTCTAACCCATTACTTTATGTTGAGATTTTGCATTTTTAGCAATTATCTCAATATAAATTAATGATCTAGAATTTATTTCTTTGGGTGAATTCTAATGTATAATTTTATAATTTTAGGATTTGCATTTTTAGCAAATCTCTTTTATTATTTAATTATCCATTATGAATTCATCCATTATCCTTTTACTTTTTAGTTTGTAATTTTTAGTTTAGATTCAATAAATACATGAGTGAGGGATTATGATTGAGTGATTTTTAATGTGTAATTGAGAGATTGTTGATGCAAATGAAGATTCCATTTCAATTCAAGGCTCATATTGGTTTGATCTATTCCTCTCTTTTACTTTTAGTTTAATCATCTCATGCTTTCAATTATGTATCTCATATTTTTGGATGATGATTATTGAGGGCTAATCTCCCATTTATGGGATGAAATATTGAAGCCCTCATGAGTCCAATTTTGTTAGTTTACTTATTAGGACAATTTTGTTTATCTCACCTTTCTTAAATTAGCTTTTACTTCTTAATTAGTAGTTATAAAAATTAGTATAGTTAGTTAGTTAAAATATTCCCTTGAAAAATTCATAAAAAAATTAGAAAAAGTAAAAATAAAAAAAAATATAATAAAATGCAAATGAATCTATATATATGTCCTCTCCAATTTTGTGTTTCACCCTTAGATATGGATTGACTCCCTTACTTACCGCTACACTTGAGATTGTTATTATTTGTAGGTATTTGAGGTTTTGACTAACTTGGCTTTCAACAACGACTATACGCAAAAGCCTAGTTATCAAATGGCGCCGTTGCCATTCTTGGGATTGTGAAGCTCGGAGCGGATTTCATATTGTTGTTCATTTATTTTTTGTTACACTTTATTATTTTTTTGTACCATTTTTTTAGAAGGATTGTATTAGGACTTTCTTATTATCTTGGCTTGTATTGCGGTGCTTAGAGACACCATTTATTTTCCATTTAAATTTGTAATAATTAAAGACAAGCGTGATAGGGAAACCGGACAAGGTAGAGAGAGTGCGTCCATTGGTGCGGATTTAGAAGCCTCTCTACCTTGGGTCGGTAGGACTCCCGGGGACGACTGAGATAGGCGTGATCTCCCTCCGGTCGACTCAAAATTTTCGGCACCCCACGGCGTAAAAACCGTGGGAGGTATATTTCTTACACCCTCGCGCCTCTCCTGTTAGCGAGTCAATTCTTTTGTGTGCTCTTGTGTGCTCTTATTTGATTTTATTCTCGCATTTATTTTTGAATGGTGTGATGAATTAATTAATTAAGACCTACACCCGGTCACTCACGAGAAGGGATTTCATCACCCGACTCACTCGCTTACCATAGTGTGCTACCCTAGCCATCACTAAATTTAAAATCAATCAACTAGGCAGCCCACTAGGAGAAAATTTTGCAAAGGCGATCACTCATAGAAATTTCGTGATTTTTATCGCCCGCGGACTTAATTAAAATTTAACTACCCTCTCACTAAATTTGAAGATAAAAATTGGCTATGTGCTAGTTAGGAATTTTTCTTGACTTGTGTGTGTGTCCAATTCCATTTTTCGGTAGTCGATTTTAGTTAGTTCGTGCAAATTCAAAGAGTCCATATTTTTTTTCCTCACCTTTTCTTCCAAAAACAAAAAAAATTCAAAAATATTTTCTTTCATTTTTATATAAAAAAAAATTCATAATCAAAAAAAAATATTTTTCTTTCTTTATTATTCCAAAAAAATCCAAAAATATTTTCTTTCATTTTTATAAAAAAATAATAAAATATTTTCTTTCTTTCCTTTTTAGAAAAATCCAAAAATATTTTTTTTCCTTCTCTTTCTTCACAAAAATCCAAAACATATCTTCTTCCTTTATTTTAATAAAAATTCAAAAATATTTTCTTCCTTTCATTCTCTAAAAAACCAAAAAACCAAAAAATAAAAAAGGTCGTGTTCGGTGTTTCTTCACCCTCACCCTTGTCAAATTATCGAACAAGACTGACGCTCTAGTCTTGTTTGGGGGTGATTCTCATCACCCAATTTTCTGCCGCCCCGCGCCATCATTGTTCTTTTCCTTAGGGTGAGAATGGACCGGTCTGGCTGAAGACATTAAACTTAGCGCTACCGGGAGGCAGCCCGCGTTTCTTGTACTAGTCTCATCCTGTTTGGGGGTGGTGTTTCACATCACCCTATGCTTTATCATTCTTGTAGACTTGTACATTTTTTTTTTCACTTCTTACTCAGGTTTATTCTTGGATTCCCATATCCACTTCATTAGCGGTTCATTCTGGTAATCTCTTTCCTACCTTATGCTCTCAATTTTAAAAATCATTTTACCTAACATCGAGGACGATGTTCCTTTTTGTTTGGGGGTGGGGAATTTTATCAAAATCGTACCTCTTTTGGAAAATTTTGAGTTTTAAACCCGATTTTTAAAATTTTCGTGCAGTTTCTTTCATCTCACTCAATGATGTGAATTTTCAATCATCCATCTTTCTAAGTCAAGGAATCAAGCTAGAGAATATTTTTTCTAAATAGCTTATGTAATACGTAACAAGGCATTTTGCACTATGAATTTCTAGACTCAACAAAATTTGCGCACTTATCACGTCGTTACGTTTAGAGTTGAGGAGTACTACAATTCTAAAGAGAACCTTAAGGATCACTAGTAGATACTTTAGCCCGTGAGATTTGTGCCTTTCACCATTTTTGAGTGTTTTACGCAATCTCCGAGTCACAAGTTGATTCAACTTCTTTTGGGTCCGCACTTTAATTGTCGTATGATCTCATTATCTTTCATAAAATTTTGGCTTGATCACCGAGAACGACATCACTTTCGAGTTGTAAGAAACGCGTGTCTTGATATTTGTCCCGATCACTAGGATTTTCACTCATACACCAACCAAATTCTATTTATCATACATTCATACACCTTCCATTTTCCATATCATCACCATATACCATATCGCCCATTTCCATATCCACAGAGAATAGTGTTGAAAGTAAAAGGAGAAGATCCGTCATAGAGAGTGTTTGCATTTTTAGCGAATATCTCTCCCAAAGCCGATTCAGATGGATAAAAATTTGATACAAATCTATGTTGGGGTTATTTGTATTTTTAGCAGATTTATCTCATACATTGATGCGTATTTGGAAAAGAAAAAAAAAATATAAAAAAAAAAAAAGAAAACAAAAAAGAAAGTAAAAAAAAGGGGGAGATGATCTATCATAGAGAGTGTTTGCATTTTTAGCGAATATCTCTCCCAAAGCCGATTCAGATAGAGAAAAATTAAATACAAATCTATGTTGAGGTTATTTGTATTTTTAGCAGATTTATCTCATACATTGATGTGTATTTGGAAAAGAAGAAAAAGAGAAAGTTGCAGTCAAGAAATAAAGACATTTGTTCGTCTATGAGTGATACACTCCTCTCAAATATCCACCATCCATCCATCCATCATATCATCATCCCATCCTATCCTACCTACCTCATCCCAAACAACCCACATCATCATATCCTTCCTATTTCATTTCATTTCCCCTCACCCAATCATCCCCTAGGTGTTCGGGCAAATGAAAGTCAACGTGGTGAATAACTCGACGTTCTCACTATAGTGATTAGCATTCTTTCATGAGATCAATTTTATTTCTATATGTTCGTTCTTTCTTATGTGTGTGTGAGACGTTTGAACTTGCTTACATTTACTCACCTCCTCACACACAAGAGCGATACACTACCCTAATCTCGAGAGTTCGTTTGAGAGTGATATATCCGTGAGATTTTGAAGTTGAAGCGTTGATTCCGACAAGGCAATCTAGGAATTACTCTTATGATACTCGACCCGTTTTGACTGATTCACACTACACACGTTGAGATCTAAGGAGGATGTGCCTTGTGTATTTACTTAGCTTAAAATTTTTACAAATTCTAGCTTGTATTTCTCAAAATATTTCTTATGTGATGGATTGTGCGATTATTCTACGTCTAATAAGAGATTGACTGCCTTTCAATAAATTTTTGCAAATAAGAATTTTGTGGGTATATTCCCTGCAAACCCTCACGAGACATAACTCGTCCTGTAGGGCAACCTATAGGTTTAAAGGCTTGTTGCACATGCTAAGTGCAATCGCAAGTGCCCGCGAAAGTGGTACATTTTTGGTTTCTTATCTTTCTCTTTCTCTCTATCTTATTGCTCGAGGACTAGCAACGCTCTGTTTGGGGGTGGTGTGATAAGCACCCAAAACTGTACAATTTATACCCCGAATAGATGTACTTTAGTTGCTAATTCTCGACAATATGAGTCTTATGTGCTTAAATGTTTATTATGCAGGCTTAATGCACGTTGCGGTGTTCAAACGCGTATTTCAAGGCAATTGTGCATTTAATGGAGCTAATTCCCTCTCTCGTACCCTAACCCGAGCCTAAACCTAGCCCAAACTTACCCCGAGCCTGTGTGTGTTTTAGTTGTGCCCTTTTATTATTTTTTAGATTTTTAGTTTGAGTCATTTTAATTTTAGGATTATTTTAGAATTTTTTTAGATTTTATTTCCTATTTTTAGATTTTATTTCTATTTTTATTAATATAATTTTATTTTATTTTATTAAGTTTTTAGTTTTAGTTTTTATCTTATTTTATTTTACTAGGATTAGTTTTTAGGAATTTAGTTTTATTAGATTTTATTTTTTTTATTTATTAGGACTTTAGTTTTAAGTTTAATAGATTTACATTGTTATTTCTTTTTAGTTTTATTTTTATTGAGTGTTGATTTTAATTTTTAGTATAGAAATTTAATTTTTAGATTTTTAGTTTTTATAAGTTTTATTTTATTACTTAGATTTTATTTTTATTTTTAGTTTTATTTTATTAGGGTCCAAAATAATACACACACTACCCAACTTATCCTACACACCTATACCCACTAACCTAACCTACACCCACTAATCTATCCTACACCCTCACCCTCACACACATTCCCCTACACCCACACACACCATAACCTACACCTCATCATCTTCTCCAAATCACCCATCTTCTCTCTCCTCTCTTTAAACAACCACCTCCATTAACAACCAACTTAAACCAATCTCTCTCCTCAAAACCAACCACCATTCTTCCACACCCCATAGCAACCCACCTAACTCAGTCCATGAACTCCGGCGAGCTCAACTCCTACCGCCGGCAGCCCCGTTCCCATTGACCATCACCCCCGACCTCTCTCTCAACTCCGGCGTCCAACTCAAACTGCGACCCCCCCTCTCTCTCTCTCGTCGCGATCGCAGCCAGCCCGACCACCTACCGCCGGTACCCACTTCCGATCTCCTACCGGCGTCAACCACACCTTATACCTCCGGCCATGGCAGCTTCCACATCACCCCATCCAACCCAATTCCTTTTTCAAAGATCTAAACCCACTACCCATGTCCATACCCATTTACACCCAAACCCATTTCAAAACCCAACAACCTCTAAGCCACTTTCCATATCCCATAAGCCAAAGACCCATTTCATTTCCCTCACACGATTACTTCACCTGCTAAATGTCCCAATCCCAAACCAAAAACAAATAAAGCCAAACTAATTCCCACATGTGCCTAATACCCACTTAAACCCTTTAACCCCATTATACCCCCAACTAACCTTTATCCATTTTTCCCAAATTACCCTCAATAACAAATCAGATTTTTCCAAATATTCCCTCACCTCACACCCCCATGCACATGTGTTATCACCTTATACACATGCACCTCTAGCCAATTCCCAAAAATAACCCCATGCTCCATGTGCCTATTATTTAAAGAGGATGAAGACCCATTTGAAGGGATCTCAAATTAGTTTTAATCTAGGTGTGATAAAATTCTCCCCACCCCTCTATGTTGAGTATTTGCATTTTTAGCAAATACCTCAATTTTTAGCAATTATTTCATAATAGATTGATGTAGTGAAATTTATCCCTTATGGGAGGTAAATTCTAACCCATTACTTTATGTTGAGATTTTGCATTTTTAGCAATTATCTCAATATAAATTAATGATCTAAGAATTTATTTCTTTGGGTGAATTCTAATGTATAATTTTATAATTTTAGGATTTGCATTTTTAGCAAATCTCTTTTATTATTTAATTATCCATTATGAATTCATCCATTATCCTTTTACTTTTTAGTTTGTAATTTTTAGTTTAGATTCAATAAATACATGAGTGAGGGATTATGATTGAGTGATTTTTAATGTGTAATTGAGAGATTGTTGATGCAAATGAAGATTCCATTTCAATTCAAGGCTCATATTGGTTTGATCTATTCCTCTCTTTTACTTTTAGTTTAATCATCTCATGCTTTCAATTATGTATCTCATATTTTTGGATGATGATTATTGAGGGCTAATCTCCCATTTATGGGATGAAATATTGAACCCCTCATGAGTCCAATTTTGTTAGTTTACTTATTAGGACAATTTTGTTTATCTCACCTTTCTTAAATTAGCTTTTACTTCTTAATTAGTAGTTATAAAAATTAGTATAGTTAGTTAGTTAAAATATTCCCTTGAAAAATTCATAAAAAAATTAGAAAAAGTAAAAATAAAAAAAAATATAATAAAATGAAAATGAATCTATATATATGTCCTCTCCAATTTTTTGTTTCACCCTTAGATATGGATTGACTCCCTTACTTACCGCTACACTTGAGATTGTTATTATTTGTAGGTATTTGAGGTTTTGACTAACTTGGCTTTCAACAACGACATATACCCAAAAGCCTAGTTATCACAAGCATCGTTCATAGAAACTATCGAACATTAGTTATCAAAATATCATAACTATTGATCTTTACAATGTGACCAATTGGATTATTTATCCCTCCAAATGAACCTGTGCCCATGCAACCAAGCCAAGCTCGAGTATTTAATTATTATTTTTTTCTGTTTTTACAGTAATTATGATCGGATTTTCTGAACTCAGAGAGTTTTAGAATATGTTGAAGCTCGAGTCATCTATCTCATGAATCAATCTAATATGGAATAGAATGTTCGATGAATGGATTGAGTCAAACTAATGAAATGAGAGAGATCAGATGAAGACAGTACACAACAGCACAATCTGGAACATATAACAAGAAATGCCTACTACTTATATACAAAAATTTAGCACAGAACTATGTTTTATACACATTTACTTCTTTTTTGTTCAGATAAACGCAGGATTGCGAAACTCCTCCAACACATTCCCTGCTTCTTCATCAAACCCGCCAGTAAACTGCACCAAGTAGAAAACATGTCTTAAGAACTTTAAAAGAAAGGAAATATTCTAATGATAAGGGAGGGGAGTTTTGTAGTAGTTTACACACCTGATAAATTCGGAATATAAATCTCTTTCCTTGAAATAACATATAGTCCTTTGAAAACTCTTTTTTTGACTTTCCTTTGGATTGAAATTCCATAACTACCCTCTCCATGTACATCTTTGCCAAATTAATCGAGCTAGGCATTATCTGCAATTTACTTATTTGGTAAATCACCTACTATGCAAAAGCTGTTATGAAACATTTCACGTGACAAGAAAAAAAGAGGGAATACTTTTTTTGTTAGTAAAAGGAGAGAAATATGTATTTTCGAAAATTTGTTTGGAAGAGGCACCGTTTTTTACTAAATAATATAATATATGTATTTGAATTTGGGAAGGGGAACTTGCACCCCTCCCTGCCAAAGTGTATATGTCTCATATTGGCCATGAAAAAAAACACCACATACACAATTTAATTAATAGAAGACTGAGCTTATTAGGGAATTGACTATCACAACACATATATGGATTAAAACCGTTGACAAACTAAATCAAAGTAATTTGACAATTGTGTCAGGGACTTGGAATAGTAGGATATTTTAAACTATGATATAAATTTGTAGAAAATTCTCAAAAGGACCAAACTTGACTTAATATCCCATCATCACGCAGCCAATCCGTTGGTATTTGGAAGTCCTCGCAGTGACGCATCAATGAATCTCTCGTCCGAGTAAAGCTATATACAGTACGCTCCATTCTGGCAGTGGAAAACAGATGTTTATAAATTGCACCTACTAATACTACACAAACACACACCCACACCCACACCCACACCCACACCCACACCCACACCCACACCCACATATATATATGCACATATTATTAATTTCTCTTAAAAATGAAGAAATTTAAGGTTCTTACCTCTCAGACAAGGCCAATATTTGCTTCAATGCAATGGCACATGGCAATTGGCGATCATTCTTGTAATTACGAACTTCGGACTCCAAATTCTTGAGATCTTCATACCATAATGATGCCTCACGTAATGCATCGGCTTTCTTTTCAGGCCAATCGGAGTGCTCTAGGACGGCCCTTTTGTCATCCTTCCGAGACAGAAAAAAAATCCACTCAGATTGTAAAAAAATCCATAAATAAAAATTCAGTAATTAATGTTAATTATCATCTTACAAGTAAGCACATTTCATTATCCGGCCACTTCACAAATGCCACCACGTCTTCAATATCCTCATATACAGCACAATTGACCTCTCTTATTAAGGTGTTCACAAATTCCCCTCGAGTCCCACCATCTTCATCTGTCTAAAAATACAGAATAGTGGTTAGAAATACAGAGCATGCTATATCATATTATATCAGTTATGTTACAGTTTAGCTATTTTAACTTTCGAGTAAATTATTTTCAGGAGGATAAAATATAAATTAAATTCCAAATTCATTTTCACATAAAAATAACATTGCAATTCAATTTGTAATCCATGATCCACTAAACATAATCTAACTCAAATGGAGTCTAGACCATAATTTCTTTGATTTTCAAAGTGGAAACATCTTATCACTAAATTTGTTTTCTCATGGCCATTGGAAAGACCTTACTTGAACGTGATGCACAATTAAGGTAACATGTTGACACTTGAAGTGGAAAATAGGTAGGTCCTAGGTTAAAGTTTGCCTTAAATATATCCAAAACTAAAATAAACGATACAGATTAAAAGAAAAAAGTCACACCTGTTCTAGTGTGAGGGTGAAAACGATACTCCCAATGGCCAAAGTTACGTTTGACTTGTTCAAAATGTTATTACAATTGATGACTAATTCTCCCACTAGAGTTGGTATGCTCTCAAAACATAATTTGCAATGTGTTACCTGCAGAAAGTGGAAGTTACTTAATCAAATTATTTGAAGCCCAAAGTATAAGATTAAATATGGTGGAAAAAATAGATAAACAAGGAGGTGACACAAACAGATGATACTAATTAGAACACAATAATAAAATTATAGGTTTGAAAGGGTGAAAAAAAGGTTAATGGTTTTAAATCTCAGAAATCATTTGAGAACAAGCCAATATTGAAAAACGTATGATCTCTTACACTTGGACCAGCAAGCAAGGATGTTTCCAACATCTGTAATAG
This sequence comes from Sambucus nigra, assembly GCA_949130495.1. Taxonomy (NCBI): domain Eukaryota; kingdom Viridiplantae; phylum Streptophyta; class Magnoliopsida; order Dipsacales; family Adoxaceae; genus Sambucus; species Sambucus nigra. The sequence goes on from OX422218.1 coordinate 351,105,798, forward strand.
CAGCACAACCCCCCTCAAAAGAACCTATGAGGAAAAAAAAGGAAACAAGATCATAAACATTTAAAATCAATCTATTTTGTCTCATTTACAGAGCTACCTAGCGAATCAAGCTCGCATTCTTGAAATTCAACATTTTGTCAAGGATTTTACTTCATTTAAATTATTTTATTCTATTTTGTATTTCGTATGCAGCTCAATTTTCTCAACCAAATCTGGCCTTTGGAAAATCTTTTGATTTTATAAGATTACCAACAGTTTTTTCTCTATTTTCTTATTAGACAAGTGAAAAACAGTAATTGTGAGTTCAATATGTTAGATAAGACAACTTTTCATACAATTTTCATTTTAGTTGGAAAAACAGAATGATCCCATATCTCTAATACTTCTACTTTTAAGTACTTGGTCTTCAACATTTATAGAAAAAACACTATATCATTATAACAAACTAACAAATACCTGTCGAATAGTTCGTGATGAGCAAGTCTCCTATTTCAAACTGAAAAAAGAAGTTCCATGTAAAAAAATGTCAATAAATGTTTCACGTGAATTGTTAACTAAATTTGGAGATATATTGTCAAAAGCTGTAAAAAATCACATATACACCTCACAGCACACCCCAGAGATGGAGCAGCAACCAAGTGATGTAGAAGCAAGCATGAAAGTCTAGAAGCAAGAGGGAATAATAGGTTTACCATTATAACTATTACATGGAACTGTAAATGGCACAAAAAAGCAGGATATATCGACCTGCTTGTAATGCACTATGGCTCTGGTTCAGATATTGGAATATAAAGAAATAAAAATTAAATTTCATACTCATTTCACATAAAAGTAACTTTTCAATTCGATCAATAATTTATATCAGCTGAAAATAGTATATTTTAAACAGGGCCTATGCTTTTGTGATTTTCATTGGGGGGTCGTTTTATCATCAAAAAATTTCGTTGTGACCATTTGTACCACCTTACTTGAGTTTTCTTATGAAATAAAAGGAACATGATGACACTTGAAGTATCAAATAGCTAAGTCCTAGTACAAATTTTGCCTCCAAAAGTTTAATTTTCATAAAATAAAAAATAAAACAATACATGTTATGCTTACAACAAAAATCAAACCTGTACTGGGGTGAGAGTGAAAGTAATACTCCCAACGGTGATTGTAAGGTTTGGCATGTTCAAAACGCTATTGCAGCTCAGTACCAATTCTCCCATTGGACTTGGTAAGCCCTCAGAAATCTGTTTAAAGTAAGAAAATCATATTCGGTACAGCATTAAATTGCAATTTGTGGGGTTTTTAATAAAGGTTACAATATTTTATATATCACCTGATTAGCATAATTTAGTACTATTGACATTATTTCTTTCTATTTCAGCTGGTTTTGGACCCAAACACTGGCCTGTTCAAAGGCAGTGCACAAAGTACGATCCCCATTGTTCACCCTTTCAATTACTGTTTTGATATTAGAACTGCAAGGAATTATCATCTGAAGATTAGGCATGCTGAAATACTTCGCAGAAACATCTATAATTATAGATAATTAGAGACATTTCATTAGTATATATTCTTAACTTAGTGATTTTCACTTCTTTTCTTTTACTTCACCAAAAAGTCCCTTAGTGGAGGTGATACGAAACATTTTTGCTACATTTGCTTTCAAGGATTTTCAAATGGATGACCAGATTTCAAGCTAAGGTCTAATGCTCAATAGCTCTAGTTTGGATCTCCCTTCCTTTTTCTACCAATTATTTTCTACTCTAAGTCCGATATATCCTAGATAACACAGTTAGTTGGTAAGCCTCTAAAAAGGTATGCGTATACAGTTTCAATTAATAGACTTAATTTGACGCATGTTTGGATTGAACTGGAAACAGGTGAATTATATAAAAAAAAAGAATAATACAAACAGTTGAATTCATTTGAAGGGATATTGGGGAAAATCAATTTCCCTCCAAATTCATAAGTTGGTTAATGACCTGGTACTACTAGATTCTCAGGGATCTTTAATCCTCTCTGTGCTTATCATTGAAGTTTTTAATCAGCTCCTCCTTACAAAAAGCTCCTTGGGATCTTTGAATGCCGATCTTTTATGTAAATATCCTATCTTGAGCTTGACTAACTTGTGTTTTTCAGTTCATGTAATGATGTTTACCTATCCAGCTTAAGGAAATTTTTATTCCATTTCTTGGGACCGGAGCAAATTAATGGTTATCACAAGACCAGGCGTGGAACTGTGCAAGAGCAGTTTTATGTTTGCAGGATAGGATAAGCCTGATCAAGAGCAGGTAGGCCTTTTATTTTGAAATGAGTTTTAGTTGGAAGTTCAAGTGTATTGGATAAGGGTGCATCATCTTTCCTCTGAAAGACCAGTAGTACCATAACCCAAATATCCTCGCAGTTCCTTTAGAATATGGGATAGAATCGAGAGGTGGTTGGGAGAAATCGGCTTTCCCATTGGAGGAGGGGGGACTTGGTTTCAAGAACCTAAAATGGTGGAACATATCTCTTAACTTTTACCATTTCTTGAGATCGGCTAACAGAGAGAACAATAATAATTTACGACGCAATTGGATATGGAAAAATGGAATCAAGAACAAGTCCATTTGGGCTATGGAGGTCCCACAAGATGTCTCGCGGATATAGAGAGCTATCTTGAATAGAAGACCCCAATACACCCCTTTTATCCAACAAGATGTTTTGCGGATATAGGAGCCACTCCCAATGCGTATTTACCATTAAACACGCTTATGATGATCTTAGGCTAAGAGGGGAGAAGTTTTTGTGGGACAAAGTGTTTTGGTGTCCCAAAGATGTTCCATGGAAAATATTTATCATTAGAGAGTTCTAAGGAATAATTTAATCACCGTGAAGAATCAGATTATAAGGAAAAGTAGATTCAAGAACATTATATAAGACATTAAAGAGTTGAGTAGATCAGAATGAGCTGAAAAAATGAATCAGGTAAAGTGGGAATTGTTCAAATAGTTGAGAAACACCTTTCAAAGGTGAACTAAACAAAGAAAAAAGTGCATTTGAAAAACATTAGTTTGGTTGTGTTGTTGAGTTAGGAAACTAAGAACTGTTAGGGTGTGTTTGGTTGATATGGAAATTTTTTCCATGAAAAAATAGTTATTTTGACTTGTTTTGCTTTTGTAGTACTTTGATTATGAATAATTCAGTAAGAACAACACTCATTCGCATCTCAAACCTCATTTTTAGTGGAAAATATTTCTTATTCGTCCACCAAAAAATTGGTTTCCATGAAAAATAGGAAAAGTAAGACCAAAAACTCATATGTTTTTTCACACATTTTCCAACTTTTCATCCAAATAAACTATTTTTCACGCATTTTTCATGTTTGCAATCAAACGTACCCTTAATGATTTACATTAATCCCCTAGAGGTACATAAAAGATGAAGAGAAAAATTGGTAAATACAAGAAAGATAAGGACATTCTCGTAAAAACAAGACAAGTAGACTTGACGCAGAGTTAATAAAGCCCCAACGAGGAGACTAAATAAGCTTTAGAATTTATAACGCTTCAGAAGTAGTTCATTTCGAGCCAATGGTGGATTTACATGACAGTAATAGTATCCAAAGAATACTGAAAAAGGTGAATACCTCACAGAGTGGGACCCATTGAAAACACATAAATCATTCTCTGAACATAGTTTGTCATGTGTTACCTGCACAAAATAGATGTTATTTGAATTTTTTTACTTGAAATTTAAAATGATATAAACTTAAATATGGTAGAAGCAAGAAACTTAAAAAGTGAAACAAAACCATACCATATCTCCATATTCTTCTTTCCCAATGCCATGGCTGATCTCACACACAACAGTCTGACATTGACAGAATAATTAGAACACAATACCAAAACTATTGTTTTGAAAGTGAAAAAAAATGAAAAATGGTTTTTACATTAGGGATATTCTTATGAGAATAAACTTATTGTAAAATTCAACAAATCAGCTAACATTTCTAGTGTCTTACCCCAAATATATTTTCACTTAACAACTAGTACAAAACAATTTCACCCAACTCGTATTCTATCTCATTTGATATAAAAATATATAAACAAAATAAAATGAATATTATAGCTCAAAGTTCTTTTTTTCAGTATTGTCCAATTCAACAATCTGAATTTCAGAGTCCTCTTCTGCCACAATGCCATGGTTGACATTGACAGAATAATCAGAACCCAATACCAAAATTACAGGTTTGAATGAGAAACAAGGAAATCTAAGGGTTATTTGTGTTTTGGGGTCTGCTAGTTACTAATAACATGAGCTTAGGGTCTAAAGTTTTTACTATTTCCCTTTGGGGTCCATTTTGTGACACGTTTTTATGAGAATAAACTAATAGTAAATGTGCACAAATCTGCCAAGATTTCTAGTTTCTTACATTAATCTTATTTTCACTTCATTACACCATGTTTTATAATAAAAACAGGATTAATCATTTTCTTGGAATCAAAACTCTCAATAAACAAACTCTTATTCTTAGTATCACAACTATATACGACCCTTACAAAATAAATTTCACCCACTTCTATCTCGTTTTATATATAAATGCATAAAATACTTCCCAAAGGTAATTCTAATGACCAAAGTTTAATGCACAAAATGATATTAATATAATACCTCAAAGTCCACTTTTTCATGTTCGGCCAATTCCGTTCTCACTAATCCTTCTGCCTCAATGCCATGGTTGATTTCAGGCACAATATTCTGACATTGGCAAAATAATTAAAACATGAAACCAAATCTATTGGTTTAGAATGGGAAAAAAATTAAAAAAGTTTTTTAAATCCCAGAAATTTTTCTAAGAATAAACCAATAGTAAAGTGCACAAATCTGCCCCATTTCTAGTTTTTATTTGAAAAATAAGAAGGTTTTGTATTTTCCAACTTTTGGTGCCTTTGATTGTCTATTTTTTGGGGAAAAAGTTCAAGTTTGCTTTACGCTTATTTTTACTCGATCACTCCATGTTTTATTGTAAAAACTGAATTAGTCATTTTTCCAGAATCAAACATTCTCAATAAACAAAATCTCATTCTAAGCGACACAACTACTAACATCTCATGCAAAACAATCTCTCCCAACTTGTATAATCTATCTCATTTTATACTAAATGCATAAAATATATCCAAAAGGTATATCTTTTCAATTGCAAAATTGAACTCAATTCTAATGAGCAAAGACATGCTCAAAATGAAGTGTATGATACCTCAAAGATTTGTTGTAAATATTACCCCTCTCATATTACATATCTTTTCTACAAAATACATCACACACACACACACACACACACACACACACACACACACACACACACACACACATATATATATATATATATATATACACACACAAAATGTATCTCTTTTTAGTACCTTAGAGTCCTCTTCTTTTTCATGATTGTCCAACTCCACAATCTCAAACTCAACATTGTTTGAAGGAGAATTTTCAATCTTCATTTTTTTTTTCCATCTTTTGAGAGATTAAAGAGTCGAACTTTTCAGAATGGCTTGCATTTTCAGCCTCAAGGAAATTAACCCTTCTCAAAAGATTATATTTATCTTCATTTTTCAACTCTAATTCCCTCTTCAAACAAAGAAAATCAGAAAGTTTTGGCCTTCTTTCATATTCAAATAATTTTTTGGAAAACAAATAAGTATTTTGAGTGCTGATTTTCTTTTGCTTTCTAGTACAAAAACAATGCAACATTTTGGTAAGAGCTATTAACTTAGCCATGGTGTGAGTTTTCAATGTGAAGGAAATATGAGCTTGTTATGGGTGTTTATATAGATTGCACAATTATGGGCGTCTTTTATTTTTGGCGGGCATGATATAAATGCTATGTAATAACACAAGGGTAGTTTTGGGTTTTTGGTCGACTCTTACCATTTGAATTCCTAATTTTCTGCTTTTCTCTATAAATGTTATGTAATAACACAACGGTAGTTTTGGGTTTTTGGTCGACTCTTACCATTTGAATTCCTAATTTTCTTCTTTTCTCTATAAATGTTATGTAATCACACAAGGGTAGTTTTGGGTTTTTGGTCAACTCTTACCATTTGAATTCCTAATTTTCTTCTTTTCTCCTTATTTGCAAAAAGAACAAATTGATAATTTTTTTTAGTGTCACGAGTTAGGATATTTAGAATGCAAATTTGTAAACTATATCAGCATTTTATTATTACTATTATTAGAGTGCCATCTTAGTTCCAAATTTGGAAGTGAAAATGGTTATATATGTTATGTAAGAATACAAGGTGGTTTTGGGTTTTGGGTTTTGAGTTTTGAGTTTTGAGTTTTGATTCAACTCTTAGCATTTAAATTCCTAATTTTCTCCATTTCTCCATAACTTGTATGAAAAGCAAATTTTATAGGGTTACGAGTAAGACAGCATAGACTTAGAACAATTGATAATTTTTTTTGGTGTCACAAGTTAGGATATTTAGAATGCAAATTTGTAAACTGTATCAGCATTTTATTATTACTATTATTAGAGTGCCATTTTAGTTCCAAATTTGGAAGTGAAAATGGTTATATATGTTATGTTAGAATACAAGGGTGGTTTTGGGTTTTGATTCAACTCTTAGCAATTAAATTCCTAATTTTCTCCTTTTCTCCATAACTTGAATGAAAAGCAAATTTTATAGGGCTACGAGTAAGACAGCATGGACTTAGAACAACCTAGTGCATTTTTGGATAATTAGAGTGCAATTTTGTAAAAATATTTATTATTTTTATTATTATTATTATTATTATTATTATTATTATTATTATTATTATTATTATTATCATTATTATTATTATTATTATTATTATTATTATTATTATTATTATTATTATTATTATTATTATTATTATTATCAGAACAAATTGTTTTAATTTAAGGTCACGAGTTAGATAACATAGACCTAGAACAATATAATACATAGTAATTAGGATAATTAGAGTGCCAATTTGTGAACATATTATTATATTATCAGAATTATTATTATTGTTATTTTAATTAATATTATTAATATTAGAGTGCCATTTCAGTATCTAAACTAGGGAATGAAAGCAACTCATTTCTGACTTTTTGGGCGGGTATGATATATATGCCATTACTTTTTAGGTATGCTTATTTCTTTTCGAATTTAATTAAAAAGATCATTTTCATAGGATTCTGCTTTTGTATTCTGGAATTATATATTTGTATCAAAAAATTTAATTATTACGATTCTCAAAGATACATTTCTAGGATATTGAGTAATTCTTAATAAATTCAGAAATTCGAAATTATAGAATGTATGTTTATTCTATTTTTGCCTTAAAATCTCACATAAAGTGTATGCACCATATATACATATATATAAGGAGACACTCCAATATATCTCCTAGCAACATACTTATAAATATATCCATTTTTTAAAAAAAATTAAAAAAAATGTATTTTCTATCAAATTTGGTATACATGATCACCATAATGAGAAGATCGTCTACAATAAAAGTCATCAAAAATTCAATCCGCAAGTGGATGAAATGAAAATTGAGTATATATGTGAATTTTCGACCGTCCAAATATTTTGCCATCATCCCACCCACTTTCAGGTTAAATTTTTTGATATTTTTTCTGCAGATGATCTTTTTATTATATAGATCATCTATACCGAGTTTGGTTAAAAATTTAATTTTTTACTATTTTAAAAAATTGGTATGATTTTAGGGAATGGTAAGTGAGATATGTTAGAGAGCATGACTCTGTGTGTGTGTATATATATACACATACACACACACGCGCACGCACACACACACACATAGAGGATATTGAGTGATTCTTAATAAATTCAGAATTTTGAAATTATACAATGTACGTTTATTCTTGTGGGGTGCAAACCGCATTGGTTCAAATTTCAGTGTCCCAAGTAGGTCCAACCTGGAAATATAAAGCGTATCATTAAAGTTAAGGTTAATACCCTATGGGATAAACTTGAAGGGCTCAATCTTGTTATCTATAATCTCGGAGGAGATTAACATAGATCAACAAACGAGCTAACCAACAACTAAGAGAATTTCAACATAACTCAATCACTTCTATTGCTATAAATAAAACCTACACCCGGGGCATTGGGGCATGTAATTCTTTGTTCTCGAATTATAAAGAATTAATATACAGAGAGAAATTCCGTGGACGTAGGCAGTTGACGAATGATGTAAATCCTTTTGTTGTGAGACTGCTTTAATCCTTGTTTGGTTTTAAATTATTTAGATTCATTCATTGTGATTAATTGCACTCACAATTGGCGCCGTATTTGGGAAACGATTCTTTTTACTAAGCAAATCAAAACTAGCAAGTTAAGGATGCCTCACTCTCACAGTGCAGCTATTACGGGCGATCAACAAGACAAACTCTCACTACACAAAGTCAAGTCTGAGGTCCACTGGACAAAAATTAGGCCATTGGCCACCATGATTCCTCCCATGAGAGCATCCCTCTGAGAAAAGCAACGAGCAGTTGAGATCAACTCAGATCTCGCATTTGGTCGATGTTTATGAGGAATGACTTCATTAGCAAGAGGAGGTAACACACCTTAAGATGGTAAAAAATGGGTGTCTCCAACGATGTCTGGAAAAAATGGAGCGAAAGCTCCGTGGAGATAAACGTAAACAAGGTCCTAAAAGGCGTGAGGCATGGACGAGGTGTACACGTCAAGCCTCAATCCTTAAGAGCCTAGGCGTATTAAGACGTTTTCCCTTTTTTTTTATTATTTTAATTATTCTAAGGCTAGTAATATAATAAAATAATACGTCCCTTGAATTTTGAATATCTATCCGTATGTTTAGTAGCCATCTTTCTCATATGCATGATCCATAATCAATATATAAAATGTATTTCTCAATATTTAATAGGCAATATATAAACTGTATTTTTCATAATTCAATAATCATTCAATAATCAATAATCAATACTAAATGATTCAATATAAGAAATGTATTTTTCACCTTTTAACTTTCAAATGAAACATATAGACTTTTGGTTAGAAGTTGGTCGTCAATGTTCGGTTTCTTTTTGGATGAAAGGAAAGAGGTTTGGAATACCATTTATCTTTTGATTATTTTGAACAAAATATTGGTCCATTTTTATAAAAAAGAAGTCTTTAAAATGCGATATCGTTTCACTAAAGCATTTTTGTTTTAAAAAAAATGTGCCTTAAGACTTTTACCAAGAATAATGCATAAAAGGCTTAAGGCGAGGCATTTCTCCCAAGTCTCAAGCCTAGGCGTGCCTAGGCGGAGCCCTCAATTATTGGGATGGTAGCGAGGAAGACAGAAGGAAAGAAGGATCCCTCCCTCTCTTTCTCTCTCCCTTTTTTTATGGTCCAGTATTGGATATAAAATTGATCGTCATCAAATGGGGTAGCACGAAGAGATAGAGTCGCCAAACTATTTTTCTCAAAACAGGCAAATGAATGTTGTCGCCTCAAGAGAACTCATCAAGATCAAACTAATGCATAAGAAACCAAATAATTCGAAGCTCCAGGGACTAAGTTACGGAATGGGAATGTGTTAGGCACACATTCCTACCTTTAGATCTCTCATATGCTAATGTTAATCTTCTCCTTTTTTCTTTGTGTTGTGTGTGTGCATGTGTATAATATAAGAAATGGGAGAATGGAATCATCTAACTCGCATCATGAAATGGTTGGAGCGGGCTCATCCATAGCAGTGTACCCAAAAATAATAATAATAAAAAATAGGATGTAAGTGTTTGTCGAATCATAAATCGCTATGAAAGAGCGAGTGTGCATATCGAACGAGACAAAAGTATGTAGGAGTCTAAGACTCGCAAAAGTAGATATGATAGGATTTAAGAATTATATATAAACATGAAAAAGGATGACTTGGATCCTGAGATTGGCCCAAGAAGCCCATGTAGACCAACGTGCATCAAAGTTCACATAGTTCATAAATAACATAGGGGCGGGGTTAAACCCATAAATCCAAATGTGGGACTCCTCTTATGTGTATGTGAAGAAAATGTGTTTTAAGAGTGCAAATGTAAAAATGGAAGTTTTTATTTTTTGGGGTTTCTTATGAAAATAGATTATGTGCAATATTACTAATATAGAGTGAAGATTAGTTGATGTGAGATAATTAAACAAATGCACAAAATAGAAATAAGATGAATAACATTAGAATGAATAAACTAGAGAAAGGGAGTGATAAATGGACCTCCTTATGGATGCTTGTTGCTGAATTTGGAATCTAAGTGTCCTAATTTTGAAATGGTATGAAGGTGATGGTATAAGGTGATGTGGATAACTAAATGAGGTAAAGAGGCAAGGTAAGAGAATGTTAGAAAATGGACTTTTCTTGGGAAAAAGAAGGCTCTGATTACGAGGTGAATCTTTTCTGATTACTGAGAGGGGTGTTAAAAGGTCACGTGGTAGGGTGGGGTCATGGACCTTTTTATATAGGCTAAGGGGGGTGCCGATCGACATGTTCCATGGCCTTCCTATCAGCATAAGTCCTACCTTGCTGGGTGACCAAGCATAAATTCTTCTGAATTTAGCCCCATAAGTTAGTGATTTTGATATCTCGAACGATGTAATTGAATCATTTTTATCCCATATCATTGACATTGATTAATTCTAATGAGTACCCCGAGTTTCGTGTATTTTTTATGGATTTTACAGGTATTTAGTGTAAGGAAAGAAAGAAATCGGAAGAAAGGAAGAAAAGAAAGGAAGACAAGTCAAAGGGCAAAAGCGTAAATTTACACCCAGAGTTCGGATTCGAAACCTTAAGGAAAGTTGAAGATCCTTGTTTCATAAGAGTATTGGAAGAAATGACAGTTAAATTGGAGCTCGAGATCAAAAGTTATGACCAGTCAAAGATGTAAGAAAAAGTCAAACATGAAGAAAATCGGACCGATCCGGTTTACCTCGGACCGATCCGAAATGTCACATTTTCAGTAGACCCCGGATTGATGCCAAACTGATGGCAAGAGAACCGATCCGATAGCATCCGGACCGGTCCGGTATAAATAAAAAAGAACCGATCCGGGGGAAATAAAAGAGAACCGATCCGATGGGATCCGGACCGGGCCGGCTGATAAAATTCCTGGCATTAATTATGGAGCTCAAAAGGTGAAAATCTTGGAATATCTTGCACAACCCATCAATTTTAGCTATCAAATTCGTGCTAGTTGGTGCTATAAAAGGCCAAGCCTACATCCTTCCAAGGGGAGTCGAATTCTAGAGAGATATAGTCAGATTTTAGAGAATTTTTTAGACAAATTTCATATTCTTAGAAAAGCCCTAATTTGTAAGTTTGAGGAACAAGACTTATTTCTGGATTCAATCATCTCTTTTCTCTAGTGCAGATTTCAAGTATCAAATTCCATTCCCTTAATTAGTCTCAATTCAATTTTCACTTGTTTTGTAATTTTTGTTTTACAATGTTTCTTAGATCCACAATTATATGCATTGATATAAATTTGTTTTCTCATCAAACCATGTCTAGCTAAATTGTCAAGGGTTGGGGTATATGAACTCATTCCGAGGTAAATTACTCATATAGAAAATAGAGGGTAAATTAAATATTGACCAAATCGTGTATGGAAATTATACAAACATAGCCGATCTTTTAATCTCTCTTGCCCTAGGTACTTGGGATGTTTAAGAAGACTATGCAAGTATAATTGTCTATTCACCGCTTTGTATTTACCTTTGATTTCATATGATGTGGGCTAGTTCCCTCCTATATGTAATGCTTAGGATTTATAAAGATTGGATTTAGTCAAGAATTTCAATTTACAATTCTAGTATTCTATACGGTAATTTACTAACGTTTGAGGGATTGTACTCCACCCTAATTTCTCTCATTTTTAAATCTAATTGTTTTTGTGAACGTAATTTATTTTCATCAATTAGAGATTCCAACCATCAATCATCTTTTCTTTTCTTTTGAGAAACCACTCGATGGATAAATAACTTTTCTTACATAATTCTCAATTGCCAATTTTTGATCCCTGTGGAGACGATCCCGACTTGTCGAATTACTACTAACGTGACAGGCTTGCACTTGAGCCTAGAAAGAATGCAATTTTGAGACAAATTCTTAGTCGCGTCAAGTTTTTGGCGCCGTTGCCGGGGATCGTCAATTGGTAATTCTTAGGAAACTGATTTTAATCCAAAAGTGATTTACAAAAAAAATTCATCTCATCTCTTATAAGATTACATGAAAAATCCACCTCTCACCCAAGTCCACGTAAATCTTATTGCCGAAGCTAGTTCTGAAAATTCTCACACCACCGATTCTCCACACTTTTGGGTTCCACCTCCTTCGCCGAATAATTCAATCACAAGTCACACTTTGAGTCAAACACCGAGTGGAAGTTTTGAATCGTTTGGTAGTAATATGTTTGTGCACGGTAGTATTGGTGTTGGTGCTGGAGAAGAAGAAATACCATATATTCCCATGAAAGATCTTTTATTTTTGGAGCGAACTGTTACCCCTGGTTGCATTTTACTCCCGTATAATGTCGGTCAGTTCCACTTTCGGAATGGGATGATCCAAATTCTTCCTACATTTCATGGGATGGATTCTGAAAAACCATGTCTCCATATTAGAGAGTTTGAGGAAGCATGTGAGACGTTTGGTGACCAAACTTACCCACAAGATGTTATCTGATTAAAGCTTTTCCCATTTTCCTTAAAGGATAAAGCTAAGACTTGGCTATGGTCACTACCTCCGAATTCTGTTTTATCCTGGAGATATATGCAAACTAAGTTCCTACCCAAGTTCTTCCCACAACACAAAACCAATTCTGTCAAAGCTCAAATACAAGCTTTTCAGCAAAATGAGAATGAGGCTTTCAATAAGTTTTGGGAAAGATTTCAGGAGTTAGTTAGTGCTTGCCCACATCATGGATTCGAAAAACATCATCTTATTTCATTTTTTCATCAAGGGCTTACTTTAGCATCTAAACAACTTGTTCAGATAATGTGCGAAAGACCTTTTTGGGAGTTAGACTCGAGCGATGCTGAGGCTCGTCTGAAATACGTAGCGGAGACTACGCAAGCATGGGATGTTTCTGACCCCAATAGTCAAAATAGAAATCGACAAGTGTCCAACTTGTCTGCTGCGTCCGGTATTTATCACTTGGACAAGGACACTTTGTTAGATCGTAAATTTGACGAATTGGAAAAGAATTTCAGAGACATGATTGAAGTTCGATTAAGAGAAGTAGCTGGACCCGTGCAAGCAGGAAAAGAGAAGGTGTGTGCCATTTGTACTGTTGGTCATTCTACCAAAGGATGTCCTACCATTCCTCCATACAAGGCAATGTACACTGAGCAGGTAGAAGCAATAGGAGGATTTTGTAGAAATTTTAATGTACCGCAAGGGAATACATACAATCAATCTTGGAAGAATCATCCCGGTTTCAACTATGGACAACCACAAGGTGGGATGGCTCCCAATCCACATGTGGCTTTGCCACCACCCCCTCCTCAATTTAAGCAAATGGCTCCTCCGATGCAACCTCCTATGCAGGCACCACCTCCTGGGCCATATGTCACTCCACCTAGAAGATCTCTTGAGGATAATCTGAATCAATTCATCCAATCTGAGAAGGAGATTAATGCTAAGTATGATCGAATAATGTTCACAGAAATTCATACTAGCATATCTAGGTTGCAATCTGCATTAAATACTCAGGAGAAGGGTAAATTCCCAGCTCAAGGCCAAAGACCCCCTCTTTAAGGGCAAACTACGGTTAGCTCTACTTCATCAGATTTGCCAGAATAATGTCAAGTTGTCACTACTCTACGTAGTGGTCGCGTAATTGATCTAGCGCCACCACCTCCCAAGGAATCTAAAGCTAAAGAAGATTTAGAACCTGAGGAGACCTCATTGCACATGGAAGATAAGGATGAAGGAGTTGAACCTGAAGTTGAAATAAAACCGCCCACTGCTGCTCCATTTCCTCAACGCTTGGCACCACCCCAAAAGCGCGCTTCACGTACTGAAGTGTTAGATGTTGTGAAGCAAGTGAAGTTGAACATGCCGTTTCTAGATGATATCTAATAAATTCCAGCATATGCCAAAGCCATCAAAGATCCTTTGACTATCAAACGGCAGCTTAGGGTGAAGAAGAATGTCTTTTTGGCATAAAATGTGAGCTCGGTCCTTCTTAATGATCTTCCACCAAAATTCAAAGATCCTGGTGCACCTACAATTTCATGTGTTATAGGGAAGAGTAGAGTCGGAAAAGCTTTGATTGATTTAGGTGCGAGTGTGAACATCCTTCCATACTCTATCTATAAGCATCTTGATTTAGGTGATCTTAACCTACCCGAATCACTCTACAGTTAGCAGATCGAATAGTGAAGTGTCTCGTGGGGTTGTGGAGGATGTGATAGTTCAAGTGGACACATTTTACTTCCCTGTTGATTTTTTCATTTAGGACGCGGAGCCTTCTCCCCATTCCAGAAATCATGTTCCCATAATTTTGGGTCGTCCATTTTTAGCAACTGCTAATGCTTTGATCAATACACGAAATGGCCAAATGCAACTCACTTTTGGAAACATGACTCTCGAGACTAATATTTTCAATGTTGCTAACCAAATGGGTGATGAGGAGGAAATTCATGAGGTTGACCTTATTGAAGAGGTGGTGGATGATCACATCGAAAAGATCATAGGTGGTGATGCACTGGAAGTTTGTTTGGTGCAAGGTGTTGAAAATAAGAGTTCTTATACTGAGTTTGAGCATGAAGTGGAAAATTTGGGAGCTTGGTTGCAAGAAGAAGTGAGTTTTGAGAAGTTGAGAGATGTTGATTGGATTTCTAGATTTGAGGAATTACCCCCGAGGGAGTCACTCATGATCCCCTCTGAAGAGAGATTTCCTAGTCTTGAGTTAAAGAAACTACCCTCTCATGTAAAATATGCTTTTCTGGGAGAAAATGATACATTTTCTGTTGTTGTTTCTTCCAGTTTAAAAAAAGAGCAAGAGGGCATGTTGTTGAATGTGTTAAGGAAGCATAGGAGTGCGTTTGGTTGGACTATAGTAGATTTGAAAGGTATAAGTCCTTTAATTTGTACCCATAAAATCTATCTCGAGGAGGAGGTGAAGCCCTCGCGGGAGATGCAAAGGCGACTAAACCCAACCATGAAAGATGTAGTTCGAGAAGAAATCATCAAATTGCTAGATGCTTGGATTATCTATCCCGTTTCAGATAGTAAATGGGTGAGCCCAATTCAGGTCGTTCTAAAGAATTCGGGTATGATCGTGGTTGAAAATGCTAAGGGATAATTAATACCTCAACGCACCACCACCGGGTGGCGTGTTTGCATTGATTATCGAAAGCTCAATGCCGAAACAAGGAAAGACCATTTTCCCTTGCCGTTTATCGACCAAGTGATTGAACGAGTAGCGAGCCATCCTTACTATTGTTTCCTAGATGGGTATTCTGGATATAATCAGATTGAAGTGGATGTACTTGATCAAGAAAAGATGACTTTTACATGTCCGTTTGGTACGTTTGCCTACAAATATATGCCTTTTGGGTTATGTAATGCGCCATCAACCTTTCAAAGGTGCATGTTGAGTCTCTTTAGCGACATGATAGAAAAAGGTCTTGAGGTGTTCATGGACGATTTCAGCTTCTTTGGTCCATCTTTCGAACAATGTTTAGCTAATCTTGAAAGAGTTTTATTCCGGTGTGTGGAAAAGGACTTAGTCCTCAATTGGGAAAAGTGCCATTTTATGGTCACTGAGGGTGTAGTCCTGGGCCACATAGTCTCATCTAGGGGAATTGAGGTTGATCGAGCAAAAATATAAGTAATAACTGAGTTACCCCTGCCAAAATCGCTTAAAGATGTGAGGTCTTTTTTAGGCCATGCTGGATTTTATAGGAGATCTATCAAATACTTTAGCGCCATCGCTAGACCTTTGACTAATCTTCTCATGAAGGACACTCCATTTTAATGGAATAACGCATGCCAAGAAGCTTTTGATAAACTCAAAAGCATGCTAATTTCTGCTCCTATCAAGCAAGCTCCCTATTAGTCACTCCCATTTGAGCTTATGTGTGATGAAAGTGATTACGCGATTGGGGCTGTTCGAGGACAAAAGAAAAGACAAGAAGGCTCATGTTATTTACTATGCTAGTAGGACATTATCTAGCCCCCAGCTTAATTACTCCACCACGGAGAAAGAATTACTAGCTGTTGTTTTCGCTCTCGACAAATTTTGTTCTTACGTTGTTGGGTCACCCATCATTTTCTTCACCGATCACTCGGCCCTCAAATATCTTCTGACCAAGAAAAATGCCAAACCGCGCCTAATCAGGTGGATCCTGCTCCTACAAGAGTTTAATCTCTCGATTTAAGATAAGAAAGGAGTAGAAAACTTCGTTGCTGACCATTTATCACGCCTCTCGTCCGACGTACCTATTGATCTCATCCCCATAAACGAGTATTTTTCAAATAAAAATCTATTTGCTACTTCTTTTCTTCCTTGGTTTGCGAATATAGTAAATTACCTTGTCACTGGAGTCGTTCCCTCCATTTGGACTCCGCAAGAGAGAAGGAAGTTCATTACTTGGTCACACATGTTCTTTTATGATGATCCATATTTGTTTAAGTATTGTGCTGATCAAATCATCTGAGGATGTGTAACTGATGAAGAAATTCAAGGGGTAATTCGATTTTGTCATACAGAAGCATGTGGAGGTCATTTTTCCAAAAATAAAACTGTTGCGAAAATCCTGCAAAGTGGTCTCTATTGGCCCACAATATTCCGGGATATGAATACTTTTTGCAAATCATGTGATATATGCCAAAGAATGGGAGTTATTACTCGCCGTGACATGATGCCATTGACCCCTATACTTGTCTTAGAGTTGTTTGATTGCTGGGGTATTGACTTCATGGGGCCTTTTCCACCCTCTTTTGGTTTTCTATACATCCTCCTCGTAGTAGACTATGTCTCCAAGTGGGTAGAGGCCATAGTTACAAGGACGAATGACAATAAAGTGGTGATAAAGTTCATTTACGAACACATACTTTCTCGATTCAGAGTTCCTAAGGCTATCATTAGTGATAATGGCACTCATTTTTGCAATAGGCCTATGGAAAAGCTCATGCGAAAGTATGGGGTCATCCATAAAGTTGGAACGACTTATCACCCTCAATCGAATGGCCAAGCCGAGTTAGCTAATCGGGAAATAAAGCATATCTTGGAAAAGACAGTCGAACCTAACAGGAAAGATTGGTCTCTCAGATTGAATGATGCGCTCTGGGCTTATCGAACTGCATACAAGAATCCCGTTGGGATGTCCCTATTTCGTTTTGTATATGGAAAACCTTGTCATCTTCCTGTTGAAATTGAACACAAAGCGTATTGGGCTATCAAAAGGGAGAGTTTTAACATGGAAAAAGATGGTGAAACACGTAAACTTCAGTTGAATGAGTTAAAAGAAATACGCAATGATGCGTATGAAAGTGCAAAAATCTTAATTGAAAGAATGAAACGAGCTCACGACTGAATCATTCGATGTAAGGAGTTTCATTCGGGCTAAAAAGTACTTCTCTACAACTCGAGGTTACACTTGTTTCCAAGAAAATTGCGATCACGATGGTCAGGTCCATTCATTGTGAAGGAGGTATTCCCCCATGGAGCTGTTGAACTAGAGGATCAAAAAGGGGGAAACACATTCAAAGTTAACGGACACTATCTCAAGCCGTATTTAGAAGCGATTGTAATGGAAGCCGACACGATCTGGTTGTCGGACCCCATTTATGGGGATTAACTGAGCAAGGAAAGTGAGGTCGTCGCACCCCCGACGTGTATGGGGTAAATGTTGTGTATAGTCGTCATCGGATGTTAGGATGTTAGGCAAGTTAATAGTTGTGTGTCACAACCAGAGGTGGGAATCGAACACATGTCTCGGGAGTGTTTCAGGTTTCGATGAGAGTTTTGAGAGTTTTGAGGTTCAATTGCATTGAGGGAAGCATTGGGGCAGAGAAATCAGGATAAAAGTGTCCACGGAAGTAAAGCAGGAAAAATCTGGGATTTCAACAGACCGAATCGGTTCGGCCCTAAAAAAAGGAACCAATCCGACCTCAAAAAGAAATAAATAAAAAAAGGCACCGGACCGGTCCGGTCTGAACTTGGATCGATCCGGACATCTACAGTATGCGCACCTTCCCGAGGTTAAAACCTCATCAATCCTTACCACATACATTCCCCCAATCCCTTCCTCCCCCCAAAAATTCGTACCCCCTATTTCCCCCCATCCTTTCCCCCCTACCCACCCTCCAATATATAAATATCACCCCTACCCCCTCCCAATTCCTTCATACCTCCATCTCCACTCTCCTCCTCACTTTCTGTCTAATTCTTCCATAACCATGGATGCTCCCCAGAAATATAATTTCGTTGAAGTCCTGCCCGATGGCAATGGCGAATATCGTTCATGTCGGGAGGCAAATTGGTGCCATCATTTTTTTGGACCTCGACGCAAAATCCACATTGAGCGCCAAGTGCTTTGGGATCAGCTGCCTAATTCTGTCACTGAGATGTTCATGTCCCGAGGCTGGTGCAGATTTTTCAACGAACCATACGAGGCTATTTGGGAGAATGAAGTTCGTCAGTTTTACGGTTCGCTCGTCCGTATCGCCGATTTTGAATCTCAAGCTTTTGTCGACTCGACACCGATACCGTTCTCGCTTGAAATTCTGGTCCGAAAACTCGAGTCTAAAGGTGTGATCACTCCAGCCCAATTTACCTATCCCAGCCATGAGCTCGCTGTTTCCAAAGATGTTTGCATATCTCGCATTGCGCTAGGTTCGGTTTGGAATATCGAGACTAATCCTGTTGGTCGGTTACCCGATAAGGCACGAACCACTTTTCACATAGTTTGTGCCAATCTCTTGTAAACTTCAAATGATTCGGCTATGCGCCCGCGACAAGCTAGTATGGTGTATCACCTGTTTGACCATGCCACTATTATCAATTTGTCCCACACGTTTTACAATGATATCATTTATGCGGCGCTGGACAAAAAGGGTCGGGCCCCTCTTTCTTATGGTCGTCTCATTACCTCCATTCTTAAGGATGTCGGTATTGTGCCCCCACAAGATCTTATTAACTTTCCCAAGACACTTGGGCAAGAATCCCGCACCCTAAGTGACAAGAAAATCCACGGGTGATGAGGCTGCTGCTGAGGAAGAGGATGTTCCTGCTGAAGATATTGAGATGGAAGAAGGAGAGGAGGAAGAGTATGATGAAACTGCTGATCCGGATTATGTTCCTATTGGTACGGGTCTCACCGAGCGCGTTGTTTCTCTTGAGACGCGTTTTAACGGGTTTATGTCCTCCTACCAACGGGACACGAGTTTAATACTGCGTATGCAGGCTGATTTGTACCGTCTCCAGTCGGGTCCCGATGACCCCTTCCTTCTTATTTCTATGACCCATATGACCCTGCTACCCCCGGACCCTCCCACCCCCCACCCACCCCGTAGACTCCCCGTAGGAACCCCTGTCAGCCCCCTTCTGGTTATGTTGTGTTAGTTTGTGGTATCCTGTTTTTAATTTATCTTTTGCACAGCTATGTTGTATTACACAGTTTTCTTATGGTATTTTCTTATTTTATTTATCGCACTCCTTATTTTGTCTTATTTAGCTTTCTCGTCCTTTTGATTGTGGACAATGCAAAAGACTAAGTTAGGGGGGATGATAAGTGCGTATTCATAAAACTTTGCATATAAGTATATAAAAAAAAATATTTTTGTTCAAAATAAATAAAAATTGGAATTTAAATTTTTCAAAAATATCACCTTTATTCTATTTAAAGTCTCAAATTGTTAACAATCAAAATGCACTAAGCTAAAATTGACCGAAGATGGAAATTGAAAGAAAATTGACGACTTAACGAATAAGTGTGGAGATTGATCAAACCCGGTGAGATTTCGATCCTTTAAATTTTTTATGAGTTTTTAAATCAATCTGAGTTTATGATTAACTCAAAGTTCTCAATCCTTTGTTTTGATCGGTTATGGGAAATGTGTGAAATGTAGCTCTAAACTTAATTAATCTCAAGATGCATATGGTAATCTGATTAGCAATTTGGACAATGAATTAGGCCCTCGTTTGTTTAACCCAAAAAGATTAGCCATAAAAAGTCTTAAAAAAATTCATCCCTTTGGAACCCACTTTGAGCCTAATAAAATATTTCCCTTTCGTTTGATAACCCGAAAAACCCAAAAAGCCCGGAATTGTGAAAAATGGAAAAAGTCAGAAATAAAGTCCGAAAAGTGCATAAGAAGAGAAAAATAGAAAAAAAATGATCAACAAAAAATAGCAAGAAAAAAAAAGAAAATAGAAAAAGAAAGAGAAAAATGAGCAAATGCTCAAAAAACCACTAATGGACGTCATAAGGACATTTTCCAATTCCGAATAATCTGTCCATTCCCATATTATACAATACACTTTTTAACCCGAAAAGTCCTAACCGAGTCCGAATGGCGAAATTAATTACTGCATGGAGAGATAAGATATGAAAATATAGTAAAAGAGATTAAAATGGTGTGATTAAGAGATGATGTTTCCCATTTCCTAATAAGTGTATTCCAATGATGAGATCTTTTCACCATATATTTCTTTCTTTTCAATTTTGTGTGCGTGGATTTGTGTCCATTATATTTACTCTTTATATCATGCATACCGAGAGAAAACAACCACAATCCGAGTGATTCATTTGTGAGTGCATCCGTAAGAATTTGAATCAAAACGAATTTTTGGAAAGTAACATAATGCTCAATCGGTGGAAACTTGAGGTTTAATTTGTGGCTTTGCACACACACACACACTATGGTTTGAGACATTCGAATATGAATCTATGGTGATAATTTTTCGAAAGGTTTAAATTGTACAATTTTTAAGTATTTGAGTCAATAAAGAATTTTGTGAGTGTATTCACTGCAAACCCTCACGAGACAAAACTCGTCCTATTAGGGTAACCTAGGGGTTTAAAGGCTTGTTGCATATGCTCAATGCAATCGCTTGCCTGTGAAAGTGGAATTTCATTTTAATAAAGGAATTCTCAAGAATAAAACTTTGGGTAGCTTCATTTACATTGCCCGGGACGTGCAAAGTTCTAAGTTAGGGGGATTTGACCAAGAATAAATTCTTCTAAATTTAGCACCTTAAGTTAGTGATTTTGATATCTCGAACGACGTAATTGAATCATTTTTATCCCATATCATTTCCATTGATTAATTCTAACGAGTACCCCGAGTTTCATGAATTTCTTATGGATTTTATAGGTATTTAGTGTAAGGAAGGAAAGAAAGAAATCGGAAGAAAGGAAGAAAAAAAAGGAAGACAAGTCAAAAGGAAAAAGCGTAAATTTACACCTGGAGTTCGGATTCGAAGCCTTAAGGAAAATTGAAGATCCTTGTTTCACAAGAGTATTGGAAGAAACGACAGTTAAATCGGAGCTCTATGACCAGTCAAAGATGTAAGAAAAAGTCAAACTTGAAGAAAATTGAACTGATCCGGTTTACCTCAAACCGATTTGAAATGTCACATTTCCAGTAGACCCCGGATTGATGCCAAATCGATGGCAAGAGAACCGATCCGATAGCATCCGGACCCGTTCGGTATAAATAAAAAAGAACTGATTCGGGGGAAATAAAAGAGAACCGATTCGATGGGATCCGGACCGGTCTGACTGATAAAATTCCTGGCATTAATTATGGAGCTCAAGAGGTGAAAATATTGGAATATCTTGCACGGCCCATCGATTTTAGCTGTCAAATTCGTGCTAGTTGGTGCTATAAAAGGCAAAGCCTACATCCTTCCAATGGGAGTCGAATTCTAGAAAGAGATAGTAAGATTTTAGAGAATTTTTTAGACAAATTTCATATTCTTAGAAAAGCCTTAATTTGTAAGTTTGAGGAACAAGACGTATTTCTGGATTCAATCATCTCTTTTCTCTAGTGCGGATTTCAAGTATCAAATTCCATTCCCTTAATTAGTCTCAATTCAATTTTCACTTGTTTTGTAATTTTTGTTTTTACAATGTTTCTTAGATCCACAATTATATGCATTGATATAAATTTGTTTTCTCATCAAACCATGTGTAGCCAAATTCTCAAGGGTTGGGGTATATGAACTCATTCCGAGGTAAATTACTCATGTAGAAAATAGAGGGTAAATTAAATATTGACCAAATCGTGTATGGAAATTATACAAACATAGTCGATCTTTTCATCTCTCTTGCCCTAGGTACTTGGGATGTTTAAGAAGACTATGCAAGTATAATTGTCTATTCACCGCTTTGTATTTACCTTTGATTTCATATGATGCGGGTTAGTTCCCTCCTGTATGTAATGCTTAGGATTTATAAAGATTGGATTTAGTCAGGAATTTCAATTTACAATTATAGTATTCTATACGGTAATTTACTAAGGTTTGAGGGATTGTACTCCACCCTAATTTCTCTCATTTTTAAATCTAATTGTTTTTGTGAACGCAGTTTATTTTCATCAATTAGAGATTTCAACCATCAATCATCTTTTCTTTTCTTTTCTTTTGAGAAACCACTCGATGGATAAATAACTTTTCTTACATAATTCTCAATTGCCAATTTCTGATCCCTGTGGAGACGATCCCGACTTGTCTGATTACTACTAACGCGACAGGCTTGCACTTGAGCCTAGAAAGAACGTACTTTTGAGAAAAATTCTTAGTCGTGTCACTGGGCAAGGAAAGGTACACTTGCCGATAGGAAGGGTGTCTCGAGTGCCTATAGGCAGTCTAGAACGGACTTTTTGGAAAAATGAGCATAAAATGCAAACCATAAGTCTGAATCGTGCACATATGGGACTGTTAGAAAGGGAATTTAGAGAAATTCAATCCATAAGCCATTACCGCGTTCGAAAGTTGATCAAAGTCAAACGGGGCTTGAAAGCACCCGATAGTCTATAGACGAGAGGTTTTTGGAGGAAAATAGATCATTCATCTGAATTGGAAGTCCGATTTGCACACAGAATGGATAGTTGGAAAGGGAATTTAGTAACCTTAAAGATTTCATTGAGCTTTGCTTAGGTTGGATAGTTTATCGAGCTCAAACGGGGTCTGAAAGTGCCCAATGACACTTCGAAGTAAAATGGATCATTTGTCCGAACCGTGAGGCCAATTCGTGCATGGGATGGACGATTGAAAAGGGGATTCAGAGCCCTTCAAGAATTCATTGAGATTCGCTCAGGATGGAAAGTTTTCCAGAGTCAAATGAAGCCCGAGAGTTCCCGGTGGCCTTCAGATTAGTACTCAGAGTAAAACAGATCATTCATGCGGGTCATGAGGCCGATTCGCACATGGGATGGATCGTTGGAAAGGGGATTCAAATTCTTTTAAGGATTCATTAAGTTTTACTCATGCTGGGGAGTTGACCAGAGTCAAATGGAGCCCAAACATGCCTAGTGGACTCTAAATCAGTACTCGGAGTATGACCTAGGGTGGATGAGTGTTAGGGACCTAAGAAGGTTCTTAAGGGGGTAATATGATGGGGTATCTACAGATCCCCTCAATGGGAGATCTTGGAACAAGTGAAGGCCATTAAAATATAGACACCACATCTATATTGGAGAAGAGGATTGCGGTAAATTATGCAGACCTAGGGGATAGAAGCGACCAATTTTGAGGGTCGAGGTCAGTTATGATGATTGAGGAGAGTTAAGGTCGATTCTGAGGACCTAAATATTTAGATTAATAATTTTGTGGGTCTTGAGTTGTAACGATTGATTCTACAGGTCCTGAGTTATGCTGAACGATTATGCAGGTCGAGATCAATTCTGAGGACTTAAGTCAATTCTAACGACCTAAAGATTTAGATGACCAATTCAGCGGGTCAAGCTCGATTCTTAGAACCTAAAGTTATGATGATCGATTCTGCAGGTCGAGGTTAATTCTGATTCCCTAAATGTTGAGATGATCTATTCGCGGGTCGAGGTCAATTTTGAGGACCTAAAGATTGAGATGATCAATTGAGCAGGTCGGGGTAAATTTTGGGGACCTAAAATTATAGCGACCAATTCTGCGAGTCTTGAGTTGTGAAAAACAATTCTATGAGTTTAGGTCAATATCGTGAACCTTAAGAGTAGGATGATTGATTCTACGGGCCATGGTCAGTTATGTGGATCTTTAAGAGTGATGGACATTTCTATGGGATTAAGGATGTAATGATCGATTCTGTGAACCTAAAGGGCATTAATATCGATTCTTATGGACTTATAAGATGTAGCGACGGATTCTGGGTGTTGAGGTCAGTTATGCAGAGCTAAATTTATGATTACTAAGTCTGCGGGTCAACATTAATTCCACGGACTTAAAGTTATTGCGATCGATTCTATGGGTCAAGGTTAATTCTGTGAACCTAAAGTTATAGCGACCGATTATGTGGGTCAAGGTCAATTCTATCGACCTAAAGTTATAATGATCTATTATGAGGTTCGAGGTCAATTCTACAGAGCTAAAGTTATAACAACCAATTTTGTGGGTTGAGGTCAATTCTATGGGCATTAAGTTGTAGTGACTGATTCTATGGGTCGAGATTAATTCCATGGACCTTGAGCTGTAGCTAATGATTCTGCGGGTCAAGGTAAATTTCGAATACCTAAAGTTGTAGAGAACAATTCTACAGGTCAAGGTTAATTATGCGGACCTTAAGTTGTAACGATCGATTATGTAGGTCCTGATCAATTCTACAGACCTAAAGTTATAAAGGCTGATTCTGTGAGTCGAGGTTAATTCTAAGGACCTAAAGTTTTAGTGACCAATTCTGCAGGTCAAGGTCAATTCCATGGGCCTAAAGTTATGATTTATGGGGATTAGTTCTGTTGAGGAAGGTGTTGACTTCAGATTTTGCTGGGGATTGTGTAGACTTGTGGTTCTTGCTGGGAGGGTGTAATAGGTTTGAATGTGGGAGAAATTTTTGTTTCGTTGGGGAGTGTGTTGATGATATGAGTGTGTGGTTGATCTAGATGGGAATTTAGAGAGTATTTAAGGGCCTTAGTTCTCCAAAGATGATTTTCCCGGGGAAAATACTGCTTTATAATGTTCAGAGAGTTTTTGGGAATTTTTCGAGCATTTTTTTTTACTTTTACAGCATTTTCAGGACAAAATTTAAAGGGGGTTGGCAATAGGCTAGTATGGGGAAGTGCCTATCGACCTAGGGTATGGACTCCTGGGCTTATCTAAGAAGGGTAAAGGTCATTCCTCTTACCGTCTTTTCTGTGGCTTGAGAATTTTATTTTTGGGTAGATTATTGACTCTTGTTGAGAATATAGGTTACCTTCTACCCTTGGAGTTATCCTTCGAGGCCGCAAGGGGCTACAGTTATGCATTCGTAGATGAGGAGGCTGTTAGCGTATGAGTTCAGGTACGTCTAGTACTGTAAGGAGATAGTGCCGCGTCAGATGAGGTGATATCTATTCCTGGTTCTTTCCTTTTGGTATTTTCTTGCAAATTCATCGTTGTGATTAGAGTAGCTTGGCATTGACCATGTTGTACACTTGATTTAGCATCTTTTCACCTGAAAGGATACTAGAAAGGTAGAACAGGTGCATTTTTTATTTGATTATGTTTATTTAGTGGCTTACTCTACATGCACTTTAATTTGCTGCTAGGTTTTATTTTGAGAAAAAGTTGGAAAATGTGTTTTTAGAATTTTTTCAATACGATTTTGGAATTTTTGAATAGAGGGAGGGCTTGGAGGCGCGATTACAAATAGCTTATCTTTAAAGGGACTTACTATGAGAAAAATTAGGAGAAATGTGTTTTATGAAATTTTTCGAATAGAGGAAGGCCTTAGAGGCTTGGTTAGTATATGGATGAGGGGATAGAATGTTTGATGTAAAGTGGAGATTTTCACCTTTGTTAGGTTGTGCTGGATGGATTTTTTTAATGCTAGTTTTTGTGGAGCTGTAGCATTGGGCTTAACTGTTAGGCTTTTGTTGGTAATAATTGACCTGACAACTGATCCTCAGGTATCCACGATAGTGGAATGGATGTCATACCAACGTAGTCCTATAACAACGGTGTTAAAGAAGACCTTGAATGGCATGAATGCCTGGAAGGTCGGTCGGTCTGACTTTCAGCAGTGGATCCCTGTCATGCTGTTCATGTGTCTTTCTAAGAGATTTCGCCTAACATTCCCTCATGAGTATCCTCTGTCGAGGGTTACCAATTTCTTCAGTAAGCCCTTCTTTAGTTTAATCCCTTCAATAGAGAGCTGGGTTAACTAGTTTGTGGAGGATGGGACCCGATGCCTTTGCTGGGTTGTGCCACAGTCGAGGGACTTGTAGCCCATTTGATAGTTATGAGAGTATCGGCATGTGCGATTGGTTGGCCTTCTCTAGACTTCCTTCTATTTTCCTTGGCGGCTTCTGTTCCAAGTGGGGTGGGAGAAGATCATGCCTACTCATATAACAATTTTTTTTTCGATGGAGGACTTGATCGATTCTTTAAGGATGATATTGAGGCCTTTGTGATAGCGCCGCCGGCTACTCGTCCGCCATAATCTATTGGAGGGGCTTAACACGTGTATGTGGATTATCTGAAATGGTTATGGAAGCGGGAAGTTGGGATGATTTTAGAGGAAGGGACGAAACTAAGGTGGCTTGTTGCCCTCAACACCATAGAGGAAGGTAGTGTGGCTTCGGCGAAGCTTGTTAAGGAATACCACTGCATGGAGCTCACCTGGAGCACTTATCAGGAGTGGGAGACTTGGGGACCTCCAGGATCAGGCAATGACGATGAGGTAGGGCCGTCTGGGAGCTGAGGGAAGGTTTTGTAAAGCTGGGGAATTTATATGTAGGGTGATTTGTGTTGGTATTTTGGGATTTTTTGAATTTTTCTGTGAAGCTAGTCATTTAGGGTGGAGAGTTGATCAGACTTAAACGGATCCCGGGAGCACTGGTGGTCTCCAAATTAGTACTCAGAGTATGATATAGGGTGAATGCGTGTTAGGGACATTAGGATGTGCTTGGGGGTACCAAGATGGGGTGTCTACAATGCTCGTGGAAAATGGTGTGAATTCCAAGGAGATGTATACCAGACTTGTAGCAGTGCGGAGGGGCATGCTTTGATAGTGGATCCATTGTCTACTTGTATTAAGTGTATTATTAGTCCACAGTTTTCAGTAGTAATGGGCAATAAAAATTGATGGTTGTGGCCTTGTCTGGGAAGGTCTTAATCTAAGATGCTAGTGTGCTGTTGTATAATGATGGAGCAGATGGTTCCTAACATTTTTATTGGAGGAAGATTTGTAGGTATAGAAGTTTAAGATAATAGGCATATAAGAATAGTCTAGTGCTCCCGAGAGATGCTATAATTTCCTAGATAGTGATGTTCGTTAAAGTTACTCCTAGATTTTATTATTTTCTTGAGTAGGGGGTATGGAAATTACTATGAGAGACCTCCTTCTTTATTACCAAGGTTTGGTGGAGTGGAGTGTCGACCTGACCTGGTGAGGAAATCGACCTCATTGTCTAGAGTGAGAACATGTTTTGTCCGAGTTTATTATTTAATTCTTTCCAAGAGGAGAATGATATTCGCTAAGGATGTAGGTCCAAAGGAAGGCGGTATTTGATTTATAGTCATGACTTCAGTTCAATCCACGATAGGAGTCTATTTTTGGATCTTAAGAGATCCGTTCCTGGTTACTAAAGGGGCTCGAGACATGGGGATATCTACCCATTGTACAACTATGTCTGAGTTTAGCATTAGGTGGGTATTTTATCCATCGTGTCCAGGACTTAGTCGCTTGTATGATTTGGTGCCTTTGCCAAAGGTTCTATAAACATCAAGGATCCTAACCATATGTCGTCGTCTGATGTTATTTCTTGGTATTCCTCATCATTTGATGGGGACATCTGAGGAGGATTCTTAGTGCTCCTCTCTATTGGTGGATCGGGGATTTGGATTCTTGGAATCCATTTCCTTTATGATGCTAATGGCTTCGCAATATCGATACTCTATGTATCCTGGCACTCAAGGTGAGATTTCATAAACCAACTGAGCGAGAGTCAACACAAATACCATATAATGCAGGCTGTTAAATTTCCCCCAAACATGGTCGTAGAAAGCGGGATGGACGAGTTCCATTTCAAATATATATGAGTACCTCCATGAGGGGGATGATCTTGATGGGTCATCTCATATTACAGTTCAATAATAGCGATTATATTAGCCACATCCAAGTATGCGTTCCCGTCACTGCGTCCTATGTTAGTATAATGGTGGGACTAGGGGGATATCCTAAGTACGAAGAGGTCATAGGCCAATTGGGAGACGAGCATATCCAATTCCCTATTAGGATTGGCAGGGTCTTTTCGGGCATAGGGATATCAGGGGGTTGTTCTCTACTTGTATGGAGCTTCACATGGTATCATGTACTTCTAAGGGTAAGTCGTCCCATAAATTAGCTCGGATGCTTTGATAAATATTGATACTGGGATGTCAGAGTTCCCCTTTGTTATTAAATAATAGGAGGGATGTCCCTCTATATGAGAGACTGAGTTGTCGACTATCTTCGATGTGACCTAGCTTTTTTGTACGAAAGATCCAATGTTCATGATGCTCTATCTTATTGATCTCCTCTATAGTGGCTTTGTGTTCGATCCTAAATCTGTAATCTTGAATATTAGGGGTTTAAAGGATGTGGGACCTTATCTATGTAACAAAAAACTTTTCTAGGGGAGTATTCCCACTGTGTCATCATTTCCCAAATCTGAGCGTTGAAAGTGAATTCGTCTCTGAGACTCGAGGATGTGTTCACTTTAGTGATAAGGATCTCATCAAAGCAATTGGCATTCCCCTATTCAGGGAGGTCAGTCTAGTATACAGGGTCGGGATTATATGTTGGGGCTCCCGGAGTATGTTTTGGATGGCCGATGGTGGTTCTCGTTAAAGATAAGGAGAGTACGGGTTTTGAGCCTATTAATCTTAACTCTCGACGTCTATTCACATCATATGGATGGTAACAAGAGGAGAAGTTTATGATTCGTAACCTAGGCAGCTGGCCCGGGTGGTCATTCCTCGCTGCCTATCATATATAGTGGTAAATATTATTTGGGTGTTCATGACACTTTGGTCTTCACCAAGGAGGTTCCACCTTTCTCCATAAAGGATCATGTGTGGTGTGTATATCATGGGTCCAGGGTTAGCTTGTCATTTTTCCTCCCCAGCGGCATCCCTTTGTGCAATGTGGGCCCTCATTATTTCTTCTTCCTTGTACAATAATTAGTAATGGGCCTTTAACTTCCAGGTGATGTGATCATTTCCCTTGAACTATTTGTCTCTTTCACGAATCAATACCGAGAGTCTAGGATATCGTGGTGGAAAATTAATGGATCATGTTAGTTGGTGGAAGGCTGATATAGTGCTTCTGGCATTTCTTGGCGACGTAATCAAGAATGTGTTTATAGTAGTGGGTGGGTGGGTATTGTTGTTGGCTTCTAAATCTAAGAAGGAGAACATGTGTACTTTTGAGTTAAATTACCCCCATCTAATGGACTGAATGGGTACTATAAGGTCATATTCTCCATTGCTTGGAAAGTTTCATCATATATTTCTTCCCATTCAGTTGAGTGATCGACCTCTATTAAGAAGGGGTAATAAGCCGTGGTTCTTTAAAGAGCATAAACTCGGTGACTAGGAGGAGATTCGAGCTGCAATGGTTTTTCAACATGAAGTGTATGGACATGATGAATAAGTTCATATGGTCAATGGTGGGATTTATTTCGGTGATGATTTTTATGGCGAACGATGGTGTGCATAGAGGAGTGGATGCTTGGGTCTGGGGGTGTGCTCTCATCCTCAGTTTGTGATGAACGAGGACTATCAGGGTGGACAGTTTGGTGTTTAGAATGGGAGCATTTGGCAGGGCATTGCATCATAGGTTGGGTTGATATAGTAGGTGATTGTTAGTGATATTTGTGATAGAGTTGACTTTTCGATAATTTGACCTACAATATGCACATTAACGTGCATAAGACCCATTTTGTCAAGAATTAGCAATTAAAATCGGTCTATTCGAGGGTATAAATATAACATTTTTGGGTTCTTATTAATTTGGTTTTGGGGTGACTAGGCTCCCGGTATCAATGAGGTCATGGATGAAAAATATTAGGGCCCAACAGTCATTGGTAATGTGGTCGGTTCCCTGGTGGAAATTATAATGTGCATCAGCTTGCCAATTTTTATTTGGAAAAACAGGGGGTAGTACTAGGGTTTAGAGGTCTTAGGCGACCATCTATTTTTAGGCTGGCGTATACTCGGCTAAGCGGAGGTGTAGGTTTGTGAACTATCTCGGTGGGATCCTGAACTCTTCAAAAGGGGGTACAACTTGATAATTTATGGGAAAGGGTCCTTGTTAGAAAGGTGCAATGGTGGATACCATTTCTTGGGAAGTATTAATAACCAGGCATGATGTCGAGTTAGATTTGAACACGAGGATGGCGATGTGAGATATAGAAGATCCAGGGGATTTCTTGCAAGTGAAGAATTAGTTTATAGCTTGACAATGTTATTCATTGGATTTGGTAGTCTTTGTAGCCAAAATTTCCTCGATCTTGTATATGATATGGTTCAATGCTTTGAAGTCAGAGATCCAAGTAATCCTGAGTTCATTCTGTTCTTCTTTATAGAGATTTCAGATCGTAGTTTCTATCTGATCATTTTTAAGGGGGTCGTTAACCATTTGATCGACTTTCTCTCTCTAATGAGTGATGAAAGTGGAAACTATCTCACCTTTCTCCTATTTAAGAATCTCTAAATATTTATGGGTAACACCCAGTTCCTCATTGTATTTTTACTACTTCGGGAAAGCATGTCATACATCATCATAGTGTATAGCAGTCCCTCCTCATTTTCCTATAAACCAAGTGAGGGATCTTCCAAATAAATTGGATGAGAACATGCTCTCTAAAACCCCTAGGCCTACATTTCAGGAATGCAGCTGATGGTGATAGTTGGATAAGTGAGCATTCAAGGAACCTAGTCCTTTATAGGTATTGAAGGTTGGAATCTTGATTTATTTGTAGTCCATCTTTAGGATATAGGGCCATAATGTTTATGTTAGTGAGATCATTAGCGGTTTGCATCTTATTGATGGCATCTTGAAGGAGATGTTGTTTAGACTGGACCTGCGTGATCTTCTCATTTGGAGGTGGGGGTATAACCCATTATCTAGTGGAGGGGTCACATATTTGGCTCGCGGGGGGCCTTAGAAGGTGGTGTGTGGGTAATCGATTTATTTATAACATGGTTTGAAATATTCGCGTGGGGAAAATGATACTTATAAGCAGGGGGCTCTAGCATTAATAGGGGGCCGGTTCTAGGACTAGCATGATTAGATCTTGTGGATTAGTTGTTATTGCCTCAGTAGCTGTTGTAGGCGGTGCTTTAGTGTTAGGGATGGGAGGAATAAATATGTTCTCTCCTATTCCAGGTGTAGAGGTGGCCTCATGTAGGCATACTTATGCTAGTATTAGGGTCTGATTTCGAACTGCATGGTATTCTATGAGGTGGTGATGTTTTCTATTTACCTTAATTTTTGATCTCCAGTCTTACTCAGTGGATATGGGGTGTATTGTGGAGAAAAGTTGGCACTAGTGGGTAGGGAGTTCACAGATGAAAACTAAATGAACTTACGGTGTGCGAACTCTATTTCTATGGTAGGAACTTAGTGTAATATCTCTGCTGAGGATAGAAACTGTAAAAAAAATTGGGGAACTTTAAGAAGTTTTTACAAGCGTTTTCGTTAGAAAAAAAATAGGCATATAAATCGATTAGCTCGTAGGGTACTGTCGTGACAGTTGACAGTTGTTACTGCTAATAGCACTGTTCCTTTAGAAGGTAGTCCCTTATCCCATTCCTTTTGAAATGGCGGGATGGGAGAGCAACTGGCCAAGTTACTATCTGAATTGACCACTTCGGGGAATAAATCACTAGTCCTCTTTATGGTTCCCTTCCCGAATGCGAATCTCTATCCATAGTGGGACCGGAGTGAACCGGTCCTCAGTTGGTGAGTCTTCTTGCTACTCCTTTCTTTTCTTGGTTCATACCATTCATTTCCCATGAATTTTAGGATTTGTACCGACAGAAGGGCAATACATAAAGGAAGGTTTCACATATGCAAATATTTTTTCCGATGCACTTCTTTTATCTATTTTTAACTGTATGGGGACAATATTTTATTTTTTGAGTTCTTTCATTTGATAGTATCTTCAAAGCATGAGAACTTTAACAAAGTCCCATTTGATTAGGGTGAACATGGCTGAACTCTCATTTTTTTGGAATAATAAGTGAGGAAATAATAGATTGTAGTATAATAATTTCTCAAATTAAAATATGGTTAGGGGAATCCAAAGTAAGGGACATCTTCTTTGGCGATGGCTTGAGGATTCATACTCTTGATCTTCCTCATAAAGGTAAAGACATTCAGCCTAGAATCTGAGGGGCGTTGGACCATTCTTCGGCCATCTGACAACTTTTTGAAAAAAAATGATCAGAGATATTGATCGGTAAATATCTATTCATTTTTTGCAATAAGCTGTGCTCCTAGAGAATTTATAATATGCAAAGGGGGTGATGCGACTCGGTGATCGGTGGATCTTTTTTAATTTCCATCGATCTTCATATACCGGGCTGCTTGGATTGGGAAACCTTTAAGGTACGTGTGAAACCACTTTACCCTAGTATTAAATAGTTGTGATAGCCTATTCGATATACCCCGGTACTAAACAAACTTTAGAAATTTCCTGTTATTGAAACTTTGGGATCAAGAGAGAAGTTTTTCGATATACTAGACGAGTAAACAAAAAGATTAAGGACACTCATTGGTGACTACCCTTTCGGGGAAGCGACTTCTCGAAAGTATGTGTTATATCCGGGTAGTGACTTTTCAAAAGTATGAACCTATGTTTTAAGGACAGGTGAATTTTCTGAGGTACGAACATTCCTTTAGATAAAGTGACTTTCCAAAAGTAAGAACTTATTTTAAATAATGGATTATGATATCCCTCGAGGATATAAGGTTCAAATAATATTAAAATCAAGACTATGCGTTGCATGATGCAAACTGGTAATCTTTAATTTTTACATAATTTGATGTTTATTTTATCACGAGGTCCTTTGTGCGCACCAATATGTTTGGTAAGTGTATAATCTTGTACATGTGGACCTAAGACGTATCAATGTAGGGGGATTCTAAACTAGGAATGCTAAATAGTTCTAAAATTTACCTAAAGTAGTCACGCGGTAGAGAAATATTATGTATAGTAGAGCGGAAGCATATAGATAGTCCAATTCTCTTGATTTTCCTCCGTGCATCCTCTATTATGATGTAACTGGAAATCCAGTTACTACATGAAATATTGATTTTTGATGATAGAAAAATTATTCCCACCAGAGTCATCATTGTGGCATTGTGGGACCCATACACGGGAGGAAAGATATTATGTAATGACACATGCGGGAATGATTATATCCTGGTCTATCTCCTTCCCCATTGGTTGGGTTATTAGTTCGATGTTGGACTCGATGACTTATCCCTGGAAGACATTTGACTCTGTGTCCAGTTAGAGTTGCACATCCCTAGTTCTTAGGCATGGCCCTAAGTGTATTTTATACGATAAGGAGTTCGGTTTGTTTATTCATAGTTGCAAGTTTGTTTTTGACATAAAAACAAAAGATTCGGGCTGACTCTTTTGGTCCTAAGATAGGTTTTAAGTCTACAATTGGTCCAGAGATTCTTACAGTGTGGGTTCGAAAACTGGGTTATGATTGGAAAAAGTATTAGGAACCCCATTTATTCTATATTCTTCCTTAATTCTATGCTTATTATTGATATTTATCTTAATTGATTACTTTTTAGTTAATTTTTGAACGTGTTTAGAGACTTTACCATGAGGGTTCCTCCAAAAATGTTAATAGGCGCTTATGTCGGAAAATGGAATTAGTGAGAGGCATAAGAATATCACTTTAATGCAGGTACGCAAAAATAATTGTGTATGACTTCGTGCTCATTTTCATATAATGGATGGACATTATTATAAATGTATTTATGCGAGAAAAATCAATTTTGTGATAATTTTATATCTTTTCAAAGTTTGAGAAAATATCAAAAGGTGAGAGATGGGTGCATCTCTGTTATAATTAGTGTATACATGTTTTCACGCTTGGATGCGTTTGAGAATTTTTATGTGTATATCTAGGGGATACTGCCTTGAGATAGTTTGATATCTCATTTCAGTTGTGTAGAAATATTAAATGAAAGTTTAGGAGTTCGGTGCAACTCGGATTAGACAATATATCCAGAAATATATTATCGAGGCTTGAGCTCATAAGAAGGACTCGGTATTGTGCCGATGTACTCGTATGTCCATGAGATTAAATCATACGTAGTTCAATTATACAATTAATGTATACGTGTTTGAACGCTTGTATGCAGGGATATATTTGGGATTTCCCTCCTTGATATAGTTATATGTATCGTTTTAATTCTTATTTAGATGTAATGGGCGAAAGTCAAGAGATGGATACATCTCTATGCGAACACCATATCATGAGACACATTACCAAGGCTTGAGATGAAGAGAAAGACCTCGGTATTATATCTACGTACTCGTTTATACACAAGACCAAAGCCTACGTAGTTCGGTTGTTCATGTGCTCCAACGTGATGTGTTTGTAGGTTTAGGACTTATATTGGGATGGGAGGGGTGGTGTATGGAAGGTTAGAATATGAGTGGGATCAAAGGCTGTAGATGGAGGCATGTTGCATTATGATATTTGGATGATCACTAGTCGAAAGGTATGTCCCTCAGACAAGTTTGGAGGTGTATAGGGAGAGGGGAAAGTATATTTAGTATAGGAATGAACCAGAAACTACTGACACGGATTTAATTATCCCTTATCTACATGGCTAAAATTAAGAGGGTGTCGTAATCCTTGGGTTTGTTACTCTATTAACTGGACTAGGGGCGGATGCATCCCTAATAGATTATACACCAAGAGATGTATTACGAGGCTTAGGCTTCACGAGTTTAATTTGGTATAGCGCCTGCATAATGAAAGGGGACTCGGGATAAAAGCCTATGTAGTTCCAATAAACAGGGTAAATATATAAGCTTAGACGATGGAATACTGGGTATACAATATCCAACATTACGATATTTAGGGATCCTAGCCCTTAATATAATGTTTGTGTTGCGTTGGATTGATACATTTATATTTTAAAATAATTTTTTAATCAAAGACCAATGTTTGACGAGTATTTGATATGAAAATACATATTCGTGTCATCATCGCATGGATGGGTTTTAATCTTTTGGAAAAGCGATGGGAGTAATCAGATTTTAGACATTGGCTCGATGTAAAGTTTCGGACCGACTCAGCTCACATACACTTTCCTCAAAATGATTTTGAAAAGTATGTTTTCATGTTTTGTAATTGTCATCGTGGCATTTTATTAGTAGTTTTTTAACATATGATCATGTCACAATAATTAATAGAGGTGTTGGATTAAAAACTAGGCTTTTTAAATATAAATGTCGTAAATTTTATACCCGAACCCCTAAACGGGGATCGGGCTAAAAGAGGTAGGCAAATATGTAAAGTTTATTGCAATATATATATATGTATATATATATATGTATGTGTGTGTGTGTGTGTGTGCGTGGAGTATTGAATCAAAATTTGGGCAGAGGTTACCTACCCTTGCGAAAAAAAATTGACTTTTTTGTTGGGGAGTGTACCCTTTTCTGGTGTTTTTCATACGAGCAAAAATTTGTCTTGAAGTATTGACTTTGGCCTTTTTTTACCTTTACTTGGGAAGAGATTCGACTATAAGTGTTTGTTTTTTTCAAAATTTCTACAGTGGTTTAACTCTTGTTGGGACTCGAAATCCACTTTGCAGAAGTACGAACTTTCCTTTTGAGGGGAAAGTGTCTGTTATAAAGTAAGAGATTTCTTGGGATTTTTAGATTGAGATTGAGTATCTCGAACGCTCAGTGGAGAAGAAAGTTAGAAAATAGGATCATTGTTAGGTTGTGGGCTCTTGGCGGTTTTCAAAGTGATTATATTGAGAGGTGGGAGCCTTTATCTATAGGAAACTAGGAGGGTCCTTCTTCCATTTGGCAGAAGGATGAGGGCCATTATGTTTAGATAAGTTTTTCGTGTGTATGGATGAGAAAATGCGCTTTGACTCAAATTCTACCAATCGGTTAAACAGGCTCAGTGCTTTTTTCCAATTGCCAAAAGATCCCGGCGAAAGTTTTTGGGCATTTTTATGATTAGTTTTATTCTTAAATTAGGCCATAAATAATTTTTTGTACAACAGGTTTTGGTCCTTTTTGGTGTCCTTTTAGGGTGGTTTTTCTCCGGGACTTAAGTGGTGTGGGGTTTAGGGTTCAAATTTTAGGCGAGTCTGGTTTAGGGAATTTTATCACGTGGGACAAAATGAGCCACGCCCTGATTATAGATTGGGGTGTCCACATGTGGGCGTTAAATCGATTCAATTTTGTCCATTAAATTTGAAAAGATGTCCCAACTAATATTAACCATCTTTTTCTCCATTTCCCTTACGACCAACCATTTTTACTATCAGAGGAATTTTTTAAAGACAATCGTAGCTGAGGCCATTTCCAAAAATTATGGCTTTTGTTTTTGTCACTGCATCATCTTTTTTCCATCAAACTAAATCGAGATAGTTTCTCTCCCCATCAATGACATAAGTTTCCCTATTTATATTGGTAAATCTTTTCTACCATTGGTTTTAGATTCTTATCTTTGATTTTGGATTCCTTAATGTTAGGATTCATATTTTACTTCAATAAATTCAATGCGAACGTATCTTGTTTCCTTAACAGTTCTTCTTCTTTAATGGAGCTATAATGACCCCTAGATATATTAACTGGTATAACCCTTCGCTGACAACCATAAGATTTCTCTTCTTGAGTGAGAAAGAGTTTTAAAGGAGCATTATTTGTGTTAACATAGTCAGACAATGATGGGTTTGATTGTTTATTTTGGTTCTAAATACAATAATCAAAGGGATTGTACATGAAGGTCTTCATCATATAAGTTTAGACAACCAACTAGGTTGTCCTATAGGCATGCTCAGATAGATATGCCACATCTCACAAGAGTCCACATGGACAATTAGAGTCCATCAACAAATTGTGTAAGTATGCCACAGTTGAGTTTGAATAACATAATGTCCTCCCTCAATCATGATCGATTCCTTCATTCTATGAGACTAATTTGGTGCCCATCCAATTACTGTCACAATCAATGAACATGACCATAATGTGTGAAACTAGGTCACAGTCATCAATCATGACCACCATCTGAAAAGTGCGAAAACGCGGTGTGTGATATTGAATAAAAATTATTCACAAGTTTCTAAGTAAACCATTTTTAATTAGAGTCTATTTTTAAACAAATTAAATACAACCCCTAAACATGCGTTAAAATTAAGAAGATATTTAATGAACACATTATATAAAATTAAATCCTAAAAACATGCATCTATCAAATAAATATATATAGCATGTGACACAACACATCAGGAAAAATCCTCGCAAGGTAAAACCATATTATTTTCAGTATAATTTGTAAAGAACGGTTACACGGATTATAATGAAAAAAAGTGTGACATACGAAATACCCGCAAGTCTCAGTTCCGATGTTGTCGGCTGGAATCTCCCGCAAGAATTCCAGATGGGCAGCAATGAAGAAGATACCGGCTTCTCTACAAAATACTCCTCAATGAGTATAATAAATCATTTGAAGGTTTATGTTGTGCAGAAAATAAATGGGAAGAAGTTTCCTTTTGTAAGTAAACTTCAAAGCCTAAAAAACATCTTTAGGAAACACATGGAAGAATTTTTGGCCGGAATTTTCTCAACATGATGCAAAAGCAATTTGACCAGCAAAGAGTGGTGACAACATTTACCACAAAAGTCGAGGTTGGCACCATCGTTCGAACGATATGCGATGTCGCTCGAATGAGAAGACATGTCGTTCGAACGAGTTCGCGCTACATGCTTATGTCGCTCGAATGACATGTTATCTCGTTTGACCGATCACGCTTTCCAAAAAAATTCGTTTCAGCTTAGAAAAAATTCTGCATTTGATAAAAAATAATTTCAGACATTAAAAAATATTTAAAAAAAAAAAATCCCAAATATATATGCAAATATAAACAACTCTAATTAATCATTTTACTTATAATGCGTCGTGGAGTTGAGGGAAACAGTTGAGTAGCACGTAGCATGTAGCTTTATGCACGAGTGAAGATGATGGATGCATGGATTCGGATAAAGGCCATCGTGGATGATCGTGATGACGTGCCGAATGTAGCGGTATCAGACATACAAATTGTGATCTAGGTAAAACATAAAAAGCCTCGATTATACCCCGGACATTTATAAAATTATGTCCTTACAAATCTCCCCCTATGTCTGTGCCGGTACATACATAAAAAATTCGAATTATGCAATCTCCCCAAAACAAATGACATATAAGATAATATCCCTATTAAACCCTCGAACTGAGAATACTAAATGACATGTCTTCAATCAAACATCAACATCTTCAAATCTTCAACATTTCAGAAACTCCCAAAGCTTTTCTCATAAGGGTGTGCAATCCAATAGAATTCAACTTTGTACCTACACACATGAGGAAAAGCAAATACCCGTGACACGCAACAGTTTGATTTATAATGATATGAAAAAATCAAAGATCATTTAAGCTTAAGAAAATTATTGATAAATCAACATAATTTCACCCCCATAATTCATTCTCCCCCTTTTTATGATGTCCCCAAATAGATAGATATGAGAAGTATAAACATGGAAAATGTCACAAAAAATGTTTTTTTTTTTAATTTTTTTCAAATTTTTTACTCAAAATATACAACAAAGAATCAAAGAATCTTTTATTTTTAAAATTTTCACAATTTTTACACAAAATATAAAACTAAGAATCACACTATGAAAGCACAAAAACAACCAAGTCGATGATAGCGTCAATGTAGGAGTGTGAACACATTCGATAGGTAAATAAACTCAATCAATCATATGTGCACGATGCATACGTGTAATCCTAATGAATGAACATCAAAAGTATCCTTAGGTGTAAAAATTGTTGAATTTAGATGACATCGTCTTAATCGAATCAACAAATCAAAGTAAAAGTGATTTCCACACCAATAACGTCCAAAACTATTTAGCGTTTTTTCAAGATTTTCAAGGACGTGCAAACCCGTTTAAATATTCCAACCAAACCCCCTCAAATATATTTTCTTTTAGAGGTGATAAACTAAATTCTCAAACTTTGGAGAATTGATGGTGAAACCTACTGGCCCATTTTTGGCGTGTATTTCTTTTTATTGTCTTTAAATTTTTTCGGGCTCTTTTAACCTCTTTGGACCCCGGATAATAAAATTCCTCAATTTTTTAGGTCCATTTTAACGGTGGCTTTAGCGCAAAGGATAGATAATTACCTTTCGTAGCCCCTCCCCGTTTTTTAAAATACCACACAATCTCACCAAACGTTTTTTACATGCACACCTTTCTTATCAAGTTTTATCACGCTTGGTTCGTTTTAAGGACATAATTGAAATGAAAACACCCAACCAACATTGATAAGACAAGTACAAAAATCAAACAAATCTGTGCATGTGTGCAATAAAGGAAATCATGAGTCAAACATGTAGGAAGTAACACTTAATTACATCTTAATGACTCCAAACATCATAAAGCACAAAGATGACAAGATATATTTTCTCGAAACACTATCAAATAGTCACATGAATAAATGGAATGAAATTGTGACTTGGCAATCTTAAATGCTCATTCATAAAAGGTGCAAATAAAATACAAAAATCTTTTTGTTCTTTTCTAAAATTTTAAAAAGAAAATCTTTTTGAATTTTTTCAAATAATTTTATCAAAATAAAATCTTTTTGTATTTTCCAAATAAAATTATCAAAATAAAATCTAAAAGTAAAAATTTATACAAACAAGATACATGCTAGCAATAGGCAAATAATTTTGCCATGAAAATCATCCTATGCTAGTAAACAAGTCAAACCTCATTCGTTAGGTGCGGAGGGGTTTTCAAAAGGTGGTAACAACTTATGAAAAACCTTCGCACCTAACGATTGAGGTTTGACTTTCTTACTAGCATAGGATGATTTTCATGATAATATTATTTGCCTATTGCTAGTATGTATCTTTTTGATTGGGTTTATTTACATATCGAATGTGTTCACACTCCTACATTGACGCTATCATCGACTTGGTTGTTTTTGTGCTTTCATGGTGTGATTCTTACTTTTATATTTTGTGTAAAAATTGTGAAAATTTTAAAAACAGAAGATTCTTTGATTCTTTGTTGCATATTTTGAGTAAAAATTTAAAAAAAATTCAAAAAAAAATATTTTTTTGTGACATTTTCCATGTTTATACTTCTCATATTTGTCTATTTGGGGACATCATAAAAAGGGGGAGAATGAATTATGGGGGAGAAATTATGTTGATTTATCAATGATTTGCTTAAGCTTAAATGATCTTTGATTTTTGCATATCATTATAAATCAAACTGTTGCGTGTCACGGGTATTTTCTTTTTCTCATGTGTGTAGGTACAAAGTTGATATCTATTGGATTGCACACCATGATGAGAAAAGATTTGGGAGTTTCTGAAATGTTGAAGATTTGAAGATGTTGATGTTTGATTGACGACATGTCATTTAGTATTCTCAATTCGAGGGTTTAATGGGGATATTATCTTATATGTCATTTGTTTTGGGGAGATTGCGTAATTCGGATTTTTTATGTATGTACCAGCATAGACATAAGGGGAGATTTGTAAGGACATAATTTTATTAATGTTTGGGGTAGAATCGAGGATTTTTATATTTTTCCTAGATCACAATTTGTATGCCTGATTTCGATTTGAAAATGCGAAAACGCGGTGTGTGATATCGAATAAAAATTATTCGCAAGTTTCCAAGTAAACCATTTTTAATTAGAGAATATTTTTAAACAAATTAAATACAGCCCCTAAACATGCGTTAAATTTAAGAAGATATTTAATTGAACATAATATTTTAATTTAATCCTAAAAACATGCATCTAGATGATTTATCAAATAAATATATATAGCATGTGACACAACATATCAGGAAAAATCCTCGCAAGGTAAAACCATATTATTTTCAGTATAATTTGTAAAGAACGGTTACACGGATTATAATGAAAAAAAGTGTGACATATGAAATACTCGCAGGTCTCAGTTCCGATGTTGTCGGCTGGAATCTCCCGCAATAATTCCAGATGTGTAGCAATGAAGAAGATACCGGCTTCTCCACAAAATACTCCTCAATGAGTATAATAAATCATTTGAAGGTTTATGTTGTGAAAAAACTAAATAGGAAGAAGTTTCCTTTTATAAGTAAACGTAAAAGCCTAAAAAACATCTTTAGGAAAACATGGAAGAATTTTGGGCCGGAATTTGCTCAACATGCTGCAAAAGCAATTTGACCAGCAAAGAGTGGTGATAGCATTTGGCACAAAAATCGAGGTCGGTGTCATCGTTCGAACGACATGGAATGTCGCTCGAACGAGAAGACATGTCTTTCGAACGAGTTTGTACGACATGCTTTTGTCGCTCGAATGACATGTTATCTCGTTTGACCTATCACGCTTTCCAAAAAAGTCCATTTCAGCTTAGAAAAAGTTCTGCATTTGATAAAAAATAATTTCAGACTTCAAAAAATATTTAAAAAATTCCCAAATATATATATGAAAATATAAACAACTCTAATTAATCATTTTACTGATAATGCGTTGTGGAGTTGAGGGAAACAGTTGAGCAGTACGTAGCATGTAGCTTGATGCACGAGTGAAGATGATGGATGCATGGATTCGGATAAAGGCCATCGTGGATGATCGTGATGACGTGCCGATTGTAGGGGTATCAGACATACAAATTGTGATCTAGGGAAAACATAAAAATCCTCGATTCTACCCCGGACATTTATAAAATTATGTCCTTACACCATCCATGACAGCACTGAAATTCAAAATTATAACACCAACTAGTTCACGGTTCTTGGCCGTGACAACAATCCTTTAATATACATTGGGTCACGTGGCCACAAAAACTAACTGTGACAATGGTTGTTAATTCTAAATGCTCACGAATTTTGGTCATAGTCAATGAACGTAACCTCATTTCGGTTATAAATACACCCATTAGGGTTTAGTTCCCCTCATTTATCTCATTCTCTCTCTCTCTCTCTCTCTCTCGCTCTCTCTCCATGTATATCTTTGTGTACGCATGTATGTATGTTTATATATCCTTGTGTATGTATGTTTCATCACAATGATATACATACATTTGTTTATGTATATCCTCATGATGAAAAAAAGACAACTATCCTTAAAAAAAGAAGGAAAACCATAATCCTTAATTCGTAAATGTAGAAAAACTATCTCCATGCTCGAATATATAATAATTCTAACATAAAAACTCATAATCATGTGGTTCGTTCAGAAAGTTGAGTATATTGTGTATTTGGTTATTGAAAATGTGACGGTGGTGGTGGAAAGTTTTTCAATTTTTGTTTTTGTGTAAGAACATCTACATCTTTTTCCAAATTATTTATAATTTGTAAAAAAATTGTGTTAATGATCAATGTATTCTATCATGCATATCCATTATTTGAAGGAAAAGGAAATTTCGTTAGAACGACATTTTGACTATGTTAAAATGAACTTTGAAACTTTATTAGAATGAACATCTAATGAACTTCAAACGAGCACTCTCTGTCAAATAAAATGACACCCATTGGATGTTCATAGGAAGGTCGTTGGAACGATAATGAATGTTCATTCGACTGAGGCTAGTCTTCATTTGAATGAAAAATCATTTCATTCGACTGAAACCTATATTATCATTCCAACGAACATTTCGTCTCAAAATTTGTGTTTTTCTATTTAAGGCGTGATGGACTAAGATTTTTTGAATAACTTTTGGCTAAAAATGTGTTTTATCTGTTTACCAAAGTTCCAAAACCCTAGTTTCACCCAAAGAGTTTAAATATCCAAGTTTTAATACTCTTATGCATTGAAATATTTTATTTGTGGGCACCAAGTTTGTTTCTCATAATCTAGATAGAGAAATTGTTTCGTGTAGTTGAATGTGTACTAGTTTTCAATGTTATAGTGAAGAAGCGGTGATTTCGTGTTCCTATTCAATAGACGGTTGTTGAGACTTATCGATGCATATTGAGGCGTATGTGGATTCACATATCGTGTCAGCTTACGTGGTAAGCTCCTATATTGCACTGTGGAGGAGAGGTTGAAGATATAAGAGCATCAAGGCTTGCGAGGAAGATGAGTTGTTGAGTAAGTCCATTGTATGTCTTTGTAAAACCTTATCATAATAAACTGTTTAGCAAGGCCATATGAGATTTTTTTCGTTGTGGATTTTCTTCGTACAATAGTGTGTTGTGATGCTAGTTTATTTATTTTATTCATAATCATATAAATGCATGTTTTAGATTAAAAAGATAATATCGCAACAAATGGTTT
This sequence comes from Sambucus nigra, assembly GCA_949130495.1. Lineage (NCBI taxonomy): Eukaryota > Viridiplantae > Streptophyta > Magnoliopsida > Dipsacales > Adoxaceae > Sambucus > Sambucus nigra. The sequence continues at coordinate 351,149,488 of OX422218.1, forward strand.
AAATTGGGGCAAAGGTTTTTGTTATGGTTAATCAGTTTAAAGTTTTATTCTTTAAATGGAAAATCTAAAAATAGAATTTTTTTTATGTGACCATCCCTTCCTAATCACTCTAGCATTTTTCAATTGGTAATAGAGCCAGAACACTAAGTTGTCATGTTTAGATCCGATATTTTTAAGCATGAATTTTTGTGGTTTTAATGATCCTAGAGCCCCGATGTTTTATGGGTTGAACTACGCATTATAGAAAATGCATATAAGATCATCACTTATGGCGATAAATAAGTGTATATGGCAAGCGGTACTTAGTGTTTGGTCCCTACCTATAACCATAGTTCGAAAAAATAGGATACCCAAACCCATAGAATCGTGGAGTGACGTTGAGCATAGGTTAACAAATTATAATTCATGTGGTTTAACTGATATTTTTTGTTCTTTTATCCCAGAGCACTTCTGTCGTATTATGACTTGTAAGATGTCTAGAGAGGCTTGGGACATATTCCAACTCTCCCATGAAAGAACTACTGTTCTTAAGGCTTCTAAACTCTAAAACCTCACCATTCAGTTTGAAATCATTAAAATGTTGGAGAGTGATACCTTCTATGAGTTCTACGCTAGATTTTTCGACATAGTGAAGTCATCTTTAAACCTGGGAAAGATAATGCCCAAGACCCGATTAATCAACAAAATCTTAAGGTCTTTCTCTAAAAGATTTAATTCAAAAGTGATGGTTATGAATTCCTTGGATACTTTAGATTCTATAAACTTGAAGAACTTGTAGGTGACTCACAAACTTATGACCTTGACATATTTTTCTCCAAAACTATTAAAAAGAACAAGGGCATTGCTTTAGAAGCCCGAAAGGAGGAACCATCTACTTTAGATAATGAGTCTGAGATCGAGTCTGAAGATATGGCCATGTCAGCAAAGAAATTTAATAATTTTTTGAAGTTTCATAAGAAATTGAAAGATGTGAAAAAGCGTATAAAACATGTATAACAAGGCCGACCACTTCCATAAAAGTCGTCATGATAACAATAATAGGGATGAGATAGAAATATGCTTTGGTTGTGATGGTTATGGCCACAGGGTTGCTGAGTTCCCTACTAAACTAAGGAAGGACGGAAAGAAACCGAAGGTGTACAATGACACACTCAGTGATAGTAATCTGGAAGAGGGACCCGATTCCACCATTGACCATAACTACACCACATTCATGGCAAGTCATGTGATCCTTGATGACAAATCTCCTCATAAAGATATTTCTAACCATGAAACTTCCAAATCCATCATTTGTAACTCCTGAGTGCGTAAAAGTAGAGAGAGTCAAGAAGATAATGGGGATGAAGAAGAGGAGGAGGAGGTTGAGAGTGAACTCCTAGTTGCCTTCTATGAGTTGTATTTTAAAATGTTGGGGGTGAAGAAAGATGATTTGAAGTTAGAAGTTAAGTTAAAAGAATGCTCCGTAGGAAATGATGATAGTGTTTTAATTAAAAATCTTAGGGCAGGTGAGAGGAATCTTTAAGAGAATCTAGAGTATGTTGAGAGTGAGACAAATAGCCTTCAAGGTTTGATGGAGGTTATGAAGAAATATCTTCTTGAGTTTCAGGAGTCTAGGCATTTATTTGAGTCTCGAATAGTTGAGCTTAAAGAAAGATTGAGAGACTCGAGTCGTGTCAAAGTTGATTTGGAATCTTGGTCGAAAAAGTTGGATAAGATGTTAGACACCATCTGAATCAAAGATGACAAGTGTGGAATTGGCATCGACGATCAAAATGCTTTCGCTACTCAAGAAAAGACCACACATTTGAGAGAGTCGACAGTTAATAGTGACGTTAGGAAAGGTCAAACCTTTGGTAATGCTCCTCATCGTGTCTACACATGCACACATTGTGGTAGGAAAGGTTACCTTAGGCATTTTTGCTTTGATTTTAAAAATGGTCCTAGAATGTCTAAGACTAGAGTCACCGAGGTTCCCATAACCCAAGAGTGTCGCATTACACCTATGTGGGTTAGAAAATTGTATTAGAAGGTTTTACATATTAGACTTGTTGAATGTCATTTTCTTACACATGCCTCTTCACATGCTATATCTTATGGGTGATTGCTTGAATGTTTTTCATACCATAGATTTTGTACTTCATGATATATATGATATTCATTTGTATGAAGTTTATTCTTTTGCATTTTAATTTTTCATTTATTAAGTCATATTGAAAAATACGAAAACATTTTTGTGTCTTTGAATTAGTTTTGTTTCAAATTAGTGTTTTTAATTTTTTTTTATAAGAACTCGAAAAGATTTTTGGTTAATGTGTATTTTAGTTTTACAAATATTTGTGGCATAATAGTGTGTTTGAATTCAATTCATTATATGTTTTCCATGTGATTGTAACAACCCGAGGTCTTGGAGATGATGATTTATTTATTTTGGGAGAAATAAATATTATTTTATTGGGAGAATTATTAAATTGGCAATTGAGGTCAAAATTTGAAGTCCTCAGAAAGTGTTTCGAATGGCGATTATGAGGGTGTAGTTGTGTCCGGAAGGGTCGAGAAAGTCAAAATGACTGTACTTGGGGTCTATTTAGGTTCCGAAATAATTTAGGACCGTTTGACTCGAATTAAAGTTACCGAGTCATTTAAAGTGTGTATTATCATTTAAAGATGTGTATCTGGGGAGTTAGGGCTTAAAAGCCTACGGGAGAAAAAATTCTCCAAATAAAGAAAGAGAAAAGAAGAAATAAGAAGAGAAAGAAGAAGAAAGGAGAGAGAAAGTGGAGATTTCCGGCATCTACGCGATTTCGAGGACGAATCAGACCCTACGAACCCGAGGCAAGTGATTAAACTTGCTAAATAATTGTTGTGTACCATTTATTCCATGATTTGTGGATTAAATCTTTGGGTTTTAGGTTTAGTTTATCAAAATCTAACTTTTGGGTATAATCTTAGATTTGTTATGTAGATCTTTGATTTGATGATAGAAATTAGTTTATATGTATTCTAGGACGAATATTGATGATATATATGTGATTGGGTTGAAGAGAAATGAAGAGAAAATTATTAAAACAAGTTTTGGGATTTTTGGCTTACTTAAAAAAGTAGCCATTTTTGAGCCTCTAGGTAGGCCGAATCGATTCGGCCCCCTAGCCGAATCGATTCAAAAAGTTGCAGGTGCCCAGGTCTGAGTGACCGAATCGATTTGGACCCTAGCCGAATCGATTCGGCCTGAGACAGAGTCCCAGGTCTGATGACCCGAATCGATTCGCCTTAGATGCCGAATCGATTCGCTCGGCCGAATCGATTCGGAATTGGCCCGAATCGATTCGGACACAGGGCTTTTGGGGGAATGTTTTTCTAGGGAGAATTTAGATTCCGTTTTGTTCGAGGTTATCGATTGGTAACATCTATAGGAGTTATTTGGGGTATGTTTTGGAAACTTTTAGAGGGTTTCCCTTATAAGAAATTATTGGAGTCATATTGACCAAATTTGAGGAATACCGATTAGATATTATGGTGTATTCTAAGCGGGGAAGCCCACCTCAATTGGAGATTCTAGTTAGAGATAATAATTATATTTATATGAAAGAATGAGACTAATTTAGAGATATTGGATCTTAGGATCAAATCCTAAATGGGATAACTTTAAAGGTTCATAAAATGAATTGAACCCTATTATGGATGGAAAATTATAAATACTAATTGATGAGTATGGATATAGAAATATCCTTAACGATGATTGATTTGGGAGATGTCTCACACAATGAGAAATGCTAATTGAAGTGCATTAGGATAAAGAATATCCTTAACTTAAATAGAATTGAGAAACAATTCAAAATTAGAAGCGACATGTGAACTTCAAGCGAGAAATAGTATAGTGTATACTAAGTGGGGAAGATGTGTGAGAATGACGACTAGTATATCAAGAGGGAAATATACTAAATAATGACATTAATTCTATTGTGCCTAATAGCGTATAATAAATATGAAAATGATGTGGTAGGTATACCTTATATGATGATATATGTTTATATGATGTGGTGATGTATGTATACCTTATATGATGGTATATATACATATAGTGAAGCATACCCCCTCCTTTCTATCATTGGGAAGTTGTTTGCGTAGAGGGTGAGTATCCTGGCTCAAGGAGCAGGGTGTGGATATTCCCCAGGTCATAGTCGTCCATGTGATTATTATATGATATACATTATTTATTTTGGGGGTGAAAAGTCATGGGTATGTGTTGTTCTCACCTGCCGGTTAGGAGCTATGACCACTTCCCGGTGAAAATCTGTTACTAAAGCCGTTTAATAAAATTAAACTATTTAAGTAACTCCGAACAGTTTTTTGAAGAAACTCTTTTCTTAAAAACCAAAACGATTTTGAACACAAGATGTGTGTTATAAAAGTATGTACGAGATCTATTCAAGATTTGATTAACAAGTTTATAAAACAGTTTAAACAAACTTTAAACTCAGCATAACCAAGAATGAGATGAGAAGATGTAGGAAGATTAAGAACAAGATTTTTTACATGGTAAAACCTTACCCAACTGAGGAATTATCCACGACTCCCTCTACGGAGTAAAAACAAAAATTCCACAATAAACAAATTTTAATAGTTACAAACTATATAACAAACATGCATACAACTCAGACCTATATAAGTTTAGGAATGTACCCTCTGGTGTCCTTATAACTTCTCTGCAGTTTTGATTGCTCATGTTGTTCTCCCAGTTTGTTAACTTCCAATTTGTTCAAGATCTTTACATCGACTCTTGTTCACAAGATCTTATTACCAACACTTTTCGTGTGGTAGGATGAAAGTGTTTGTGGAGGTGCTCTGTAACACATGCATGCACACACACACACACACACTTATTATGTACAATTAGTCCTAACAAATTACATATAAGTCAATATGCAGTGACTTTTCTTTTTCTCTCTTCTCACAAAACTCAACCTTTTTGGCCTTTAAAGCAATCCAAGAATCCACGGCTATCTTGCTCAGAACACGTATCAAGATCTTAATCAATCTCTGTTTTTGAAAAGATTTTTGAGATTGAAAACCAGCAAGTGCGATTCCAAACTAGGTCAAAGGTCTTGTTTCAAGAGAACTAGAAACATAAAACATTATTGTTGATTTCAAAGTTCAATTTTTTTTTAGAAAAGAATCAACAATATATTTCTCAAGCTGAGAAATTAAAATGCCAACTAAGTGTAATATATCATGAAGAACTCAGATCTGAAATTTCTATATAAAAGAAAAATAGATCTAAGAAAATTATTAAGTTGGAAACAAGATCTAAAGAACGAAGAGGTTACAGAAACAAACCAACTCTCAAATCACCTCTCAAAACACTCAAACACTCAAGGTTGTGTTTGGGAAAATACAGGGGTTTGAGGGTTTATATTTGGTTTGAACTGTTTGGATGATTTAGGGTTAGGGTTTGGTTTACTATCTTTTTCTCTCTCTTATGGTTTCTCTTTTTCTCTCCTTTTTCTCTCTTCTCTCTCTACTCTCTTTTTTCTCTCTCAAAGGATGAAATGGCCAAAAGTCTCTGAAGGCTGAGAGTAGGAGCCTTTTTATAGGAGACTGAGAAGGTTCGAGAATGAGGATTGAAATCAAGGGATCAGATTTAGTCAAGATCAATTGACTTGGATCCAATGGTACACGATAAGCGGTGGTAAAGACTCTCCTGATTGGTCCACAAGGGGATTATAGGGATTATGAAGGGGCACATGCAGATCGTTGATAAAAATGATCTAAGGGTTGAAAACGTGCGCTGGTTTACACTCTATAAAGAAACACACTTTCCACCAATCAGAAAGCAACAAATGTTGGACAATGAATAGAGATAAAACGCGCGTCTGAAATTAATTACAATGTACACCCTGAAGTCTCTGCCGCTTTTGGATTCTACCCAAGGTAACTTTTGGCCAATAAAACCAACAATATGAAATAGCAGATTGACCCCACAAACTTTTAAATCCAAGTTTTAATTTATTAAAACCTTATTTTAAAATGTTTATAAAATCCCAAAAAATATTTAAAAAGAAATATTAGGGATTTAAACATACTCAACATATATACACACATTAATATGCAATATGACATGTATATGATCCATTCTACTGTGTGTGAGTGTTGGTAATGAGGTCTAGATCACTTCAATTAATGTTGAAATAGTAGTGCAAGCTCTGAGGTTCTTTTGATTCTAGGTTAGACATAATTTTTTCACAATTTCCAAACTAGATGAACACTTATACAATATAGACTCAAGTGAGCCAAGAGTATAAGGTGCTTCAATCTCCCCCTTTGGAAATATGAGACAAAATCTCCTTTGAGTCATATAGAACTCGTAGGGCAACAAGAAAGAGGAATCCTATTCCTACAAAAATCTATCTACCCAAATCCTAGAAAGCAAAATTACATAACTCAACTATTTATAATTGAATACCCTATTACAACTATTGAGAATAACTGTACAAAAACCTGCAATGAAGCACTAAGATCAAGCTATTTAGCATATGTAAAAAATCATTAGAGACTCAAATTTCTCGCCCATTTTGTCTCAAATAGACAAAGGGAAAAAATAAAGAGATCAAAGAGATTAATCAGCACACACCATACCAATAGATTTACGCAAAGAAATAAATCGATTGTAATCTAAAGGTTTGGTAAACATATCTGAGAGTTGCAAATCAGTAGGAAGATAATTGATTTCTAATTCCTTAGTTTCAACTAATTCGCGTATAAAGTGATGTCTTATTTTTATGTGCTTTGTTCGCGAGTGTTGAATAGGGTTTTTAGAAATATTGATCGCACTTTGATTATCACAATAGATATGCAATTGGTTTTCTTGAATACCATAATCACTCAGCATTTGTTTAAGCCATAGTAATTGAGCACAACAGCTACCAGCGGCTATGTATTCAGATTCAGCTGTTGAGAGTGATGTGCAGTTTTGTTTCTTACTACTCCATCCTACCAAGTTATTACCTATATAATAACATGCTCTTGATGTGCTTTTACTATCATCAGTACACCCAGCCCAGTCAGCATCAGTGTACCCAATTATAGTGCTTGGTGTGTCATTAGTGTATCAAAGTCCTAGATTCAGAGTGCCTTTTACATATTTAATGATTCATTTAACAGAATTCAGATGGCTCTCTTTAGGGTAATTTTGATATCGCGCACAAATACACACAGCATACATAATATCAGGACGCGAGGAAGTAAGGTATAGTAAGGTTCCTATCATACTACGATATAGTGTAGGATCTATGGATTTTCCAATTTCGTCTTTAGAAAGTTTTACCGTAGTACTCATCGGTGTTTTAGCATTTATAGCACTCTCAAGGACAAATTTCTTTACTATCTCTAAAGCATACTTAGATTACGAAACAAAGAATCCTTCTGAATTTTGTTTGACTTGAAGACCTAAGAAAAATTGCAACTCCCCCATAAGAGACATTTGAAACTCCTTATGCATTATTTCAGAGAAGGATTTTACTTATGAGGGAGAAGTTGATCCAAATATAATATCGTCAACATAAACTTGAGCAATAATGATGTGTTTGTCAAAATGTTTGACAAAAAGGGTTTGATCATTTCCTCCTCTTTTGAAACCTTTATCTAAGAGGAAACTGGAAAGACGCTCATACCAAGCTCTAGGTGCTTGTTTAAGCCCATACAAAGCCTTTTTAAGAAGAAATACATGATTTGGATATTGAGGGTCAATGAACCCTTTAGGTTGTTCTACATAGGTCTCCTCAGTCAATATTCCATTAAGGAATGCAGATTTGACATCCATTTGGTAGAGTGTAAAATGCAAGTGGCAAGCTATAGCAAAGAGAAGACGGACATATTCTAAACTAGTAACAGGAGCAAAGGTCTCGTTAAAATATATTCCTTCAATTTGAGAATATCCTTGAGCAACTAATATAGCTTTGTTTCTAATGATTATCCCACTTTCATCAGATTTATTTTTAAAAATCCAACGTGTGCCAATAACCTTTTTGTGATCAGGCCTAGGTACAAGATATGAAACATCATGAATGACAAATTGAAGAAGTTCTTCCTGCATAGCAGAAATCCAGTGAGAGTCATTCAATGCTTCATTTACATTCTTTGGTTCCACTAGGGAAACAAAAAATGCATAATGTGCATAATTTCTTAGTTGAGATCTTGTATGCACTGGCTCACTGGGTTACCAACTACGTTATTTATGGGATGATCTTTTGAGACCCAGTTAGGTACTTCAGGTATCTCAATTGGTAATGAATCATCTATTTCAGGAGAGTCATTTTCTAAAATGTCTGTAGGCTCTTCTATAATAGTTGATTCACCAGTCTTGTTCTCTACAGTAGTGTCACTCACAATTAAATTTATGGATTCCATCAAGGTTTTAGTGCGAAGATTATACACTCGATAGGAACTACTGTTAGGCGAGTATCCTAAAAATATAGCTTTATCTCCCCGGCTCTCAAATTTGGACAAGTGTTCCCTATCTTTGCATACATAACAAGTACTACCAAAGGTTCTAAGGTACTTAAGATTAGGCTTTTTATTATACCAAAGTTCGTAAGGTGTTTGTTTGGAATTCTTTCTAAGATAGACCCTATTTATGATGTGACATGCAGTACGAATGGATTCTACCCAAAAATATTTAGGCAAATTCTTGGCATGTAACATAACACGTGCCATCTTTTGAAGTGTACGCTTCTTCCTCTCGGCAATTCCATTTTGTTGAGGAGTCTTAGGAGCACTAAACTCATGTTTGTAACCATTATAGTCACAATACTCTATTATACCAGTGTCTTTGAATTCTCCACCTCTATCACTACGGATTCTATTTACTTGAATGTCCTTTTCATTTTCAATCCGAAAAAGGATTTTTAAGAAAGTTTGAAAAGTGTCAGACTTTTGTTTTAAAAGGGCTACCCAAGTAAATCTAGTGAAGTCATCAACCATAACTAGAATATAACTGTGTCCACATAGACTAACAGTTTGGGAAGGACCCATTAGGTCCATATGGATGAGCTCCAAGGGATTAGAGGTAAGAACATCATTAACTTTCTTATGAGGTGCCTTAACAATTTTACCTTCCTGACAGGAACCACAAAAAATGTTAGGAATGGGTTTGATTTTAGGAACTCCTCTAACTATTTCTTGAGAGGTCAGTCTACTAAGATTATCGAAATTTAAGTGACCCATTCTGTTATGCCATATCTCGTTGTCATCCATTCTGGCAACATTACATATTTCAGAATTATTCATGACAATATAACAATTGTCAGGAGTTCTGAATCCTGTAATTATGCATTCACCTTTTTCATTTAAACTTTTGCAATTGTTCTTTGAAAAGGTAACAGTATGATCTGAGTCACAAAATTACGAGATACTAAGTAGATTGGCCTTAAGACCTTTAACTAGAAGAACATTTTCAAGAACAGGAAGTCCATCTTCTTGGAGAGTTCCTTTGCCTATGATTTGAGATGATACTCCATCACCAAAAATGACTTTTCCACCAGCGAAGCTGGTTTTGTTCAAAAGTTTAGTATCATCCCCAGTCATGTGCTTAGAACATCCAGAGTCTAAATACCAACCAGATGATGTGTGCTCAGCTTTTAAGGCAATAATAACTATATTGCACTTCATCTGAGGTAATAGATCTTCTTTTCTAACCCAAATTGCTCTAGTTTTCATTTTGCGCTTATTAGCTCTCAATTGATAAAATTTGCGAGCATTAGATTTTTGTTGAAAAATGTTTTGCGCATGATTTTGAATTTTATGAAAGGCATGGGCATTTGGTTTAGGAAAGTATTTAGGAGTCCTTCTAGGAAATGTTCTTTTAGGTTTGGTCTTTATCTTTCTATAATTAGAGTTTTTGTCTGGTTGTCTAGGAAGTACATAATTGTTGCGGCTCCTCCTAGAATAGTTAAAGTTCTGATAGGTAGGAGGATAACAGAACGGTTTAACAAGTCTCCTAGCATAGCAACCATCAAAAGATTGACCGTATATATCACAGTAAGAGCAATAAAGATTGCTCAAGGTTGGGGTCTACTTAGGAAAGTCTCTAAACAACGGTTTTGAGGAATTTTGAGGTTGGACTCTATTCCTAGGTAGGACAGTCTTGAATGTGGACTCACTCTTCCTAATAGGGGGGCAGACGTATTTAGCCTTAGGTGAACTTTCATGTTTAGAGTAACTTGATTCCCCAATGTTAAAATTTTGATGTTTTGAATCAAACTCAGTTTTTAGGGAATGGAAATTTGGGCAGGTTTCAATTGGTCTTTTACCTCCTGACACAAACTTGATAGTTTCAAAATATTTTGTTTGTGTCTTCAAATTGGGGCAAAACCCTATTCCAGTTCGATCATCCGAATTGGTTTTAGATTCAGCAACAAATTCATCAAAACAGTTTGAATTAATTTCAAATTTTGTAAATTTTTTGAAAAAAGTTGTTGTCTTTTCTTTAGTATGTTCCAATTCTATCAATGTCCCTTTGTATTTTTTCTCCAGAATTTCATTTGTTTTAGTAAAATCTTTGAGTTTTTTATCAAACATTTTAATTTCACTTTCATGAGTTAAACATTGGGTAGTATACTCTTCAGCATTCAGTTTGACCATCAGGCTTAGATCTTCCAGCTTTTTGGTGAGATCTTTCACAAATTTTTCTAGTCTAGTGCTTTTCTTGAGAGTTTTAGCATAGAGTGTGTGAATATCTGGGAGGTCTTCATTGTCCAAGTCACTAAGTGTAGTGTGTGAAGTGACCCCTAAGGCTTCATTCCTAGAACTCACACACCCATTGACATCGTCATTATCGCTTTCCCTTTGACTCACACACCCCGAAGAAGAGATAACAATATTCTCAGTAATCAAGGCATCTAAACCAGTAACAGCATTATTCGAAACATCAGTAGTAAAATTACTAGATTCATCCTCACTAACAAACACAGGCATATCATCATTATAGATAATCTTGGCAAAGAAGGACATGCAAGGGTCAAAAACATCAGATGACTCAGGTTCCTCATTTTCAGAGTCACTTGAATCATCCCATGTCTTGCAAATGTTGGCTCTAATGTGTTTGTTTTGAGTGTTCAAGTTAACTCTGCAGTCTTGTGGAATGTGTCATAGTTTTCCAAATCTATAGCATTCAGCTTTCTTAAGGTCTCTATTAGGTCTAGCGTGAGAGTCCTTGTGATTTTTGTCATGGCTTTTCTCATGAGGTCTGTGATTAAAGGGAGTTGGATAATTAGACTTGCCTTGTTTATTTGCCATGTTGTTTCTAAATTTAATGATTTTCTTAAACTGTTTTGACATCAAGGAAATCTAATTGTCCAAACTCTCTATATCGCATTCCTCATTAGAGTCATCATTGGAAGTATTAAACTCAGGCTTAATCAATTTAGAAGAGAAGCTTAGATTGGAACTAGTCTGTTTCCTATGAGATTGGGTCAATTGCTTCTTAAATTCTAGTTCCATTTCCACAGTTCTTAATTTACTACTAAATAATTCAGGAGTGAGATTTATATCACACATTTCCTCAATAGCATATCTTTTGTTATCAAATTTCTGTGGTAATGATCTTAGAATTTTAGATACAATTTCTTGTCGGTCATATGTTATCCCATTAGTATGCAGTTTTGTCACAATATCAGTCAGGTTCATATAGAAGTCATCAAATGACTCAGTCTCAGACATAATTAAAGAGTTATACTGTTGAATGAGCATTTGATTTTTAACAGCTTTAACTCTAGTGTCACCTTCATGAGCAGTAACCAAGGTGTCCCAAGCTTCCTTAGAAGTGGTACAAGATGAGATTCTTTTGAACTCATGTTAATTTATGGACATAAATATGGCATTATTTCCTTTGTTATTATTTCGAGAAACTTGTTTCTCTTCTTGTGTGAACTCACTTAATACTTTCTTAACCCTCTCATTACTTCCTTCAATGGCTGGTTTTGTAGGAAAAATGTATCCATTTTCAACAATGTCCCAGACATCATCTCCCAGAGTTCCTTGAATGAAAGCAATCATTCTTACTTTCCAGTAAGCAAAATTGGTTCCATCAAAGATAGGAGGTCTGGTCAAGTTACCAAATCTTTCATTTTTCTCGTCCATATTTGATTTTCAGAAAACAATTTCAGAAACACAGGATCTCTTTAAAAGAAGTTTACCAAGCTCTGATACCAATTGAAAATCTGTTACTAAAGCCGTTTAATAAAATTAAACTATTTAAGTAACTCCGAACAGTTTTTTGAAGAAACTCTTTTCTTGAAAAACAAAACTATCTTGAACACAAGATGTGTTTTATAAAAGTATGTACGAGATCTATTCAAGATTTGATTAACAAGTTTATAAAAAAGTTTAAACAAACTTTAAACTCAGCACAACCAAGAATGAGATGAGAAGATGTAGGAAGATTAAGAACAAGATTTTTTACGTGGAAAAACCTCACCCAACTGAGGAAACATCCACGACTCCCTCTACGGAGTAAAAACAAAATTCCACTATAAATAAATTTTAATAGTTACAAAATATATAGAAAACATTCATACAACTCAGACCTATATAAGTTTAGGAATGTACCCTCTGGTGTCCTTATAACTTCTTTGCAGTTCTGATTGTTGATGTTGTTCTCCCAGTTTGTTAACTTCCAATTTGTTCAAGCTCTTTACATCGACTCTTGTTCACAGGATCTTATCACCAACACTTTTCATGTGGTAGGATGAAAGTGTTTGTGGAGGTGCTCTCTAACACATGCATGCATACACACACACACACTTATTATGTACAATCAGTCCTAACAAATTACACATAAGTCTATATGCAGTGACTTTTCTTTTTTATCTCTTCTCACAAAACTCTAACTTTTTGACCTTTAAAGCAATCCCAGAATCCACGGCTATCTTGCTCAGAAGACGTATCAAGATCTTAATCAATCTCTATTTTTGAAAAGATTTTTGAGATTGAAAACCACCAAGTGCGATTCCAAACTAGGTCAAAGGTCTTGTTTCAAGAGAGCTAGAAACAGAAAACATTATTGTTGATTTCAAAGTTAAATATTTTTTTTTTAGAAAAGAATCAATAATATATTTCTCTAGCTGAGAAATAAAAATGCCAACTAAGTGTAATATATCATGAAGAACTGAGATCTAAAATTTCTATATAAAAGAAAAATAGATCTAAGAAAATGATTAAGTTGGAAACAAGATCTAAAGAACGAAGAGGTTACAGCAACAAACCAACTCTGAAATCACCTCTCAAAACACTCAAACACTCAAGGTTGTGTTTGGGAAAATACAGGGGTTTGAGGGTTTATATATGGTTTGAACTATTTGGGCGATTTAGGGTTAGGGTTAGGTTTACTAACTCTTTCTCTCTCTTCTGGTTTCTCTTTTTCTCTCTCTTTTCCCGCTTCTCTCTACTCTTTTTTTTTTCTCTCAAAGGACGAAATGGCCAAAAGTCTCTGAAGGCTGAGAGTAGGAGCCTTTTTATAGGAGGCTGAGAAGGTTCGAGAATGAGGATTGAAATCAAGGGATCAGATTTAGTCAAGATCAATTGACTTGGATCCAATGGTACACGATAAGCGGTGGTAAAGACTCTCCTGATTAGTCCACAAGGGGATTATAGGGATTATGAAGGGGCACATGTTGATCGTTGATAAAAATGATCTAAGGGTTGAAAACGTGCGCTGTTTACACTCTATAAAGAAACACACTTTCAACCAATCAGAAAGCAACAAATGTTGGACAATGAATAGAGATAAAACGCGCGTCTGAACGTAATTACAATGTACACCCTGAAGTCTCTGCCGCTTTTGGATTCTACCCAAGGTAACTTTAGGCCAATAAAACCAACAATATGAAATAGCAGATTAACCCCACAAACTTTTGAAACCAAGTTTTAATTTATTAAAACCTTATTTTAAAATGTTTATAAAATCCCAAAAAATATTTAAAAAGGAATGTTAGGGATTTAAACATACTCAACATATATACACACATTAATATGCAATATGACATGTATATGATCCATTCTACTGTGTGTGAGTTTTGGTAATGAGGTCTAGATCACTTCAATCAATGATGAAATAGTAGTGCAAGCTCTGAGGTTCTTTTGATTCTAGGTTAGACATAATTTTGTCACAATTTCCAAACTAGATGAACACTTATACAATATAGACTCAAGTGAGTAAAGAGTATAAGGTGCTTCACCCGGGACGTTGTGTGTGTGAGTTGATCACGAGGTGGGTACCGTTGAACCCCACTAGGTGGCCCCAGTTTGCTACGATGTATGGGCAACTGGAAGATGATAGCATGTGAGCCTGCGTCCTCGAGTTATAGCTCGGTTGGATGGTTATTATATTATTGATTGTGCTTGTATTTGGATATCGAGGGCATAATGGTCCTCAATGACTAACACTACCAGGATTAGTGTACCGGGGGGGTTCCCTGTTTGGATTTCGCTTCGGCGAGACGTCCCACGCATTAAACGTCGTGTACTGTTGAGAATTGGGAATACTAATTAATTAAAATGAAGTAATAATAATTTGGATTACATGCATCATGAATTGAGGGCGTAATGAATCTCGAGGATCAATACTGTCAGGAGTAGTGTAACGGGGGGTTCCTTGTTTGGATTTCACCTCGGCGAGACGTCTCACGCACGAAACGTAGTGCTGTATTGAGAATCGGGAGAATTTTAGTCCTTAGCACTTGATGCTAATAACTCATATATAATTAATTATATATATGTTTACATGCCAAATGAGGGCATAACTAGAATATATGAAATTCTAGTAAAGGGAATGTTGATGTATTGTGATGATGTTATTATGAGGATGTTTATGCAACTTTATTTGTTCAATAAATGAACAAATATAAAGAGAACTATAACATTAAAGGTATATGATTTAGAGAATATAAATAAGAGTAGATTGGGAGATAGGTTAGATGGTTTTAATTAAATATTTCAATTGGGTTTAAGTTATATTCTTTTGCCTAATTAGAATTGGGCATACATTTGGAGATCACGTGCATACGTTTAGTTGCACGCTTTAGTTGAGAGGTGATGGAGATTTTTATGGAGAGTTCGATTCCACCTTAATCATGTAATAATGCAATTATAATTATTATGAATTTTAATGCACTTACTATAAAATGTTTTCAACTCGGGCTCTGACCCGTTTATATTTTCTCCCTCCATGTGTATATATTGTATTACTTTAGGTGTTCCTCCGCAAGGACGCCATTGATGTTCATCCATCCAGTTTATTTGTGGAGCTGTGGCAGTAGCGGACTCTTGCGGCACTTTGCTTTAGTCGATTCCTATCTTTGTATATCTAGATTAGGATTCAGTTTGTATATTGGGTTTATATTCAAGTGTTGTAGATTAACACTTTTATATCCTCTCTCTCATATTATTGTATTGTCTGTTACCCGACAGCATATTCGGGTATTTCATTGTAGAGATTTTGTTGTACATTGTATTGTACTCTTCTATATTATTGGAGTTTGCACATATCACTCATCATAGTTAGATGTAGTATTGTAGTTTGTTTGTTGTATGGTTGGTTTTTCTCGGTGTTAAATAAAAGTTTTAAGTTTGTGACAATCCACTTTTAATGATTTCGGGTAGTTAGCCTTATATTACTACTTACTGTCTGTTGATGTTGAGACTGGGCCATATGAGATACCTGATTTAATGTAGTATAGGGCTGGCCACCCGTTATTATTTTGAGCGGGTTGTCACAGATGGTATCAGAGCATCAAGTTCTAGTGTCTTAAAGATCTGTGCCGGTTACTACTATCTTACGTAAGCGGTCTTGATGTAGAGCCTTATTGTTAGGATGGTTGCATTCATACGTCCATATTTCTTTTGCGATATGAAAATATTCGAAAGGCGTTCTGATACAATTGTTTTTGTTTCAGATGCCACCGAAGGGAGGTCGTTCAGGCAGGGCAAATAAAGGGGCTGAAAATGTGCAAGCCCAAATGCCTCAAAGGAACATGACTACAGATGAAGTTGCCAATATTGTGGCACAAGCCGTAACTACTGCCATTTCTACGATGGCGCAGTAATCTGCCGTTCGAGCAGCCCAAACCCATTTAGGACTGTCTTTATGGGAAAGAGTGAAGGAAGATTTTAGTAAGGGGTATCCTCCCGAGTTTGCAGGGGGAGTTGATGCAATGGCTGCAAGTCAATGGAAGAACAGTATGCAGAGGCACCTCCGTATGGTTGAGTGTAGTGAGGTGCATAAACAATTTTTTTCCACCTTTAAGTTATCGGGTGCATCTCTCCAATGGTGGGAGTCTGTCACCACATCTAAACAGAGAGATATTTTACCTATAATAGATTTTTGGGAACTTTTTGATCAAACGTATTTTCCTTCCCCGACTAGGAATATGAAGATTTTTCAGGGTGATAGAACGGTGGCAGAATATGAGGAAGATTTTTCTAGATGGGAGAAATTAGTACCTGATGAGGCAAATGCGGAAGAGAAGCGTATATCAATGTTTTTTCGAGGTTTAGATTAGAGAATCCGACAACATTTGTTAGAGAGTCCTACGTTAGTGACTTTCATCGAGGTAGTGAATGGGGCACTACTAAAGTGTCATGAATATCGTCTTCGTTCGCAAGAGGGTAAGAACTTTGGAGATTTGAGTTCATAAAGTGAGTTTGGCAATGAGAGTGGCAGTAATGCGAGTAGGTATAAGTCGGACTATAGAGAGTCACAACGACATTTTGTTCCTCAAGGTGGGCCGAGGGGAATTACGGGTAGATGTTTCTTTTATAAAGAAATGGGCCATAGAAAGAGAGATTGTCCTAAAAGAGGTAAAGGACCATGTTTTGATGAAGTTTTGGAAGTACAACCCCTACAACAGATTCGAGGTCATTTTAGATCGGGGGACTTTGTTTGGGAGCCCATTGATGAGGAAGTGTAATCGGACTAGAGATGGATAATGTAAGTTGTTTTCCTTTATGAATAGGATAATTAGTAAAATGAACTTTTGGGAATATCGTATGAGAGATATTTATGAGAGGGTAGTGCTATAGCCTGATTATGTATGTAATGACCCTAAGGGGAATTTTGAGCAAGTTAGGCTCTTATGTTATTATCTTTTGCAAAACTAGATAATTTTAATGCGCTCAAAGAGAGCTATAAACCTTGTGGTGAATGTAAGAATGGTTATTGTGTGTTAAGTAGTAATGATAAAGCTACTTCTTTTATATAGTCATGTTAGACTTATATAATTGTTGTATTCCAGATATGGATGAGCCTTATAAATGGAAATATATTAAAATGATGTAAGATGCTATTTCTGATAAAAGTTTAGATTGTGGATTGTTGGGACGCAGGAAAGTTTAGCTCATAATTATGCTAATTTTTGTGAGTTATATATTTTTATATGTATGATGATTGTTAAGACCTTGTGTTGGACATAAGGAATTTTATATGCAAATTGTATTAAATAAATCGTTTTCAAAATAAACTGTTTTTAAAATAAAACTTTTTATCGGTCTTTGGGCCATTTCAAAATGATTTTCATAAAATTATTTCTTTGAAACTCTAGTCCGGATTTAACAAACTCTCAATCCCCGACGTCGCTACATAGTAGTGTATTGGGAGGGTTCCTTGTTTGGATTTCACTTTTACGAGACCTCCCCTCATGAAAGTGGCGAATGTCAGGATTTGAGAGGAGTTATTTCTTTGGACCATTCAAAATTTTTACACTATTAATATGGTAGTATACTTTATACACCTATGGAATTGTGGAACTTTGGAGGCAAATGAAGCCTCATTATGATTGGTACGAGAAATAGCTCGAATATAAAGGGTGTATGGGCGCCCTAGTTGTGGTAATTGGTTTTATAAAACTCAAAAAAATCAACTTAAAATAAATTAAAATAAATTCGTCGTGGGTAGTTAGAGATTTGGAGATAGGATTAGTGAGGATGGGTGTAGTGGAACTAGTTGAGCTTTGGAGAATTAGGCTTAGCTAAAATTTCGAGGACGAAATGTTTGTAAGTGGGGAAGTTTGTAACAACCCGAGGTCTTGGAGATGATGATTTATTTATTTTGGGAGAAATAAATATTGTTTTATTGGGAGAATTATTAAATTGGCAATTGAGGTCAAAATTTGAAGCCATTAGAAAGTGTCTCGAATGGCGATTCTGAGGGTGTAGTTGTGTCCGGAAGGATCAAGAAAGTTTAAATGACTGTACTTGGGGTCTATTTAAGCTCCGAAATAATTTAGGACCGTTTGATTCGAATTAAAGTTATCGAGCCATTTAAAGTGCGTATTATCATTTAAAGATGTGTATCTTGGGAGTTATGGCTTAAAACCCTACGGGAGAAACAATTCTCCAAAGAAAGAAAAAGAGAAGAAGAAAGAAGAAGAGAAAAAAGGAGAAAAGAGAGAGAAAGTGGAGATTTCCGGCATCTACGCGATTTCGAGGACGAATCAGACCCTACGAACCCGAGGCAAGTGATTAAACTTCCTAAATAATTGATGTGTACCATTTATTCCATGATATGTGGATTAAATCTTTGAGTTTTAGGTTTAGTTTATCAAAACCTAACTTTTGGGTATAATCTTAGATTTGTTATGTAGATCAGTTATTTGATGATAGAAATTAGTTTATATGTATTCTAGGATGAATATTGATGATATATATGTGATTGGGTTGAAGAGAAATGAAGAGAAAATGATTAAAACAAATTTTGGGATTTTTGGCTTACTTAAAAAGTAGCAATTTTCGAGCCTCCAGGTAGGCCGAATTGATTCGAAAAGTTGTAGGTGCCCGGTTCTGAGTGACCGAATCGATTCGTACCCCAGCCAAATCGATTCGGCCTGAGACAGAGTCCCAGGTCTGATGACCCGAATCGATTCGCCTTGAAGGCCGAATCGATTCGCTGGGCCGAATCGATTCGAAAATAGGGCATTGGGGGGAATGTTTTTCTGGGGAGAATTTCATTCCGTTTTGTTCGAGGTTATTGATTGGGAACCTCTATAGGAGTTATTTGGAGTATGTTTTGGAGAATTTTAGAGGGTTTCCCTTATAAGAAATTATTGGAGTCATATTGACTAAATTTGAGGAATATCGATTAGATATTATGGTGTATTCTAAGTGGGGAAGCCCACCTCAATTGGAGATTCTAGTTAGAGATAATAATTATATTTATATGAAAGAATGAGACTAATTTAGAGATATTGGATCTTAGGATCAAATCTCAAATGGGATAACTTTAAAGGTTTATAAAATGAATTGAACACTATTATGGATGGAAAATTATAAATACTAATTGATGAGTACGGATATAGAAATATCCTTAACGATGATTGATTTGGGAGATGTCTCACACAATGAGAAATGTTAATTGAGGTGCATTAGGATAAAGAATATCCTTAACTTAAATAGAATTGAGAGACAATTCAAAATTAGAAGCGACATGTGAACTTCAAGCGAGAAATAGTATAGTGTATACTAAGAGGGAAAGATGTGTGAGAATGACGATTAGTATATCAAGAGGGAAATATACTAAACAATGACATTAATTCTATTGCGCCTAAGAGCGTATAATAAATATGAAAATGATGTGGCAGGTATACCTTATATGATGGTATATCTTTATATGATGTGGTGATGTATGTATACCTTATATGATGGTGTATATACATATAGTGAAGCATACCCCCTCCTTGCTATCATTGGGAAGTTGCGCGCGTAGAGGGTGAGCATCCTGGCTCAAGGAGCGGGATGTGGATATTCCCCAAGTCATAGTCGTCCATGTGATTATTATATGATATACATTATTTATTTTGGGGGTGAAAAGTCGTGGGTATGTGTTGTTCTCACCTGCCGGTTAGGAGCTATGACCACTTCCCGGGACGTTGTGTGCGTGAGTTGATCACGAGGTGGGTGCCGTTGAACCCCACTAGGTGGCCCCAGTTTGTTACGATGTATGGGCAACTGGAAGATGATAGCATGTGAGCCTGCGTCCTCGAGTTATAGCTCGGTTGGATGGTTATTATATTGTTGACTGTGCTTGTATTTGGGTATTGAGGGCATAATGGACCTCAATGACTAACATTGCCAGGATTAGTGTATCGGGGGTTGCTTGTTTGGATTTCGCTTCGGCGAGACGTCCCACGCATGAAACGCCTTGTACTGTTGAGAATTGGGAATGCTAATTAATTAAAATGGAGTAATAATAATTTGGGTTACATGCATCATGCATTGAGGGCATAATGAATCTCGAGGATCAATACTGTCAGGAGTAGTGTGATGGGGGGTTCCTTGTTTGGATTTCGCCTCAGCGAGACGTCCCACGCACGAAACGCAGTGCCGTATTGAGAATTGGGAGAAGTTTAGTCCTTAGCACTTGATGCTAATAACTCATATATAATTAATTATATATATGTTTACATGCCAAATGAGGGCATAACTAGAATATATGAAATTCTAGTAAAGAGAATGTTGATGTATTGTGATGATGTTATTATGAGGATGTTTATGAAACTTTATATGTTCAATAAATGAACAAATATAAAGAGAACTATAACATTAAAGTTAAAGTATATGATTTAAAGAATGTAAATAAGAGTAGATTGGGAGATAGGTTAGATGGTTTTAATTAAATATTTCAATTGGGCTTAACTTAGATTCTTTTGCCTAATTAGAATTGGGCATACATTTGGAGATCACGTGCATACGTTTAGTTGCGCGCTTTAGTTGAGAGGTGATGTAGATTTTTATGGAGAGCTCGATTCCACCTTAATCATGTAATAATGCAATTATAATTATTATGAATTTTAATGCACTTACTATAAAATGTTTTCACCTCGGGCTCTGACCCGTTTATATTTTCTCCCTCCATGTGTATATATTGTATTACTTTAGGTGTTCCTCCGCAAGGACGCCATTGATGTTCATCCATCCAGTTTATTCGTGGAGCTATGGCAGTAGCGGACTGTTGCGGCACTTTGTTTTAGTCGATTCCAACTTTGTATATCTAGATTAGGATTCAGTTTGTATATTGGGTTTATAATCAAGTGTTGTAGATTAACACTTTTATATCCTCTCTCTCAGATTATTGTATTGTCTGTTACCCGACAGCATATTCGGGTATTTCATTGTAGAGATTTTATTGTACATTGTATTGTACTCTTCTATATTATTGGAGTTTGCACATATCACTCATCATAGCTAGATGTAGTATTGTAGTTTGTTTGTTGTATGGTTGGTTTTTCTCGGTGTTAAATAAAAGTTTAAATTTTTTGACAATCCACTTTTAATAATTTCGGGTAGTTAGCCTTATATTATTACTTATTATCTGTTGATGTTGAGACTGGGCCATCTGAGATACCTAATTTAATGTAGTATAGGGTTGGCCACCGTTATTATTTTGAGCGGGTTGTCACAGTGACTTGGACATTTGATTGCGAATACTTAGATTGTTCTTAATCATGCTTGCATGGAGTTATTCGACTTTGATTTGATCTATGGATTCAACTTTGTATATGCCTCCACACACATGCACGAGCTTTTTGAATGTTAACTTCACATGTTATATTTGAGATTTTAGGGATGTTCTACTATCATTCTTGTCATTTACATATTTTGTGACTATGAGGGATTTGTGTATGTAAGAACTATTGCTCGTGAGATTGTTTTATTTTTACTGAATAGATGAGGGTTCATGGAAAAGGGTAAAGAAAAGAGCAAATCTCCTTTGCGAGAAATCCACCATTGGCAAAAGCCTATTATAAAAGACTATAGACAATTCAAAAAGGAGTTTCGAGTGCCAACATCTTTAGTTTGTTTGATTTTCAAAGGTGATATATTCAAAATAATTGAGTGAATAGAAAATATGATATATGTTTAGCTTTTGAGGGTGTTATAGGTATAGATCAACAAGTTTGCACAATGAATCCTAGTTATGCATATCATGTCATGACACCATTGATTTGTAGAATCATCAATATTCTTGGCTTGTGTGCATTATAATTGTTTGTTAATAGAGTTCACTTTATCTTGTCAATTAAGAATAAATGTTAATTTGATAAAGTTTTGTGGTCAACTAGAACTCCTTGGACATGGTTGAGTGATTGGGTCATAATTATTTTGTATCTAGTTCATAACCCTTCGTTCCATACCACATGTTTAGACACATTGCTAGTATGCTAGCGTGTAAAGCTTATGTGTTTCGTGTCTAGTTTTGTGGTTATTTGCACACACACACACACACACACATTTATATATATATATATATATATATATATATATATATATATATATATGTCCCGGTGTGTCATTGGTATATTTTTCATTTTTTTTTTAAAATCAACTAATTTTATTGATGGATTGGAGAAAAAAGCCTTTCTCAGACGGCATACAATCAAGTGAAAGAAATACCAAAATCTTCCATAAAAGAGTTAAAGAATTTAGAGACATGTCCTATAAAAGGTATAGCCTTGAAAATCAAAATTATGTCATAATGAATGGCTTGGATGATAAGTCTAGAATTCATAAAAGAATTTTAAAAAGTAGCTTAATTCCTCGAACACCAAATTCTCTAACAAATATAAGATGGGAGGATCTTGCACAGAATGGTTCTAATATTCTTGTCGCGACAATTAAACCACCAACTCATGAGTCAGGATCTGAGAGTGAAATTCTGAAATTTAAATCCCATCAAGTCTTCAAAATGATTCCAAACTTTTTGAGCAATGTCACTAGATATGAATAAATGATCAACATGTTCTTCTAGAGGCGATAAACAATGTCTACATTTAGAAACCTTAGGAATGAAGATATCCTTGAGGTTGAGATCAAGGGGAATATCTTTCTAAAATATACGCCACATGAATGTAGATACTTTAGGCAAAATTCTAGAGTCCCAAATCATTGTAAATGAGAATTGAGAACACTGTTTTTCTCGAATAATTTCCCACGCCTTAGTAATAGAGAAGCCATTAATAAGACAATTTTGATCAGATTAAGAAACGATATCCTCGAAAGAATCCCTAACCATTTTCATACATTTCCAGGTGAAACTATCAAAAGATGGCACACCTCTAAAGTTTAGAGAGGAAAGGTTTTTATATTCACAGTGCATGAATTTTTTCCATAAAGAATTGTTTTGAAAAAAATGAATCCATATTTTACAAGCAAATGCATCCCCAATATCATTAAGATCTCAAATGCCAAGGCAACCTTCATATTTTTGACGAGAAATTACCTCCCAAGAAACTCAATGGTGTTTGAGTGAATCATCAGATTTACCACATAAAAAGTTCGAGCAAATAGATTTGAATTCCTTGAAAAATCATTTGGTGGGTTGAAGAGATGATATCATATAAAGGCCCATGGAGTGCAACACTATTTTAATAAGTAGTTACTGACCTACTTGAGAGATAGAGGAATGATTCCACTGTTTAATTCTTTCCACAACTTTAGACAAAATACCATGAAAGAAATAATTTCTTTTCTTACCAGTATTGATAGGAACACCCAGATAATATAGTAGAAGAACTGAGTGTTTAAACCCAGATATAAAGATAATTCTCTTCTTTCTTTTGCTGCTATAGGAAGCTGTGAAAAAATACTCCTCTTGGACAGATTAATCTGCTGGCCGGAGCAACTTTCATAAGTTGTGAGGAAATTCTAGAACGCTGTAACAGATTTAATATTACCATTCATAAAGAACAGAATATCATTTGCGAATGATAGCGACGAGATCAACGGACAACCACTGGGTATTGAGAAGTGATCAATAAAACCTTGAGAAAAAAGGTGATGAGTACCACGGATTAAAGCTTTGGGAGCTATGACAAATAAGGCTGGATATAGAGGGTCGCCTTGGCGGACCCTTCTACCCAATTTAAAATACCCACATGCTTTGTTATTTACAGTTATTGAATACCATCAATTTGAGAGAATGCTCAAAATAGTGTCGATCCATGTTTCTGAAAAACCATAAGCACGAAGAACTTTGGTTATAAAAACCCAAGAAATCCTATCATATGCCTTTTCCATATCCAGCTTAATTATAACATTTGATCCTCTAGATTTTTTGTGGAGTTGAGACATCATTTCTTGCGCAAGAAGGATGTTTTCTGATATCGCTCTCCCTTTAATGAAGCATGCCTGAGATTATGAAATAATCTTAGGAAACAAATGACCAACAGGGTTAGCTAAAAATTTTGAAATGATTTTATTAGAGAAATTACACAAACTTATTAGCCTCAAGACTGAAAAATGTTTGGGATTATCCACTTTGGAATAAGAACAATATATGTAGATGACCAACTTTTTGGAATATCATTACTGACAAAGAAAGATTGGATTGCGTGAGTAATGTCTATAGCAATGATATTCCAACAATAATGGTAGAAAAAACCATTGAACCCATTCGGGCCCGCATCACTATCTTTATCATAAAAAAAATATAACTTCCTTGATTTCCATATCATTCGGAATTTGAGATAATAAATTGTTGTCCTCCCTACTAACCATCTTAGTTATGTGTTTCAAAACTAAGATATAATCAGCACACGCAGATTGTTCCCCAAGTAATCTTTGAAAAAAAAGAAACAATTTCCTTCTCCACCTCATTAGGATTACAAAGAGTGACACCATCCGCATTTTTGATTTGATGAAAGATAAGCTTTTTTTTGTTAATTTTTACCACCAAATGGAAATTTTTTGAATTAAGATCACCTTCTTTAACCCATTCGAGCCGAGCTTTTTGTTTCCAAAAAATTTCTTCAATTTCAAGCTCGCTTTTAAATTTAGCTTGGGCCAGATGCCACGATTCCCTATTAAAAGGAGAAGGGTCATTATCAAATAAGGCCTCCTTAAGAATCACATCATCTTCAGTTTTTTGGACTCTAGAGAAAATTTTTGTAAAGACCTTTTTATTCCATTCTTTAAGAGTATTTTTCACATTGCTCAATTTATGAGTAAAACAAGCCATAGGTGACCCCAATACATCACCGTTCCAAGCTTTATAACCCGTGTATTTAAATGAGTGGTGAGTGACCCACATATTATGGAATCTGAAAGGTTTAGGAACTAGATCATTTTTAAAGGATAATTTAAGAACAAGAGGGCATGGTTCGAATTAGTGTGATGCAAATGTTCCAAAGATGACAAAAACTGATTGTTAAACCACCTATCATTTCCAAGAACCCTATCAAGACGGGCCGAAATTCTAGAATCACCATATCTAATATTACACCAAGTAAAATTAGCCACTGAGAAAAGGACTTCTTGAACGTCAACATTAATCACGGTGGAGTTAAAGTCTATGATGGCTTGATGATCAACTAGATTACCACCCATCTTCTCATCTTGCTTAATCACAATGTTAAAATCTCCCCCATGTGACACCCCGACTAATTAAATACCGGGTAGCTACTCCTTTATTCAAATTAATACAAAATGTCAAGTTGGTTCGGTTCATAGCATCACTGTCGAAAATCATTTTAACAATTTCTAGCCACCTAATATTTAAAAAGTGAGTTGTCAATTTTAATTAAATCCGATTAACATACAACCAATTTAAATTATGAAATGCTAATATAACAACCACAACATAGTCACAATTTAATAACCGTGGAATAACAATGAATCTGGAGGAGTACTCCTCTCAATAATCTGAATACTGAATACAACCAAATGCAAAGTCTGAATTACTAATTAACTAAATCCAAAACTGAATTAAAATTGAATAAATAAGCTGTCTCTAAGAAAAAGGGGTGACATGCCCTACGGATAAATAAGTCTGAACTGGAATCAAAGTAAAAAGTGGAGGCGTCTATAATCGAGGTCCTATAACTTCCACAACAGCTACAACACGTCACTGGAATAGAATTCCTAAGCTTGGTGTCCTTGTGTCTAGGCACCTAAAAGTTTTTACAAGAAAATGGATTTGAAAGAAAATGGGTCAGAGACCGATTGTGAAAACAGTTTAAAATACAGTATGTGTTTAATATCATTAAACAGTGAATACAAAATACATGATAGTGAGTGCACTCACATGAGTTTCTCACCACTCAACTAATTGTGCACTCCTATGTACCCGTACCCATTCTAGTTATTCCACTAATTAACTAGTCTAATTCAATATCTGATTTTACTATACTATTCACGATTTAATTCCCGACTTCTTAATCTAAACTGAGAGTTTTACCTTCTTCTTTTTTCAATTAAGAAGGGACTTTATTGTTATAAGAGAGAAAAGCTCTCTCAAGTGTCAATACAATAGAAAGAAAAAAACATCAGATGTTCCTTATAAAAGGTAAAGGAGAGGCATCTATCATCATAGATGCTTTAATAATATTAGGAAGATCCGACCAGCTGAAAAATGACTTTTGACATTTTGAAGATTCACCTTGCTTTCCAAGAAGAGTAGCCACCTTGTTAGCTTCTAGAGAACAACAAGAAATATGAAATTGAAGATTGTGAATTAACTCCTGAAGATCCTTGAAATTATTTTTAATTTTCCAATGAACTGAATTTGAGTTAGTCTCTAAGAAGATGAGAATCTGATTTGAGTGGAACTCTAACATCACCTTTGAAAAATTCTTCTCCAAACAAATCTTTAAACCAACATAAATAACTTGAAGAAGAGCATACAGAGAACATCATGAATAATGAAGTTTGAAGAAGCCCATATTAGTCTACCATGATCATCTTGAATAACTGTGCCTATATCATTGATCTTCTGATTTTCTGACGTAGCAGCAACATTGATTTTGACTTGATCTACCCAAGGTTTCTTCCAATGATTAACATTCTTCCAATAAGCATAGGGATTAGATAAAGAGAAAGCAGTCCTAATTTCCTATTGTATTCCTTGAGTTAGGTCTTTAAAAGGAGTAAGCATAGTAAGCTCAGAGATTAAAGTCACTACTCTGTGAATAACTAGACCTGGTCTCATAGGGATATTTTCAAACAGAGCCTTATTCCTGCTAAACCAGATTTCCCACATGATTATGATAGGAGTCACTTGAAAAATCCGTTTGGAAAATTTGGATTTACCCTCTTGTAACCACCATTGAATAATAGAACTGTGTAATGAAGAGCAAGAATTTTGAATCCCCATAAGGTGAATAAAGAACCTACATACCTGCTTAGCAAGTGGACCAGAGATGAATAAATGATTAATTGTTTCATTAGCTGAATGATAGCATTGACACCTTGAAACCAACCTAATCCCCACTAATTGAACACGGGAGTCCACAGGAACTGCATTGTTGAGAGCTCTCTAAACAAGCACTGACATTTTTGGAGGAATATAAGGGTGACATACTAATTTAAATGCTAGAGAGGATAAATCTTGAGGTCTGATTTGATCATATGAAGATTTAAAATAAAACCTTCCATTATCTGTGAGATTCCATATCAACTCTCCGTTGGAAAAATGCGAATTCGAATCAATTAGCTCCATACCATCTTGAATCCTTTTAAAAGCCAAAGAGCCATTTTTGCAACCCATGTTAGAGTACTTAGCAGACATAAAAGAGGACCCAAAACTATTTCCTTTCTTAAAATTCCAGGATAAACGTAAGTTGGAAGCTTCCATGACTGAATACAAATTTCTAATGTCAAAACCACCCTCTTGTTTAGGCATACATATGGAATCCCAATTTATCTAGTGAAATTTTTTCCCAAAAGATTGATTGACTCCCCAAAAGAAAGAGCTAGACATCTTATGAATGGATTGAATGATCAATTTTGGGGGCTTTAAAGCAAAGAGAGAGTACAAAGGGATAGAAGAAAGAATAGATTGAATAAGGATAATTCTCCCCCCCATAGAAAGAAACTTGGATTTCCAACAAAAAAAATTTGATGCTATGGATTGGACAAGAGGTTCAAAATAAATGTATTTCCTTCTTCCTTTAAAAAGAGGGAAGCCAAGGTATTTCAGAGGACCACATGTATAAGCATATCCTGTAGTCTCAGAAATATTATTCTTAAGGGAAGACAATTTGGGACTCAAGTAAACACAACTTTTCTCCTTGATGATGAGTTGTCCATATTCAACCTCAAAACCCTCCAAAAACTTCATAAGATTTTTTAGACTAATCTTTGATCCTCTAGAAAAAATAATAACATCATCAGCATAACTAAGGTGGCTGACAAGACGACAACCTCTAGGGTGAGAAAAAGGTTTTATGATACCTTTAGTCATAAAGTTGTTCAGACCTCTACTAAAAACTTCAGCCATTATAATGAAAAGACTTGGGGAGATGGGATCCCCTTGCCTAAGACCTCTAGAAGGTTGGAAAAATCCCTTAGATTGACCATTAATGATAATAGAGAACCATGGAGAGGAGATACATCTCCAAATTAAATCAATAAAAGTCTCTAAAAACCAAAGGCTCTTAAAGTTTTAATAATGAAGTGCCAAGATACTCTATCATAGGCTTTAGCCATATCTAGTTTGATTATAACATTGCCTCCAATAGATTTCTTATCTATATAATGGATCATCTCTTGAGCCAATATGATATTTTCAAGAATATTACTACCTTGGACAAATCCTGATTGGTTGGGGGAAATGATTAAAGGAAGGATTGGACTCAATCTGTAAGAAAGGATTTTAGATATCACCTTGTAGCTGAAATTACACAAGCTTATAGGTCTAAAGTCTTTACATTGAGTAGGTCTTTGAGATTTAGGAATAAGGCAGATTTGAGTAGAGCTCCATAATTTGGGGATGTCACAACCCAAAAAGAAAGATTGAATAGCTTTGATGAGATCCTCTTTAATTATATCCCAGTAATTAACATAGAAAAATCCATTAAAGCCATCTGATCCAGCAGTACTATTCTGATTCATCTTCTTAATAGCCTCAAAAGTCTCCAACTATTCAGGAATAGCTGATAGATTTGAATTTTACTCTGTTGTGATCAGCTTTGGAATGTGTTCCAAGTATCCTTTCTCTTCTAGAGGACCTGTATTAAATAAATTTTGAAAATAAGAGATAAAACAGTTAGCAATAGAAATAGGATCTTCATTCTCTCTGCCTTCCTCGTCTTTGATTTTGAGAATAGAAAGCTTCTTCTATTTTGTTGGACTTGAGCATGATAGAATTTTGTATTCCTCTCACCATCTTTTAGCCACTTACTTCTAGACTTTTGGTGCCAGAAAGTTTCTTCTTTCACTAAAGCAGCATTAAGATCAACTCTAATTCTTGAGCACTTTTCAAGTTTCACCCCACTCTTGTCAATTTCTAAAGCTAACTCTTCTTTTAGAAGCTGGTCTTCTAATTGCTGGATCTCTTTGAATATATCTTTGAAAGCCTCTTTGCTCCACTGTTTTAAAACATCTTTTAACCTCCTCAATTTTCCAGCAAACTGAACCATATGACTACCAGATACTTCCTCTTGCCAAGAGTTCTTAACTACCTCATCAAACTCTTCATTTTCCTTCCACATATTCTGAAATTTAAAAGCTCTAATAGGGGAATCATTATGATTTGGAATTGACACCAGAAGAGGATTATGATCTGAGCAATTTCTATTTAAATGTTTTATAGAATAATGGGGGAAAGATCTTAACCATTGATCATTCATCAAACCTCTATCCAACCTCTCAAAAGTTAAAGATCCATTAGCTTCTCTAATCCAAGTAAATCTCGAACCTTCAAATCCCATATCCTGTAAGGAACTACTAGAAATACACTCATTGAATTCTGCAGCACCACCTATGTCAATGCCCCTACCTCCATCTTTCTCATCACTGTTAGAGACTATATTGAAATCCCCTATAAAAATTAAAGGAAACTCATAACACACAGTGGAGCTATTGATAATAGCATCCCATAAGCCTCTTAAATCTATCATGGAACACTTAGCATAAATTAAATTCACTCCTATAACTTTCTTCAACTGTGGGTTATCCACTTTTAGAAGTAGATTTTGATCTCCATCCTCCAGAATATCACTAGATATACCATGGCACCAAAAGCACCAGATTTTGTTACTAACATTAAAGTAGAAGCCTTCAAAATTCAATACTCTTCTCAAGTTATCCATTTTAGAACTATCTATCAAAGGTTCCAAAATAGCCAAGAAAGACAAATTATTAGACTTACAGAGCTTTTTTAATCTTCTTTTAGTGGGATTCTTCCCTACCCCTCTGGCATTCCACACTAGAGCATTGATCATTGATGATGTATAGAGGTAACATTTCTGGCAGCTTTAGCAACTGATCTAGTGATCCTCCTTTTTGTAAAGTAATTTCTTTTCTGGCTTATCTTTAAGTTCTTCACCACTTTAACCTTTTTAATTTTTGATAGAGGAGTAATGATAGAGCTGTTATGATCCTTTTCCTCAACGGTCCTCTGGTAAGCATCTAATTTCGCAGAAAGCATGGCTAAAAATTTGATCAAGTCTTCTAACATGGAGTCTTTTTTATCTTTGGTTTAGTCATTATCTAACTTGTAACCCTTTTCTTCAATGTTTTTCCCCTCTATCAAATTAACATATTTAGAATCTGAGTGATAAATTTTTTCCATATGCTCTTTGTTTATGTTCCTTAAATCCACCAATTCTTCGATATTGAGCTCTCCATTCTCTGAATCTGCTAATAATTCTCCTTCTTCTTTATCAATCACTTCAGTGTTGGCTGTCATATCTGTATGTAAGTCAGTAATGTTCACCTGTAAACTGCCTGTAGGTAACTCTTGATTATTTTGAAGGCCTATATCTTTACTAGTCAGCTTCTCAATATTAACCACCTCCAGCATATTACTTGTTGAAGCTTCTTTAATATTCAAAACTTCCGTCCTTGATTCTTGGGCAGTCTTTACATGATTCTTGATTTGAAAAACTTTGCTAGTACCAGCAACAGTTGGATTCTTAAAAATGGTACCATGATCTACCACTTATTTCCCTTTTGATTTTGTAACAGCATCCTTCAACAGATAGTTCATATCTTGATGACCAACCTTATAGCAGTTTATACAGTAATGAGGGAGATTCTCCACTTTGATAGGCTGCCAAAAACCTAAATCACCTTGACCAATCCAGATTCTATTCAGAATTGACTTCATCAGATCCAATTCGACACAAACTTGGGCGACACTTGGTCTATTCACATAAGTTGTAGAGTTATCTAACTTTAGTGGAGAACCAACTGCTTGTGCAATAGAAAAGAAAGGTTCGTTTAAAAAAATATGTACTGGGAGATGAGGAAAATTTATCCATACAAGTTCAATAGAACTCTCTTGATCAGGTCTAAATAATGGGCTCCATTTAAAAGTTCACATTGGACTCTTACCAATATACCATTGTTCCTTCAACCATAATCTCATAAAGTCATCTTCACAATTAACTCTAATGAGGATATGTTTCTGATCAATCAAACCTATGTTGAACGTTGTTTTGAGACCAAAGGATTCAAAATTCTTCCTGATGAAATCAATAGGAGGTTTACAATGAGAAAACTTACCAATAATCGCATATTTGTAAGGATATGCTAATTGATTAACTTCTTCATTCGAAAAAATAACTGCACGTTCCCCTTTATATTTGGATAGAGGCTTAATTTTAATTGCATGGGAAGATGATGATCCTTTCAAAACATCTACAAACGATTTTTTCTAAGGATTAGAGGGATCAGGAGGTTTAGGATTGGGAGAGATTTGCGTAGGTGATCAAAAGGTTGCCATGCAACCCTAGGTAGGGTTTAGGGTGGATAGAGAGAGAGGATAGAGAGAAATAAACTAGAGTTTTACCTTCATTCCTCA
This sequence comes from Sambucus nigra, assembly GCA_949130495.1. NCBI lineage: Eukaryota > Viridiplantae > Streptophyta > Magnoliopsida > Dipsacales > Adoxaceae > Sambucus > Sambucus nigra. The sequence continues at coordinate 351,181,271 of OX422218.1, forward strand.
TAATTAGTTACAATAATTACTAAGAGTTTTCCCATTTTTAATTCTACAAAGATGTTACATTAATTCACACTTGTACTTATATAAACAGTTCATTTCAATATTTTAGTATATCAATCTCATCATAAATATACAATAACGGCACCCCTAGACTAAGTTGTGGTGCACACATACTCTGCTATCAAATCCCGATACATCACGTACATAAGGACCACATATTCCGAATCTCTCAGGAACCGTTTCGATAATAATCACACATAATGGAGGCGGACATAGTTTACATCCCATGGGTCACGTACATACCTACGCTCCCATGTTCAGTAGACTTATTAACTCCTCAATAAGTCATTCTCTGACCTATTCCTCGAGGTACCAGTCTAAATCCCCCCGTAGGCATACAAGGATTAGATGGCCGTGATCGAACGCCGACCTCCCCTGATAGAAAGTATGGTAGGTATGTTATACACAGATAACCACATATACTAAGCATTGACACATCTTAGATATCTTATAATATTAATAGAGGTGTATTTACATTCTTATATCGTCAATTAATGTTGCACACTTACAAGTCCCCAAATAATGTACATCATAGACCATCAACTCTTCTCACGTTGCAAATTCAAGTACTGATATCCTAACCCCTAGAAGTTTCCCGGTTTATTATATAAATTCTAAGTTTTAATCCTCGACGTATTCCAATCTCGCAACTATACCCACTAATCAACAATGGAAGGATAACACTCAATTAAATAAGTTTACGGGAAGTTCAAAACTAAAATCGGCCTAAAAAGACCATACGGTGAACTCGTTAGAAGGGCTACTGGAATCTCGTTAGAAGCTCATTCAAATGAGGTCATTCGAACGACCTGGGTTGGTCTTCTAACGAGATGGCAGAGAACGCCCAGAAATTCCCAACTTCATTTTTCTTCATTTTTCCTCTTCTCTAAATCCATCCTAAGATCATCCCAATAACTTTTTAATGTTTTTAAACTATTCTAAGTCATCCTAGGTCACTCCTTAACTTATTTTTGGGGTTAAATCTTAATAATCAACATGCAACAATCATAAATCCCCAATTCTTACCCCAAACCCTATGAACATAAACTCATAATTTAATTGACTATAAAGGCTCCTTATTAATCCATTTTCAAATCATCAAAAGTTACATTTTTGGGTATTAAATTCTTCCATAACCATTCTACATGAAATCCATATCCCACATCATGAGTTTCACAACAATCCCATTGGGTTTTTCATCAAAACTTTCAAGACAAATACAGTTTCTACACTAAACATGGAGGAAATATTCAATGAAATTAATAACATCAAATCACTTGCCTTAGGTTTGTTCTTCCAATTTGTTGTCAGTGATTATAGGTTGATTCTCTCCTCTTTCCTGTCACAAATCCTTCCAGAGTGGTGGTGATAGGTGATGGCTTTGGTTTGGCTCTCTTGTAACCTCTCTCCAACTTCTCTCAAAACTCCCGTAGCCCACTCTCTTGTCTTTTACTGGTAATGGCCCTAGTGGACTCCCTAATAATCTCTAATTTAACTCTAAAATTCGTGGGTTTTAATCCCTCAATTTTTAAAATTACCAAATTACCCTTCTGGATTGCCGGTTTGGCCTAAAAATATCCCGGGACCCAAACTAAACTCCCGGCTAGTGTTTTCTGACTATTTCGACCCTTTCGGACATGTTGGCGCACTCAAAATGACCATTCGGTTGATAAAAATATAATATAATTTTTAATTTAAATAAATTCATTCCTGACGCGACTGACACGCGCGTCCTAACTAAATTTTCCCAAATTGTCGTATTTCTACCTCGCGACAATTTTAATAATTTCAATACTCATATATTACCATATATTCTCAGTAATATTTTATTCTAACATCATAATCAAATACCAACTCACATCTCGCTAGTATTTACTTCCGGATTAAATTCCATGTTTATTCTCATTTAATTCAATTAATCCATTAAATAAAAATCAATAAACTTACGGGGTATTACACCCCAATAACCCAATATTCAAACCCCATTGTAGAAACAAGATTAATTTCATCCCAAAGGCACGTCCTATCATTTTTTTTTCATTTGGCATACACACAGGAAACAGTATAAGATATAGGAGAGTAGGGAAGGTGAATAGAGATGGTTAAGACTTGTTCCATATCTCTAACAATATCAACTGAATAGTTAAGATTCCATAAAATCCAAATTTTGTTTGAGATATTAGAAATACCCCCTGAGAAACCAATTCTCTCAGCAAGATTTAATATTAACTTCATCAATCTTAGGCTCCCGAATAGCTACCATCCAAGTGTTTTATTTATTAATTATTCTCTTGAGATGTCTAACTTAGGAAGCATTACCCACCCCTCTAATGTTCCAGAATGGGAGACTAATCATTAAGACTAGTGATAATTTGAGCTTGAGAGATTTTAAAAGCAGACTGGTTTGGATAGTGGGCACTGAGACTCTTCTAAGTTGCCTTTTCTTCTTTTTCCCTTTTGCAGCTTTGGAAGGTTCTACATTATTTGCTGCTGGTTGGATGGGAGTTTTGCTCAGCCAAGAATATTTCTTTTAGAGTTGCATGGAAAATTCTCGATGATCCTTAACAGAGAAGGGTTGAATATGGACATGGGATACATCATCCATAGTATGCCAGACCAAAAGTAAGCAGTCTTAGAGTTGGAGGGATAGTGGTGAAAATCCTGCTGCATCATATTTACTAGGTGAATGAGGAATCTTTTTAAGAGTTGGTTTATCATGACCCAAAAATTCACCTTCTTCAATGTCATTTTCCTCCAGAGCTATGAAAGAATTATGGATAGGGATGTCATCGTCAGAGTCATTCATAATAACGTCTTCCTCAGTTGTTGGAGTTTTGGTTTATTGACTGCGTAAATAACACTTCCGGTTTTAGAGGATGAAGCAAGACCATGAGGTGTAAATTCTTGGACCCGACCATGGGTTCCTGAGGGAAAGGACGAGCCCTTCAAAGTCATTTTACATGTAATCATTTGGTTTTTCCCATTGTTTGAAACCTCCTTAAAAGTAGGAGTTTTAACCGGTATGACTTTCTTGAATGTAACACCTAGTTGAGAGGCCCGTTTCTTTTGCCAAGTAGTTATAACAATGGTAGAATTTAACTTATCAGTTACTGGAGGAGCGAGGAACAAGATGATCACCGGAAGATTGAACTAAAATTTTAAGGTTTATATCCAACCCTAAACCGACTTCTGCACAGTCACCTGAAGAGTGACCAATTTTCATACAGTTACCTTAGAATTTAGGCAGGTTCTCGTACATGATTCGTTACCAAAAACCTTTGGTACCATTGACAATCCATATACGATGTGGGAGAGTTTTTAAAACATATACCTCAATACAAATATGGGCTTGACTAGGTCTTGTAACGTTCGTAGTTGATTCATCCATCCTCAGTGGATTACCAATCCTACGGCATATAGTAAATAAAGAATTTTTGGCAAATAAATGAACTTGAAATTGTGGTAAATTAACCCATACAGGAAATATAGGACAACCATAACCTGGCATAAAGTCTGGGGTCCATTTCATAACTCTCATAGGATATTTGAAGATATACAGTTGATCCCGAAGTCATAGACGGATGAAATCTTCTTCATAGAATAGTTTAATCAAAATGTGTTGGTCATCCAGTAAGCCTATGGAAAAAGAATCTTCCAAAAAAAATCCATGAAAGGCCTTAAGAATATTTTCCATAGCTGGATGGCCAAATGAGAATCTACCGATAAGAGAGAATTTGTAAGGAGAAGATAATCTAGCAGTTTCCTCTACTGAGAACTCAACAGATGGTTCTCCCTTGAATAACGTATCCGGTTTACAAGAAATGGCAGCATGAGATGTTGTATCAGAGAGAATAGAAGCAAAACTTTTGGCAGAGTAACGATCTAAGTCCAGTGGTTTTGGTGGATCTTCTGCCATGAGATTACACAGTGAAAGAAAACAGGATTACTAGAGAGAGAAGTGGTATATTTTTCATATTTATATATATGGTATAATTTTGTTGTGAGTCTCTGCATTTTCATTTAATCAATGTTTGCCACACACTTTATCTTGGGATTATATTTAGCATGCTATATGATCATTCTCGTATTTCTTATTGATTGTTTGCTTTGATATCTTATACTTAATTGCTTACTTGAATTGGTATATTAATTGCATAGATATTGATATTATTTGATCCTTTTGAGGATTATTTGTGCTTCAATTTCCATATTGTGCTTTGTTTCACTTCACACCATTGTATGATATTATTGCTTTTTTTGTTATTTCTCTTGTTATTACATGTCACACATTTAGGAGGAAATTTGGTTTATGGGAGAGAAATAGTTTATGAATTCTTACTTTAGTTTTTCCTGAATAAAAGGGGGAGAAATGATATCTTTCCTTTCACGATTAGGAGATCTTTATCATATGGGGAGCCGTCTTACCTAGGTTAAGATTATTAGACATAGTTCGAGTTTGATTCATCTACAGATTTTACACTTATAATATTATCTTTGCATTTGAATGTATGTTTAAGTAGGCATGTTTGTAATATGTGGAATTTATTTTTTGAACAAGCAAATATACTCAATGTATGTGTTTGTCGAGCATCTATACTTTTTCCTTTTACAATTGGGGATTGAGACTTTTGGAGAGCTTAACGACCCATATGACTTTATTTTAGTTTTATCCCAAAATATCCAAAGAGGGAGATTTATAAGGATAAATTTCCAATAGAGTCAATTTGTATAATTGGCTTAATTTTGGATAAAACATTTGAGTCATAGGTTTGGATTTGTCTTGTTGAACTTGTAAATCTATGACGTGTTTGATGAAGATGCAGCGGTAAATCTTGAGAGATTGTTACACATTGTGAAGTGTTTCATGCCAAGTTTGGCTTCATGTTTCTCAAGGATCTCATAGCTTTGGATGCATTTAGAATAGGATCCTTGGAAATTTATTTTGGGTGATTTTTTGTAAATAAAATGTTTGGAACTATTTTGAAAATATTTTTTTGGAGAACAATATATTTTTATTGAGGTCATTATAACGAATGTTTAACTTCGTTGAAAAGGAAATTTTGTAAGAATGAGGTTTGGATTTCGTTGGAATGAACTTTGAGACATCGTTAGAACTAACATCTAACGAACTTCAAATGGGAACTCTCTATAAAACAGAATGCCACCTGTTGAAATATCATGGGAAGGTCATTGGAATGATAATGCATGTTCATTCGAATTAGACGGGTCTTCATTTCAATAAAATAAGCAGTTCGTTCGAACGAAACCTATGCTCTTTTTCAAACAAACCTCCCACCTTAAAATTCATGTTTTTATATTGAGGGCATGTTAGACTCATATTTTTTAAAGAAATTTTGGCAAAAAACATTTTCTTATCTGTTTACCAAAGTTCCAAAACCATAGTTTCATACAAAGAGTTAAAAGATCTAAGTTTCAATATTCTGTGATTAAGATCTTTTGTTTGTGGGCACCAAGTTTATTTCTCATCATCTGGATAGAGAAACAGTTTTATGTGGTGGACTCCACACTGGTTTGCTGTGTTGCAATGAAGAAGTGACGATTCCATGTTCTAATTCTGTATATGGATATCGAGCCTCATCGGTGGATATTGAGGCGTATGTGGATTCATGCATTGTGGCAGCTCGCATGAGTGGTCTCTTATGTTGCATTGTGGAGGAGAGGTTAAAGATTAAAGGGCATTAAGGATTGTAAGGGAGATGAGCCGTTAAGTAAGCTTACTGCATGCCTTTGTAAAACCTTATCATAGTGAACTATTTGGCTCGACCGTCCGAGGTTTTTCTCATTGTGGATTTTCCTCATACTTTAGTGTGTTGTGTTACTAGTTTATTTATTTTACACATAATAACCTATATGCATATTTTAGGTTAAAAAGATACAATTGGGTCAATCATTTTTTTTCAACTGTAGTTGTGTTCACTTCTTATAAACATGAGGGGTCTCTCACTAGCCGAGTTAAGATTGACCACATAGGTGCTAAAGGACATTGGAACTTCTCAATGGAGGTCAAAGAGGCTCCCTCTTTAGAGAAGGATTCAGGAAGAATAGTTCTTGGATACACGATTCCCACCTCTTTTACGTGATAGAGTACAAATCAAACTAGCATTAAGGATGTTGAGGGTCAAGATGATGATTCTAAGGCCAAGTGTCTAAGTTTTATGGATGTTAAGAGGGTGTTTATGGAGACTATTTGGGAAAGTAACTTGGAAGGTCTACAGGGGGTTTTATTTCATGCGTCGACGAGTTGTCCCACATGGGGACAAAGGCATGATGTCGTTTATCCATCTTGTTTTAGACTCTTATTCGGTTCCTTATGTTATTGATAATTTTTTATTTCATAGGTAGGTGTGTTGAGAGTCTGCAAGGCCCAAGAAATCTGGACCAACAAAAAAGAGTTGGAGTACATCTCTCATCTTAAGGGTGAAATAGGAAAGGAATTGTGGATGGTTGCAAATTACGACTTAGATAAGGATATATATATATGATTTTGCAAGTGGTAAAACTACTATTTTTAGCTTTAAAATGGCCACTGGAAAATATTTCGAGTGATAGGTAGGAGACACATTTACCTCTAGTGGAGTTTACGTTAAATAACAGTTATCGAAAGTCCATTGGCACCATACGAGGCACTTTATAGGGGAGTGTTCTGATCACTGGTATGTTGGTTAGGGAAGGAATTTGGGACCTAAGTTCATCCAAGAGACAACCAAGAAGATCAAATTGATCAGGGAGAGTATTAAAGTCGCCCAAGATAAATGTAAGAGTTATACATACAAGAATAGAAAACCCATGAAGTTTTAGATAGGGGAGTAAGTCCTACTTCGGGTATGCCATATGAAACGGGTGACGAGATTAGAGAAGAACGTTACATTAGTTTTTTTCCATTGGTTGTTTATGATTACGAAGAAGGTGGGGAAAGTCACCTAGCAATTAGAACTCCCGGATCATCTAAATAGGGTGCATAACGTATTTCATATTTTCTTATTGCTTATATTCTTATATTCTTGGGAGGCCTACCAGCTCATCGATTTGAGTGAGATCAAGTTAAACTCGGACGCTTCATATAATGAGAAGTCAGTAAGTATTCTGAATAGGCAGATCCAGAATTTGTATTACAAGGAGATACCATTAGTGTAGGTACAATGAAATCACCACAATAAGGGGAAGTCCACTTCGGAATGCGAGGACTTGATGAAGCAGCACTACCCACAAATATTTTAAGTCGGGTATAAATTTTAAATTGTGAATTTCGAGGATGATATTCTTTTTCTTAGGAGGGAAAATTGTAATATCCCGTAACTTCTATTGAATTAATAAATAATTATATAAATTTTTGGTGAAATTTAAATTAACTAATTGATTAAGTGATTTAATAATTAGTTGAAATTTGATTTTTTATGATTTAATTATAAAAATAAAGTTGTTTTTGTGATAGTGGGAGTTTAAATATAATTCATGGATATTACTTTGACTATAAAGTTTATTTAATCATTTATGGAATTAGTTTGGAATTTATAAAGTTGTTGTGTTGTTTGTAAATAAATTAAAGTAAGGCTTTAATTTATAATTATAAAAAGTAATTGAGAAGTTTGTCACAAGAGGAATTTTAGTAGAAGGACAAACGTATAATGGTACTTAAGTAGTTTCTTAGGGAATAATTTAGGGTTAGAAGTGATTAAAAAAGAAAGAGAAACGAAGTTAGGAAGTAAAAATTTAGGCGCACTCGGGAGGCCGCTATAGCGGTCCAGGTCAGCTGCTATAGCGGCATTCGGATCCCCTATAACGGGCCAAGGAGAGAGGTCTCTGGGATTCCTTAAAAGAAGGGGTGGGGTGGGGGGGGGGGGGGGGGGGGCTCGGGGATTGTTTTGTATATATCTTTCATGGGTACATCATTTCTCCTCCGCCTCGTTCTTCCTAAAGAACGTTATAAAACTCTCTAAAATAACCCTACTGTTTCATCTCTCAAACAAACTATTGAAACACAAAACCAAATTCAATTCCCATACAAAGTACACCCTTTTAATCCTTATAATATACCACACCATTCATCCTTAAAATTTATAATTTATGGAATTCTTTTGGGAGCATTTGTAGAGTCTTTTTGGCATAATTCTTTGGGGCAATTGAAGAGGGTTTTCAACATATTTCAAGAGGGATTCTTATGCACATTGTCTTATACTAATTTGTGGATTTTCTTTCAGAAAGAAATTTAACATTCAACTCGTTCCCTTTTATGCTTTAAATAATAATTTTACATAAATTAATTTTTAGACAATTAAAATTAAGGTCAAATTGCACCTAGACCCCTTCAACTATCTTGAGTTTTCGGGCCTCTAAAATAAATACCTGATAAACTCACCCCTAACTTTCAATTCATTCCAATAAAATCCTAAAATTAGGGTTCCAACAATTTTGTACACAAATTGACTAACCCTTACCCAATTTAAAAAACTAAAACTAAAAAAAAAAGACACTAAAAACAAGAAAAATCTATGTAAACCCTAACGGTGTGTTTGATTACAATGTTGGAAAATAATTGATATGTAGTTCATTTTTATAAGAAGTTGGAAAACTAGTGGAAAATGATAGGAGTGATTTGACATTACTTTTGGAGTTTCCTATGAAAATCATTTTTGTCAAGATTGAGTACAAAATGTTTTCCACGAAAAAGGATAGAAGAATGAAACAGTTGTCATATTTATAACTATTGTGTTCGTACAATGTATTTAAAATCATGTGCCCAAAAGTGAAAAATGAAATAAAATAATTTTACATGGAAAACAAATCAATGGACCCTAACATTATAATTTTCTATTTAATTTAGCAAAGAGATTAAACCCTTTATATATAAGAATCGATTAAATTAGGGTCCATTTTTATTAAATCCTTTATTAACTAAGATTTATTAATGATGAACAGTTGAATTTGAGATACGTCATATGCATATATGTTAGGAATATATGTTGTCAATTTGAGACTAATCTGAGAGTTAGATTATGAGATATGATCAGTTTTGTATGAATTGGTTGGGTTGTTTGCTGCGAATTGAGATTTTTTGAAATAATGTTTGATTTATGTTGTTTTTTATGAGAATTAAGAATGATGAACGGTTGAATTTCTGATATGTTTAACTTGTACGTGTTAGGAGCATTTACTTTTAATTTGAGAATAATATGATGGTTATATCATCACTAATTGATTGTGAATGTTCTCTTCTTGTTCTTTAAGCTTGAGAATTTCGATCATCATTGTGTTGCGATATTTTCAAAATTTTTGCAGGTCTGACTCCAATTCATTCTAGCTTGTGGGAATGATCAAGAAAATGTTGAGGTTCTATTCTTTATGTTTGTGTGACCCTTTTAAAACCTGCATTCGCGTATTCTTAACAATACAAATCCAATTCTTTGGTCGGAGATGAATATAAATGGTTTCGTAGATTTGTTTTGTTTTTTACGTGTTATTTTTATTTTTAGTTTTGGGTTTTTAAATTGGGTGAGGGGTATTTCAGTAAATTTGTGTAAGAAATTAGAGAGAACTCAATTTTTGGGTTTAATTGCAACGAATTGATAATTAGAGGGTGAGTTTGTTGGGTATTTTATAGGAGGAGACACAGAAACCCGAGATAATTGAAGGGGACAGGTGAAATTTTCACTAAACTTAATTAGAGAAAATTAGGGTTCATATTTTTCTCATGAAATCTCATAATTTGATTATTACAATAATGTTAATTCTTACATAATTAAACATTTAGTATTTACAATTTGACAAATTTTCATATAAAAATCTTAATTGTATTATTCGCGTATTGATTTTATTCATGTAATTTAGGTTCAGTTAGGTTGCGTAAATTATTTAATTTTCTAAATTGATCAATTTGGAATGAATAGATGGTTGATATATTCATTTTAAATGGGTTTAAATCTAATTTATGTTATGTTTAGAAAAGAAAAATGGAGTTATTTACTTTTGATATATATATATATATTGAGAGAAAGAGAGAGAGAGAGAGCGAGAGAGAGAGAGATTAGTATAGTGAGAGTACTCTATGGGAGTGGTGCATTTAAGATTCATGTTATAATTATAAATTGTGAAATTTCAAGCTTTTAGTGAAATAGACTAATTTAAGTTTTTTTAAATCAACGTGCATTGGTTCCTTTTTGCATTTGTTAAATAGTGCAACCAAACACTAATAATAAGGCAATTCATGAATGAGTGCATTTAAATGGGTTAATTTAAAATTTTGGAGACAACCAAATTGGTCATTAGAGTTTGATGATTTTGATTAAGAAATTGATAAAGTCCCATGTAGAAATTTAAAGGGTACTGTTAATGCAAAAATTATCCATCTACGAGGACCAATCAGAAAAGGACACATGTCATCCTATGTGGCAATATTCGACACCCGAGGAGAGTTGGTCGACACCCGAGGAGTGTTGGTCGGTACCCTAGGAGTGTTAGTTGGCACCCGAGGAGAGTTGGTCGGTACCCGAGGAGAATTAGTCGACACCCGAGGAGAGTTAGTCGGCACCCGGGGAGAGTTGGTCGGCATACCAACAGGGAAGATCAAAGGATAACTATGCATTTAATGATCATTAATGTACATTTATACTGTAGGTGACAACACATAGCATACCAAGCAATTCAACAATTAGATTCGTTGAATGTAGACATAATGTATAAATGTCTACATACAATGAATCTCTTTATCTCCCATCACTATAAATACATGTATTTCCTTATCCAAAAGGGGGGATCTAAGAGATCCAAGAGAGGAAAGAAAACCAAGAACCGAGAGACACCATACACAAGATCCACACCTTTTCTCTCTCTACCACATTGTGCTATTGTAAACCCCTGGGAATAAAATAACAGTGGACGTAGGTTTTTCCTTATAGCCGAACCACTTTAAAAATCTTTGTCTCTTATATGTTTGATGTGAATGTTTATCTTCATCTTCAATCTCATCCTCATCATTTATCTGTTGTTGACGCCACTAAAATGGCAGTGGCCATTTTCTGTCTTCAACAGATTGGCGCCGTCTGTGGGAACGTGTTACAAGCATTGTTCTCCATCAAAAGCTAAGTTTTTATTTTCTATATGATTCAATCATGATTTTTATGTTTATATACATAAATTAATTGTCCAATTTTTATTTGCAAAATATTGCATATCATGATTTTAAAATCATAACTGTTAGATTAATTCTTATTTAGAAATCTGAAAAATAGTGGATTTCATAAATCATAACTTTTTGCTTGATTCTCAAGTTTCAATTTTATATCATGGAATAAATATTTTAAATGATTACATATACCAATATATACGATGATGATAAGATTTGATAATTTTCATTGATAATTTTCATTATAAATTTTGTAAAATCTTTGATGTCTATTCAAATTCCCATCATATTTTTAATAAAAGAATGGGAAAAGGTTAAAGACAATAAAAAGTTTTCTCATGAAAATCATGACCCAGATCTATTTTCTCTCTTCAAGTTTGAGTCTCTTTGCATTCATTTTTATGAACTATATACTTAATTTGGTTCAGCTTCCATCTATGTCAATAAAGTCAAATTGATTGATTTTTCATATAAATTTGGTAATAACTTCTATCATTCAGCATATTTTTATCTCTCCAAATAGGGAATAGGAAGGGATCAATATAAAAAATAATTTTCTCTCACCTGAAAAACCCACTAACTATAGTTGGTCAACGAGGAGAAAATATTCCAAACTGTATCAACGTAGTTGGACGACGAGGAAAAAATATTCCAAACTGTATCAACGTAGTTGGTCGACGAGGAAAAAATATTCCAAACTGTACCAACGTAGTTGGTCGACGAGGAAAAAATATTCCAAACTGTCTCAACGTAGTTGGTCGACGAGGAAAAAAATATTCCAAACTGTACCAAGTATGGTTGGTCGGGGATAAACTCTCACTAACTATAATTGGTCGACGAGCACAATTTAACAACCTTGGTTGGTTGGAAAAATTTTAAACATTTTTATACTCATTACTATATTATTAAGTGATCGAGCAACATTACTAATACTTGTAACTTTTTTATTACTAAGTTGGTCGATGAACAACACAATATTGTTATCTTTTTAACTTATACATATGCACATATGTAGAGTATTTTACAAGACAATAGCAATTAAGATTGCGAACAAAAATGAAAGTCTTTCATTAAAATCAAAAACAAAATACATTGAGAATGAAAATGTATACTAACTATTACATTGAGATTCCTACTCTATTGGTTTCTTTCCCTCTTCTTTTGAAACAGGTTCCTTGCCAGCAGGAGGATCATCCAAAGCATAAGGTGAGTTTATGAAATTAAGATCTTTCAGCATTCTGATGTTCATCACAGATGGTCTGTCCGAGCAGCTCTTGCTCGTCCCCGAGCAGGAAGTTGCTCTTCAAGACTCATGATCTTCTCGGACATCTCAGCCAAGGCCTGGTTCTTTGCCATTAGTTGGAAGGCTTGATTCTCCAAAGCAGATTGAGTTCTCTGTTCTTCGATAGTTACCCGAGCAGCTCTTTCTCATCCCCAAGAACCTCTTGCTCATTCCCGAGCAGAGGTAGAAGTCAAAATCAGCATCTACAGCACTGAGATCTTTTGCTACTACTATCTCCACCAATAATGAAGAAGAAGTTGTGTGAAAATGTTTCGAAGTCCACCACTAGCTTGGTACTAATCAGATTGAAGAGTTGGGTTCAAAAGATAGTATGTTACTCGACAAAGTATTCAGAGGATCATAAATCCGAAGAATCAAGCACGTGAAGTTAGCACTCAGTGGCTCGGCACAGGAGGCAGTTGGTCGGCTAGCAAACCAATCAACATACTTGAAGATTATGACAAGCTACAAGCTGCATACTATGGCATGGCTGCATCCAAATTCCCAGGGGTGATACATAGCACACGGAGTTCCTCAAAAGAAAGATTAGCAACCATCGATCAACTTGCATCATATGACGTCCAAGAGATAATGCACTTTACGTTGAACAAATTAAGAAGGTAGATCAAGAATTTCACGAGCACCGAGTAACACTGCAAAATAAATACTCCATCCTTTCAAGTAAACCATAAAGCATGGAGCATTGGGGGCTTCTGTTAATGCAAAAATTATCCATCTACGAGGACCAATCAGAAAAGGACACATGTCATCCTATGTGGCAATATTCGACACCCGAGGAGAGTTGGTCGACACCCGAGGAGTGTTGGTCGGTACCCTAGGAGTGTTAGTTGGCACCCGAGGAGAGTTGGTCTGTACCCGAGGAGAGTTAGTCGACACCCGAGGAGAGTTAGTCGGCACCCGGGGAGAGTTGGTCAGCATACCAACAGGGAAGATCAAAGGATAACTATGCATTTAATGATCATTAATGTACATTTATACTGTAGGTGACAACACATAGCATACCAAGCAATTCAACAATTAGATTCGTTGAATGTAGACATAATGTATAAATGTCTACATACAATGAATCTCTTTATCTCCCATCACTATAAATACATGTATTTCCTTAGCCAAAAGGGGGGATCTAAGAGATCCAAGAGAGGAAAGAAAACCAAGAACCGAGAGACACCATACACAAGATCCACACCTTTTCTCTCTCTACCACATTGTGCTATTGTAAACCCCTGGGAATAAAATAACAGTGGACGTAGGTTTTTCCTTATAGCCGAACCACTTTAAAAATCTTTGTCTCTTATATGTTTGATGTGAATTGATGATGCTAAGATTTAGCACCACCAGGTAAGTGTTAGTGAGCTCAAGCAGTAGCAGCCATGGCAGCCATAGAGATATATGAGTGTATAGAAGGGGATGAGTATAAGAGGAAATTAGACAATGATGTATAGTGGTTCAGCCAATTTGGCCTACATCCACTGTGAGTGTGTGATCCACTAAGTATGGGCACTAATGGCCTTGGATACAATGTACATAACCCTCTCTCTCTCTCTCTACTGTGTGTGTACAAGCAGAGTTTTAGCTAGGGCTACTGTTCATGGATCGATCCCCTATAGGGTTGTAGGTGACAAGTTTATATAGGTCTTGGGGGGTGTAGTGTACCCCCCAAGTAAGCATGGTGCATGTGAATGATGATCTAACCTATCCCCTGTTGACACCTGTAGATGCCAAATGATGACATAATATTCCCTCACGTGAGGGTGTGATTTGGTTATAACGGTCTGCCACGTGTCATATGAGCCTGACGCGCACTGTTCCACGCGTGTCCCGGACCACGCGCTGTCATGATGTCACCCTCGGCCTATGAGCCGAGGCCGAGGGCAAAGTTTCTTCCGGTAGGGAGCCTGGTTTGATTCTGGCCTCGTACTGTCGTACCCTCGTAGGGTCGTCTGGAGCCTGAGGAAGGGTCGGCCCCTCGTAGGGTCGGCTACAGCCTGGTGAAGGGTCGGCCCCTCATAGGGTCGGCTAGAGCCTGGTGGAGGGTCGGCCCCTCGTAGGGTCGTCTAGACCTGGTGGTGGCCAGCTGGGGCCTGGTGAAGGGTCGTCCCCTCGTAGTGTCGTCCGTATTTAGGTAATCTTCATCCATGCTGAGGGTATACACGGGTACATCAATCACCCCCCAGCCCTTAGCCATAGGTGTCATTGGGATGGCTGAGGGATATTTGCTGAATTCGAGACACGTGTGATCAGTTAGGTGAGTGACACCTGTGCAGATACTCATTGCTGTTCCAGTTTCCAAGGCAGGGCGGCTGTGCAGTACGCTTGGGGCCTTGTGCCCTAATTATATCTTTCTTCGGTAAATGGGTCCACTCATTACAAGAGTATTTAAGAGATTTTTCAAACTCTCTCTTCATCTTCTTCTTCTTTGCGCCCAAGTCTATTCTCTCTCTAGAACCAGTTCCCATTTCCATTTCAGCCTCCGATTTCCCAGGTCTCAGCAGCGTTCTTGCCCTTCTCCTCATCAGGTAACCTTTTTCTCCTTTTGCCTTCTTTTGTCTTCATTTCTGTCTATTTTTTAGGGTCGTAGGTCGTCTGGTTCTTAGAGTTCCCCCATAGCTTTTTCCGGCGTCTTCTCCGGTCACTGGTTCTTCGAACGTTCTTGACGAAAACCCTCGAGTTCTTTATTTAATCCAAAGGTCAATCCTGGTCAATCTCCCAAGTGTTTGTGGTTAAATTAGCCAAGTCTAGTATAATTTCTTTAAGTGTAGGGTCTTCCCCTTAATGCTTAGGAGGCTTTACAATCTGGTGTCTGAATTCCCGTCCTTGAGAGAGAAACTATTTACCGAGATCAGACGGATAGAGGAAGAGGAAGAGAGGAGACGAGGAGCCGACCCCAATTGGGTACGACCCATCTTTCCCATTCTTGCCACCATTAGACCATCTGAACCCTCTGAGTCTTGTGGGTCGTCGTCTCGTCCAGCCGAGACACCCAACCCAAGTGAGATGGACGAGAGAACCTCATCTCCAACTGGTGCTGGAACTTATGGTAGAAGGGACTCACCTGACCTTAGCCCTCCCCGAGAGGCCGAGGGTACGATCCCCTCTGAGGCTGTCCCTGTGACAACCCTATCCCCCAACGCCTTCCAAGTGGCATTTCCTCAGGGTCCTCCTGCAGGTGATGAGGAGGATGAGGACGATGATACAGATGATGAGGTTGATACCTCCCATGCCTCGTCTTTTATCTCCTCTGTCAGGGATAGGGATCTTCTGATATGGAGGCATATTTACGGAGTGCCACCTGGGGTGACTATGAGGGTTCCCTCTGAGGATGAGAGGGTCTTTGAGGGTGAAGAGGGAGAAGTTGCAGTCTACGAGCAAATGTTCAAAGTAGGTGTCAGACTTCCCTTTCACCCTGCCATTATAAATATTATGTCGGCTCTGGGCGTCTCCCCCTCGCAACTTACACCCAATTCTTGGAGGACGATTCTGGGGTACATCTCTTTGTGGAAAAACGCTTTCACTGACGATCCCTCGTCCGACGTGTTCTTGGCCTGCTACAATATCACCTCCTCATCTAAACAGGCCGGATACTATCATCTAGGGGCGAGAAGGTCTGAGAAGAAGCTGCTCCACGTAGCTCAAACTTCCAATCATGACTGGAAAAAAAGGTTCTTCTTCATATCTAGGGCATGGGAGAGCTCCACCGAGGCGTCCCCTTCTGCCGATGCTCCGAGGATTCCTAACAGATGGTCTAACCCCTCCATGAAAGCTAGGTCAGACCCCGGACTTAGCTTGGAGGAGAGGGATATTGTTGAGTATCTGAGGGGACGAGGGAGAGAGGGTGAGATCCCAAAGTTCGAAGATTTGATGACCCCTCGCTTCCTTAAAGAAGCTGGTCTGAGGGTCGGCCCTCTGACAGAACTATGTGAGTTATACTGAACATTTTCCCTTCTTTACTTATTTTTGAAGTGTTCTCTCTTTATCTCTGAACTTTTCTGATTCATCGTATCCTTTTCAGGTCGTCCTGCAGGCGTGTCAGATTATCTCTGGGATATGACTGCTCCAAGCCTTCTTGCTGGTCTGTCAAAGAAGGGGAAGGAGCCTCAGCAAGCTCCTAAGAAGACAAGGGCCTCAGGGCCGACAGTTGCTGAGCCGACAGCTGTTAGCCACAAAAGGAAGGAGCCTGAGGCTCCAGTCGAGCCTCGTCCTGACCCTAAGACGAGGGCCAGGGCCGAGGCCTCTGAGGGGGCAACCTCTTCATCAAGCATGGGGGCCTTCTGGTCTCAGAGTCTGACCCATCTGAGGGCCGACCCCTCATCTCTTATTGCCAATTTGAGGGCGGCCAAGGCTTCGATGTTTTCTGCACCGTCGGCCTCTGACTACGAGTTCTTGGCAAAGATGCCCCCTGCCAAAGTGTATGACTACGGTCTGCACTCCCTTGCTCAGGTATTGGTCTTGACTTTCTTTAATTTCATTTTCACAAACTGTTCCCTCGGCCCCCTTTGATATTTCTTCATTTTTTCTTGCAGTCTGTCTGTGCCCTCACCTCAGCCACCAAGTGGATGGCTGAGAACCAACAGAAATTCCATGAAGCTGAGAGGGCCATTCAACAAGAGGCTGACCTACGGACAGAGTTGGACACTGCTAGGGCTGAGCTGGAGAGCGCAAGGACTGAGCACGCTAGAGTCCTTGATGAGCTGACGAAGCAACATGATGCCGATCTTCAGGCTAAGGACTTGTTGATCAAGGACAAGGACTTGTTGATCAAGGGCAAGGATGAGGCTCTGCTCAACCTGGAGGCCCAGCATAAGACTGATCTGGAAGCAGCCATCAAGAAAGCTGAGGCTGATGCTGTGGAGGCGTACAAGACCTCAGATGAATTTCAGGGCTTCGGCCTTGAATATCTTGAGAGGGGTATCAGGACGGCCTGCCGATGGGTCGTCCTCAAATTTGGCGATGTCGTCTCCTCTGTTCGCCCATCACTGGAGGGTGTTCAATTGGACGACCCTCTAATTGCAGAGGCCCTCAACCAAGTGGAGTCGCAAGTCCAGATTGAAGGGGTCGGTACATCTGAAGATCATCCCATTGTTGAGGAGACCCTTCCCATTGTTGAGGCCCAGCCCTCCGATGTCGTCTCCTAGGGTGGCTGCCTGTAGCCCATACCCTTATTTTTGTACTTTTTGTTCAAAGGCCTTGTAAAAACACTTGACACTTATATTTTATTAATACCAGTCTCTTCCATATTTGCTGTCTTCCTTATTTCATTTTATTATGGCTTGCTCACTGTTGATGCTACTAACCCTTCCCTCGTCTTTTTTTAGGACCACTATGGGGTCGTCCCCTAATGTGGCCTCATTATAGCCGAGGGTTCAAGTAACCAAATGACTTTTAAGTAATGTCTTCTCTCGTCTTTTTTGAGGACAGTGGAGGGGTCGTCCCCTCCCCTGGCCCTCATTATAGCCGAGGGTTCAACTAACCAAATTAATGGATTTTAATTTAGGTTTCCCTCATCTTTTTTGAGGAGAGTGGAGGGGTCGTCCCCTCCACTGGTCCCCATTATAGCCGAGGGTTCAACTAACCGAATTAATGGATTTTAATTTAGTCTTCCCTCGTCTTTTTTGAGGAGAGTGGAGGGGTCGTCCCCTCCACTGGTCCCCATTATAGCCGAGGGATCAACTAACCAAATTAATGGATTTTAATTTAGTCTTCCCTCGTCTTTTTTGAGGAGAGTGGAGGGGTCGTCCCCTCCACTGGTCCCCATTATAGCCGAGGGATCAACTAACCAAATTAATGGATTTTAATGTAGTCTTCCCTCGTCTTTTTTGAGGAGAGTGGAGGGGTCGTCCCCTCCACTGGTCCCCATTATAGCCGAGGGATCAACTAACCAAATTAATGGATTTTAATTTAGTCTTCCCTCGTCTTTTTTGAGGAGAGTGGAGGGGTCGTCCCATCCACTGGTCCCCATTATAGTCGAGGGATCAACTAACCAAATTAATGGATTTTAATGTAGTCTTCCCTCGTCTTTTTTGAGGAGAGTGGAGGGGTCGTCCCCTCCACTGGTCCCCATTATAGTCGAGGGATCAACTTCCCATGCATGCTAGGACTGATAATAGGATGAAGGAAACACTGATATTTCTCATTAATTTTCCAAGTGTTCTGTTGGAGCAACCCTAATTACAATTATGGCCTTTCAAGACCTTACAACACTACTGATAGTATTTCTTCAAATGATCTGCATTCCAGGGGTTTGAAAAAGGTTCCCCCTCTAAGTTTTCTAGCCTGTAGGTCCCTGGGACAACTTCATCGATGACCCTATATGGGCCATGCCAATTAGGATGGAGCATGTTGGGTTTCTGCCAAGTCTTTTTAAGAACCAAGTCTCCCACTGCGATAGGCCTCTGTTTCACCCTTTGGTTGTAAAACCTTGCGGTCCTCTGCTGGTAGGAAGCTTGCCTTATCTCAGCATCCTCCCTTCTTTCCTCAATCAGGTCTAGGTCAAGTCTTCTCTCTTCCGTATTCCCCTGGGGGTCATACATTTGGACCCTATGAGTAGGAAACTCCACTTCGGTGGGGATGACTGCTTCTGATCCATAAGCTAACATGAATGGGGTCTCCCCGGTAGAGGTCCTTACTGTCGTCCTGTATGCCCACAACACTGCATATAACTCCTCGACCCATTTTCCTTTTGCCTCCTCAAGCCTCTTCTTAATCCCATCTAGGATTGTCCTGTTCGTAACTTCGGTTTGCCCATTGGCTTGAGGTCGGCCTGGGGTGGAGAAAAATTGTTTGATGCTTACCCTCTCACAGTACTTCTGCAGAGAGGCATTCTTGAATTGAGTCCCGTTATCCGAGATGAGGGTGTTGGGTAGACCATATCTGCATATCACATTCCTCCAGATGAACTGGAAGGTCTTCTGCTCCGTGATCGTGACCATCGGTTCGGCCTCTACCCACTTTGAAAAGTAGTCAATTGCTACGATGAGTCCTACCCACTTTGAAAAATAGTTATTGACTGCTCTCGGTAAGGGTCCTACCAGATCAATCCCCCATACTGCGAACGGCCATGGGGATGTAATGGAGGTGAGAGGCTGGTGAGGTTGGTGAGGGATGGTAGCAAATCTTTGGCATTTATCACACTTTTTAACATATGCGGCAGCATCTTTCCCCAAGGTCGGCCACCAGTAGCCTTGGGTGATCACCCTCTTTGCCAAGGATCTACCCCCAATATGGCTTGAGCACGACCCTTCATGCACGTCTTGCAAAATGGAAGGGACCTCTGAGGGATGCACACACCTAAGTAAGGGGAGCAGAAACCCCTTTTTGTACAGCGTGTCTCCGATGACAGCGAACTTTGCAGCCCTGTATCTCAGCTTCTTCCTCTCTTGGCTCGCTTCTGGCATCTCTCCCCCTCTAATGTATCTGATCAGGGGGTCCATCCATGAAGGTTTTTGAGAAACATTCATGCAAACACCAAGTGTTCCCCCGACGTCTTCGATAGTTGGTCGAAGCAAGATTTCTACCGGGACTGTCCTCCTTATGCCTGTCCTAGTAGCTGAGGCCAACCTTGCAAGGGCGTCAGCACGGCCATTGTCGAGCCTAGGTACCCTCTTGAATTTCACTTCTTTGAAGTTTTTTAGCAATGACCTCACCTTATCAAGATACCTAGCCATCCTCTCGTCTTTGGCCTCATAGGCTCCTAGTATCTGATTCACCACTAGCCTTGAATCACTGTGAACCGACATTTGGCCGACACTAAGGGATTTGGCCAAGGAGAGGCCAGCTATCAAGGCCTCATACTCAGCCTCATTGTTGGAGGCTTTGAAATTGAACCTCAGGGCATACTCGACGTCTGTGCCATCGGGTGCTGATAGTATCAGTCCAGCACCACTTCCGCTATCACAGGAGGACCCGTCAATGAAGAGGCTCCATGGAGTTTTTCCTTCAGAGAAATTTCCCTCAGAGAGGGACCCCTGTCTAAAGATGTATCTTCCCTCTTCGTTTTCTGTCACTTTTCTTCTAGCGGTGCTCGTCTCAGCCATATCTGCGAGTGTGTCTGCGGGTTTGTCTTCTGTATCCGTCTTCCCGAGGGTCTCACCCTCGGCCTCATCATCTTCCCAGGTGAACTCAGCCACGAAGTCTGCCAGTGCCTGTCCCTTAATGGCTGTCTTAGGCTGATACACAATGTCAAACTCCCCCAGCTCTATAGCCCAGGTCATTAGCCTTCCAGATTTTTCAGGCTTGTGTAGGACCTGCCTAAGAGGAGAGTCAGTAAGGATGACCATAGTATGGGACTGGAAGTACGGTTTCATCTTCCTTGAGGCATGGATCAAGGCATAGGCCAACTTCTCCATCCTCGGGTATCTCTGCTCTGCCCCCTGGAGTGCCTTGCTGTTGAAATATACAGGCTTCTGTATCCCGTCTTCGTCTCTTACGATTGCTGCACTGATAGCGGACTCCGAGACAGCAAGGTACACGTAAAGTCGTTCACCCTGCACGGGTCGTGACAGCAGCAAGGGAGACCCTAAGTATGATTTTAGCTCCTTGAAAGCCTCATCACACTCTTCGCTCCATTCGAAGGCCTTCTTGAGGATCTTGAAGAATGGTAGACACCTGTCTGTAGCCCTTGACACAAATCTGTTCAAGGCAGCCACTCTCCCTGTGAGCCTCTGAACGTCTTTAATGGACTTGGGGGTCTTCATCTCAATAAGGGCCTTTATCTTTTCAGGATTGGCCTCGATGCCTCTTTGATTGACAATGAACCCCAAGAACTTCCCCGCTCCGACCCCGAAGACACACTTGGCCGGATTGAGCTTCATTTTGTATTTGTCCATTGTATTAAAGGTCCTTTCCAGGTCTGCCACATGATCCTCTGCCTTCAGACTCTTAGTCAGCATGTCATCTACGTAAACCTCCATAGACTTCCCAATTTGGTCTTCGAACATTTTGTTTACGAGGCGCTGGTACGTTGCCCCCGCATTTTTTAGGCCAAAGGGCATGACCCTGTAACAGTATGTCCCCTTGTCAGTGATGAAGGCGGTCCTCTCCGAGTCCTCAGGGTTCATGAAAATCTGGTTATACCCTGAGTAGGCATCCATGAAACTCATGAGCTCATGGCCTGCGGTAGCGTCTACCATCTGGTCGATGCGGGGGAGAGGGAAGCTGTCTTTGGGACAATGCTTGTTGAGGTCTGTGAAGTCCACGCACATTCTCCACTTGCCGTTGGCCTTTGGGACGATGACTGCATTGGACAGCCACTCAGGGTAGATGACCTCTCTGATAAATTCAGCGTCTTCTAATTTTTTAACCTCATCCCTGATGACCTCATACTTTTCTCTAGAGTAAATCCTCCTCTTCTGCTTTACCGGCTTCACTCCCTCTACCACATTGAGTTTGTGGCACATGATTTCAGGGTCGATCCCTGGCATATCTACATGACTCCACGCGAAGACGCTTCGCCTTGTCCTCAACAGTTTGATGAGGTCTTCCTTAATACTGGGCTTCAGAGATTTGCCAACTTGGACGGTTTTTCCCGGGTCATCCTCATCGAGGATGATTTGTTCTACCTCCTCAGCGGCCTCTCCTTTTTTGAGCTTTGTCTCATCCCTGGGGTCTAGGGTATCAATGTTGTAAGTGGCTGTAGCCCTCTTGTGTGCCTCCCTTTCTTCAGCGGAGTTGTAGTAGCACTCTCTCGCTGTCATCTGGTCTCCCTGAACTTCCCCCACCCCATAAGGGGTAGGGAACTTAACCATCTGGTGGACCGTGGACGGCACAGCTTCAAACCCCTTGAGGGCCACACGTCCCAGTATGATGTTGTATGCCGAAAACACATGCTCATCCAGCACAAAGAAACTGACCCTCTTGGTGAGCCATCTCGGCCACTCGTCCCCCATCCTGACATCAGCCTCATATATTCCTAGGGGGTGAACCTTCTCCCCACTGAACCCAATCAATGGATGATGGTATGGGACAAGTCTGGCATGACTGAGGCCCAAGGCCTTGAAGCATGGCCAAAACATCACATCTGCGGATGAGCCCCCATCCACCAGGATCCTCGGCACTTCGCACCCGTGCACCCTGGTGGTGATGACGAGAGGGTCATCATGCGGGGCCAATAGGCCCTTGAAGTCCATTCTTGAAAATCCCACAATCAAAGTGTCCATATCAACCTTCTTCCTTTTTTCTGACTTGACCTCTACGGAGGTTGAGTGCACCGTCTTCGTCACTGCCTTAGCCTCAGCGACATGGGCCTTCCTGTCGGCGACCTCAGACCCTCCTCCTGCAAGTCCCCCGGAGATCATTCCCACCCCGAGCGAGATCATATTGAGCCTCTTGACAGGGCCGTGGTCATCTCTCGGCGGGAGGTCGGGGTCGTCCTCATCATCAGAGGGGTCGTCCCCTCTTTTTTGAGGACCTTCTCTGCAGGCATCGACTCGCTTCTTTCTGGGGTCGTCCCCTCGTTCCCTCTTGAAGTCGGCTTTGTCGACGTACTTTCTGAGCTTCCCTTGCTTCAGCATCTTCTCAATCTCATCTTTCAGAGCAAAGCATTTGTCTGTTACGTGGCCGTGGTCTTGGTGAAATTCACACCACAGGTTCTTATTCCTCTTGCCGGGGGCTGCCCTCAGCTTTTCAGGCCACTTCAGCGTCCGGTCACTCTTTATCTCATTGAGGATCTGTTCACAGCTGACCGTCAGAGGGGTGTACCCCGCGAACTTATCATCCATGGTTCTCTTCTTCCCCTCTTTGTTCTTTTTGGGGTATTTACTCCCACTTGCACCTCCTCTTTCGTCCTCATATTTTGCAGCCATCGCCTCTTCGGCGTTCATCACCTTTCCTGCTGTTGACAACAACTCGGCCATCGTCCTCGGAGGGTCTTCGGCAAGCTTCCATAATAGCTTCCCCTTTTGGAGCCCTCCAATCAGGGCTGTCATAGCTATGCTCTCCTCATAGTCTTCCACCTCCAGCTTCTCTTTATTGAATCTGGCTATGTAGTCTCTCAGAGTCTCATTCTTTCCCTTCTTAACATAGAGCAGGTGTGTGGTCTTCTTCTGTGGCCTCACCCCAAAGCAGAAATTATGGATGAACAGGTCTGCCAACTGCTTAAAGTTTCCAATAGAATTTTTTGGAAGAGACGTGTACCACACATGTGCAGCCCCTGTCAGGGTACCAGAGAAAGCACGACATCTCATCTCATCTGAGATAGAGTATATGTCTGCCGCGGATTGATACATCTCCACATGGTGGACAGGGTTGGTGCTCCCATCATATCTTGGGGTGACCACAGGAGGCTTGAATTTTGACGGCGTGGGGAAGTTGACTATCTTTGCCACAAAGGGTGAGCCTACGGTGTACCCCCTCTGAAGAGGGTCCCGGCTCTTCAATATGTCGCCAATCTTATCCTCTAACCGCTGGATTGAGTCATTCCAGGGTCTCACAGGGTCGGCCTGGCCGATGTTATCCCCTGCTGCTTCTCGGAGGTGGATGGAGGGCTCCGCTACGGCAGGCCTGTGTCGGCTATTTACTTCCCTTTGGCCGTCGTCCCGTCTTTGGGGTCGGCCTTCTGCTTCTTTCCTAGATCTCCCTGCGCTTCTTGACTTGGACAACTTGTCCCGCAGGTCATTCACTGGGCCCAGCCTCTCGAAGGCCGACCCCCTGCTCAGGCGGTCAAAAGCAGAGCCTCTTGGGCGATCATCAGGGTTTGGTCTCCCGCACTTTCCTCTACTGTCCTGGAGAGGTCGTACAGTATTGTTAGAGACCTCATACGGCTCCCAGCATTCTACTGGAGCCTCTTCCACCTCTAGATCGTCATACCTGTCCTCAGGGCAAGGGTTTCCTTGCCTCCCCAGGCGTAAACGCCGGGGGTCAGCAACATCCCTACGCCGCTGAGGGGGTGGCAGGTCTTTACGTGGTGCCTCGGGTGGTCCCCTGGCCTCATGCTGTCCTGGAGCTGCTGTCGGAGTAATCATCTCAGGTGAGACCCCCGGTGGTCTCAGTATGTTCTGACTTAGAGCTGTGAACTGCTCCTGCATCATCCGCTGGCTGGCTGCCAGAGACTTTAGGGCTGCCGCCACATCAGCCATCTCAGACTGAGGCGGCGGCTGACTGGAACTGGGTCTTCCCCCCTCATCCGGCGGGGGAAGTGGTGGCGGTGGCATCTCAGGTGCCATGTGCTTGAGCTATGAAAAGATGAACTGAAGAAAATACTAGTTAGCTTGGGAACCTTAGTGGGTCTCTTTCAATGGTGAAACACCTCCTCTCAGGGGGAGTGTTGGTTCACCACCAGAGTGCCCAGTGAGGTCAAGCTGTACAAAGGAAGAGATGTCTTCTCGTTCCCACAGACGGCGCCAAACTGATGATGCTAAGATTTAGCACCACCAGGTAAGTGTTAGTGAGCTCAAGCAGTAGCAGCCATGGCAGCCATAGAGATATATGAGTGTATAGAAGGGGATGAGTATAAGAGGAAATTAGACAATGATGTATAGTGGTTCAGCCAATTTGGCCTACATCCACTGTGAGTGTGTGATCCACTAAGTATGGGCACTAATGGCCTTGGATACAATGTACATAACCCTCTCTCTCTCTCTCTACTGTGTGTGTACAAGCAGAGTTTTAGCTAGGGCTACTGTTCATGGATCGATCCCCTGTAGGGTTGTAGGTGACAAGTTTATATAGGTCTTGGGGGGTGTAGTGTACCCCCCAAGTAAGCATGGTGCATGTGAATGATGATCTAACCTATCCCCTGTTGACACCTGTAGATGCCAAATGATGACATAATATTCCCTCACGTGAGGGTGTGATTTGGTTATAACGGTCTGCCACGTGTCATATGAGCCTGACGCGCACTGTTCCACGCGTGTCCCGGACCACGCGCTGTCATGATGTCACCCTCGGCCTATGAGCCGAGGCCGAGGGCAAAGTTTCTTCCGGTAGGGAGCCTGGTTTGATTCTGGCCTCGTACTGTCGTACCCTCGTAGGGTCGTCTGGAGCCTGAGGAAGGGTCGGCCCCTCGTAGGGTCGGCTACAGCCTGGTGAAGGGTCGGCCCCTCATAGGGTTGGCTAGAGCCTGGTGGAGGGTCGGCCCCTCGTAGGGTCGTCTGGACCTGGTGGTGGCCAGCTGGGGCCTGGTGAAGGGTCGTCCCCTCGTAGTGTCGTCCGTATTTAGGTAATCTTCATCCATGCTGAGGGTATACACGGGTACATCATGAATGTTTATCTTCATCTTCAATCTCATCCTCATCATTTATCTGGTGCCATTTTAGTGGCGTCAACAGGTACGATTCCTATATAAATTTTAATTAGGTAAATCTCAAATAAAATTTGTAGCTGGAATCTTAGAGCTTGAGAAATTTAGTGTCATTATTTACTTCATGAATAATGGCCATTTAGGATTATAAGAAATTTATAATAGTTCTTTACATGTGTGCAAAGTCTTAGTAGCTCTCACGTGGATGCTTATGGATAACTCAATTCAACTTTTGAATAAATTGTTATCACCCCTCTTATGCCCATAATCAGATTGTTAGATTATTTATGTGAATCTAATATTTCCCAAATTAAAGTAATAAACTCCCTATTTGGACATTAGTATATGAAATTAATTACTCACCCCATTCCATTGGAATAATAAATATTGTAAAAATTATATAAAAGATGTTAAATACTTAATGGCATGAGAGACTAATGTGTTGAATTATATTGAGAGTGGAGATACATTATTCCTTTTTCTATGTCCCTGCACATAGGGACATTATTGTTGATATTATTTATGATGGATATGTTTGAGGTGGATAAGGAGGATGTTGACTTTTATATCATGGGGTTTGGTGACCCCAAAGGGAATTGGGGTGAGACGTGATTACGATATTCTTATTGGTGATGTTTTGGGGTGGATAAGGTGGACGTTGAGTTTTGTTTATAATGAGGATTTATATATGTTATGATTTGTATAGAATTTCACATGCATGGTGTACTGGTTATGCTCACAGGCTGTATTTAGAAATGAAAGACTATATATATATTATCCATATTATGCATTATTAGAGTAAATTTTATAAACAATTTGCAGATTATCTAGCTAAATCCCCTTTGGAAGGAAAAGATAATATCATTGCCTATAATCTAAATGAAGAAATCATATTGATAAAAACTCAAGACGAGTATAGATGGCAATTATACTTCGATGGAGGAACCAATAAGAAAGGATACGACATTTGAATGTTGTTAATATCATTAGATGATAAACACCAACCTACGATTATCAAATTAATTTTTGATAACACAAATAACATCATCGAATATGAATCTTGCATCACCGAATCAAAGATAGTGCATGTCAAAGGAATATACCGAATCAATGTGTTTTGAGACTCAACCCTCATTAACTATCAAATTTTGGGGCACTAGAAAATTAAAGAAGAAAAGTTATTTCCATACCATGAGTACCTAGAGGAGGTGGCCTCTCTGTCTGGGGTTGTTTCATTCATTTATCTCACGCGAGATCGAAACATATTTTTTGATGCATTTGTCACTCTCTCCTTAATGGTGTATATCCCAGATGAGATGATTCACTTACAATATTTGCATGACCAAGGTTGTAGATAAAGAATTATGGTATCACGATATCAAAAAACTTCTCAAAAGGGAAAATACCCTCCAGGATGTGACATAGGGATAAGATAGTGCTTCGATGGTCGGTCACCCAATTCGTCATGTGCACACGACAACTATACAAAAGATACCCTAACGGTACCCACCTATAATGCCTCTCTAATATGGAGTTAGAAAAGATAATGGAAGGGATTCATGATGGAGAGCGTGGCCCTCGCATGAATGGCCACATATTAACAACAAAAATCACATGTTAAGGGTCCTATTAGAGAAATCTTCATCATGACTGCAACAAATACATTCTAAGATGCCCTAAATGCCAACGATTTAGAAATTTGCATCCGTGTCTAAGAGAAATTTATAATAAGACGTCACCATAGCCATCTTTTACTTAGGAATTAGACAAAAAGGTCAACCTGAAAGCCTTTAACAACCATTAATTAATATTGGTAGCCATTGACTATTTTAATAATGGGTTGAGTTTGAATCATATACTGTGCTGAATGCTAAAATGGTAGCTCAATATAAATGCCAAAACATCATCAATTTATACACATGCACAAAATTAATAAATATAAACATGAAAGCAAAAAAATAACCAAATACAAAATGAATTTCTTTAAGAAAATGTCTTTTTCATAGATACAATATATTTTTTAGGAAACAAATGATAAACCCCTTTAGATCCTTAAAAAAAGAAAAGAAAAAAATACACCTCCTAAGGCCTTCCTATATAAACAAACAACCCTCAACATCCCACGAACAAAGAATTGCTGCCATAGTCATCTTTTCCACTAGATTGTGATGCTAAAATCAGCATGCACATGCCCTCGTATGTCACGAGGCCTCCCCTAATATCCATAAGAATTGAATGAGGCATGTATTACTGGCATAATTACCTAGAAGACTCTTGGATATCTACAGGAGGAATATCATTGGTCAAAGGGAGAACGGTTCCTTGAGGGAAATAATTTGATACATCCTTGATCCTCAAGTGACCCATATCGAAAACCCTCATCTTTCGACGAATGAAGGTTATATACGGACATTAAATCGGGGCATATGCTCCAAAGAGACACGAGGCACAATGAAAGTTGTTATTAAAATCTAATACATTAATAACTTTTTGAATAACATACAAAAAGTGAAAATGAAAATGCAATAGAACATACTTCACCCCCTTTAGTCATAGAGCCATATGGCTGTGAGGATGGACTAGATGCCTCAAACTATTGCCCCTCGTAAAATACAGTGATATGGGAGGAACCTATATCCTTAGAGGTAGAGTGGAAGATCGACTTGTAGCTGCTGTAACAACAGTAGAAGGTCACTCAAAAGGTGGGACTGAAGTGGTAGCAAGATGCGCATTTCTTGAACCCTAACCCTCTCCCACCATTAAAATGGTGGACATCAACTTCTTCGCAATGAACACGAAATAGGATATCGTGTACTAAAAATGGGAGTTCACTACTAATCACCCCTAGTGTAGGAATCGACATCATCTTGGGAAAATAAGTGGAACTCCCTCATTCCCACAAATGGTTCTATCGGGGCTTCAAGTTCCACACGTTGAGGCCACTTCCTTACAACCCTATCCCCTAGATAGAGGACTGTAACTCCGTCTAAGTTGAGTAGTAGATGGGAAGTTATCTGAGCAAACGTCTTTTGTTGGAACTAATGCTCATGTGGCATGTACCAAGGACATAATATAAGCTGAAACTAAGAAATAAAGTCAAGACTAAAAAAACGGATACGCTCAGTAACAAAAGAAGATGGTCGAGAAAAGAAGAAATACTAACTCATGAGCAATATTGCTCAGAAAAGTACGCATCTCTCTATAAGAATATAAATGGGCATCCGACCAGTGGTTATCCTGCCTCCATCGTATCTAACGAGGCCAACTACCCTCATAAGCCCCCTTGAAGTGTAACAATCGGGATTTTTAAATGGGTATTTTTAAATAAAATTGGACTTTTGTCAGCAGGTGTAGCGCAAGACGCGAATTTGCGTGATTTTTGTAGGACGTTTTATTGGGGTTAAAAATAATTTGACCATATTTATTGAATGCTAAAAATAGACCTAAGAGTGCCATGGGGTCAAAAGTCGAAAAATGAATAAATAAATTAAATATTATACTTTTATTTTTTTCAATAAAATAATAATATTTAATTAATTTATTCATTTAACAACCTGGATTTTTAAATGGGTATTTTTAAATAAAATTGGACTTTTGTCAGCAGGTGTCGCGCAGGACGCGAACTTGCGTGATTTTTTGTAGGACGTTTTATTGGGGTTAAAAATAATTTGACCATATTTATTAAATGCTAAAAATAGACCTAAGAGTGTCATGGGATCAAAAGTCAAAAAATGAATAAATAAATTAAATATTATTATTTTATTGAAAAAAATAAAAGTGCTCAGAAAATTCTAAAAATCACCATACCGACTCAAAATTTAATTTTGAGCAACTTTCCCTTCTTTGACATTTACAAACAACGTCATTTAGATCCGATTTAGGTCAATTTTCGGTTCCGCCAAACCACCTTTTTAACAAATTGTATTTATATTTTAACCCCCAAACTTTACTATATAAAAGAAGCTCAGGATTTTATTTCTAACACACACCTCTTACAAACCCTTAGCAACCAACAATCCCTTTTCTCTTCATCTTCCACCTCCAAAACCCAAACCTCCATTAAAACATATTTTCAAGCTTATTTTTGGGGGTCAAAACAGAATTATTTCAAGATGATTCAAGAGAGTTTTTCGATCAAATTTTTGAGGGAAAATCGGATCTCTAGTTAATTTCTACATCTAAAAATCAGGCAAGTTTACCCTATTCTTTTCCTTTAGTGATATATGTCTTGATTATAGCCTCCCTTAAAACTCATATGTTCTAAAAGAAATTAAGAACATAATATTTGGAAGAAATTAATTATGGGGCTATTTTGTGAAAATAATTAATAATACCAAATAAATATAATTTGGTTGTTATTTGGATTGTATTTACTTAGTTGGTGTTATTATGGACACAAACATGTAAAGGACCCCTTAGTAATTTAGTGAACACAAACATGTAGAGGACCCCTTAGTAATTTAGTGGACACATACATGTAGAGGACCCCTTAGTAATTTAATTGGAATGTTTATGTAAATTCCTAAAAATAATTAAATTACTTGTGCTAGAAAATAAATAACAATTATAAAACTTACGACTAGTAATGATTCCAAAAAAGCATAATAATTACATGTTCTTAATTTCCCCATATTTTGATTAAAATCATTTATTGGGAAATTAGTATTGTTGAGAATATTATCATAAATTGGTAATAATGTAAATTATGAAATATTATAATATTGAATATTTCGGGAACGTTGGTATTTTAGATAATTGGTTTTCACCCCTTGTTATAATACACTTGTTAAGTATGGGACTAATAAGTGGGCCTTAGTTGCGATTTATTGTAATTAGGTATGGGACTAATTAAAATAAATCTATGCGGGTTATATAAATTGGGGTGAGGGCAAATTCTCTATTTTACCGTTGATGGGATAACCTAGGATTGATATCTAGGTGAAGTAAATTGTTAAAATCATCATTTATTTATTATGGGATGAAATTGTGTTTTGGAAACTTTTAATTGGGACTAAGGAATATTTTGAGGATTTTCACATCGCTATTAAGCTTGGGAAAAATTTATTGTGAATGACTAGTGTGAGAAATTTTGGAAAATTAATACCGCAAGACTAAAACTGGTATTAAAAATTTATGGTGAGATCATGTGTCTAGGGCCGATAGTTTAACCGGTTCAGAGGACGTTTATGTCGTGTCGTGTGTAGAAGCTTTTCATATCACGAGGATCGCAGGATAAAACGGATCAGACGGCGGACTTGACAAGGGGATGTGTGTATGTGTATTGGAACCTTGTCATATATCGAGGGCCGCATAATAAAATCTGGGTCAAATGGGGTCTTGAAAAGGGGATGTGTGGTAATATTAATCTATTTTTGTGTAAATTACCCACGGCGGTAGGACCGCTATACCTAATAATAAAGTGAGAACAAATCATCCTGGTTAATTCAAAAACATTAACATTTTGGGGCTTGGGTTTAAATTTAAAATAATATTGGTGTGGAAAATTTAAACCTTGGGGGTACTTAGAAAATTTAATTGTTGAGAATTATCGACTTTCTTTTAATTAAAATATTCTATTGTTATGGTCGATATATATATCACTATTGTCTGGGTTCAAGGACCCTAATTAAAAGGAGTAGCCGGTATTCATGCTCAGAGATTTGGCTCTGACACATGCATTGACTAATATTTTTAGGAATTAAATTGGAGTAGCTGCATAGATATTTTTGGAGATCATTCGGAAGTGCAGCTGGAACTATATTATCGTTTTAGTCATTTATTTCTTCTCCTATTCAGTCGTATTTATTGTGAGACTATATTTGGGTTTTTTATTGGGCCTTTCGGTTTCAAAGTTGTCTTAAGAGATTTCAGTTGGACTTGATTTATTGTAATAATTAAGATATTCGGAGATTGCATGTGACGGACTTTATATCACACTTTGATGATAAATCAGTTGGACGTCCTTAATATTTAGGATTGATTTAAAATATTTATCTTGTTGATTAAAATTTATATGTCTCACATATGTCACATGGTAAGGATGATATTTAATTTATTAACGCCCGGCTTAATTTTGGTGGCGGTCGACGCCTGTATTTAGCGGGGTGTTACATGAAGCCCCCTTGTGTAGAGCAAAGACATTGAAGGTTTATAATTGTAAAAAAAAAAAGAAGACATAAGCATGAGAATGAAATTATATAAATTAAAATTCAATAAATAAAAACATACCACCCAAACTATGTGGTAGCCCATTTGAATTCGATTTTAGCCTCCGAGAAAGAGCGCTCATGCTAGCATACAACATACCTAGAGTTGAGTTGCACCCATTATACAACCCAATCTTGCTAAATTGTAATACTCGTGCCATTATTTTATAATTTTTCCTCGTTTAAATTGTAATCATATGAAACCTTGGAAATTGGATCATTGATATATGGGCTTTTATCTATATTCAATTATTCTTTGACCTTGATGGTAATTGTTTGAAAGTTTCTGGGTAAAATTGGACATTTTAGGAATCTAGCATGATTGAACGAACTTGAAAATCGCTCAAATGAGATCCTTATTTCATTCGAACAAGAATCAGGTGGTTCAAACGAGAATTCAATGTCATTTGAAGTTTGGTTCTAACGAGGATCTAACAATATGTCACTACATAAGGTTTTTCTATCTCGTTAGAAGGTCATTCGATGGGAGATCAAATGAGATTGAGATCTCATTCGAACGACGTCCCATTCTCGTTTGAATGACCTATTCAGAAAATTTTAGATGGATTGCCCTTGTGTGCTGTCACATTTTGGAGCGTTAGATCGATGACGTGTCGACTCCTGATGCACCCAAATGATCAAAAATGGGATTCTGTGTTTGGGGCTTGGTTCTTAAGTGGGTTTGTGGGTTCATTTGAGTGTGAAGAGAACTCCAGGTGTGTAGGTTCTTCCCCCACCAAAACCCATCAAGTTTCCCCTCGCTCTCTCTCTCTCTCTCTCTCTCTCTCTCTCTCTCTCTCTCCAAGGATATTTCCTCTCCCCAAAGCCTTTTTCACCATGCCACCATATACGATTAGTATCTCACCGTAAATAAGCCTTATACACCCATTTCATCCATTGTTGGGTAGAGATAAAAATTTATGGAGGGGTTGTTGGGGGTTTTTGGAAAAGAAGAAGAGTAGAAATTTGTGGAGTTTTGAAGGGGGTTCTGCTTAGATCTTTCTTGGAGCATGCTTGAGGATGTAGGTAACTTCCTTGAGGCCACCATAGGAGGTAGGGGGTTTACATAATATTCTTCTTCATCCACCATTTTGGAGCTTCATTTAAGGTGGAAAAACTCTACTCTTTATTTTAAAATCTATTTTTCCATGTGTTGGTCATGTAGTTAAAGTTTGTAAGAGTAGGATGCATTTATGATATAAGAATGATATTTCTTATGATTTGTGAAATGGGTTTAAAAAAATAATTCCAATGGTTTTGAGCAATATGTTATATTAAAAAAAATTGATATTAAATATTTTTATGAAATAAAAATGTTCTAATGATACTTTGTTGGGAGTAATTTATGAAATAATGTTTCAAAGTTTTCTTGTAAAAAATTGGGATTTTTGTAAAAATGGACATTTTATTCAAGTTTTGAAGAAACAAAAATGTATGTTGCCTTGAAAGTATGTTTGTACAAACATTACAAAATTTCTAGAGTAAATCACATATTATACCGATTGATAGGATTTGTGGGCTTAAAATCCATGTTCTCATGCATATAAACTTGTAGTGTTTTGAGGTCGAGCATATAAACAAGTTTAATGAAGGTTTATTGGGTTTAAACATGAAATGAATAAAATAGAAATTTCAGCCCTTAAAGTGTGTTGAAAATGTGATAAGTGTAAGGTTTCAAGACTACATGTATTAATAAAGGAAATGGTGTTTTCTTATAAAGAATGTTCAATGATTTCTTAGAAAAAGAAAGTGGTGAAGTAAAGATGTTTCTAACATTAGAAAAATTTTACTCCAAGGTGTTAAATAAGTATTAATGAGTTAAAAACACTTAAGAAGTTAGTGTGAGTGACTTAATGATGTTTTGAGAAATAACACTTGTGAAAATGGAGGAAATGTCAAGTTTGGAAAAAAATGGATAAAATAGTAATTTTATATAAAGTAGAACATTTTTATGAAATAAAAATATTGGAAAAGGTGTTACAGAAAATGGTCCTAAAAGAACATGATTTGGGATAAAATCAATATTAGAGTAAAAAGGAGAAGAATTGATGATTTTAAAGTGTAATGCAAGTTGGGGTGAAAGCCTAGGTTTTGGCTTTGATCGGAAAAAGGAAAAGTGGAATAATATGGACATTTGTAAAATATTAATGCGCATTAATGTGGACTCGAATGACACCGGGATAATTAAGGAGGGCCCAGAGCCCTGGAGTTAATGACCCAAAATCACTGGCCAGAGCATATGATAGCATAACAGGTGATGTGGGGCCCATTAAAGTATTCAAATATTAGAAGATTTCAAGAAAAAGATAATGAAAATGGAACATGTTAAGAAATGGATTGTGTGATGAATATGTGAAAAGACAACCTAACTTGAATGAATAAATGAATTTTCCGGTAAAGGATAAAGTGGATAAGAAATGTGAAAATTGATTAATGTTCATAAGGTAAAGGAATGGTAAAGTGAAGGGATTATATGGGTAGTTAAGCAACCTAAATAGGTTTAATCCATAATTAACACAAGTGTGTGTTTATGAAAGGTTTTTAAAGGAAAAATAAGTATTTTCTAACATGGTGTTTACATGTGTTGAAAGGGTAATTTTAAATGAAAATATTAACTTGAGTTAGTATCAATAAAGGGGTAATTTCGGGGAAAGAAACGATTTTTCCTTAAACAAGGTGTATTTATTTTGAGTATTTTATCGGGTGTGTTAAATAAAGGAATAAATGTCAAGTGAAGTAAAATGGTTTTTTTTATAAGATTAAGGTGAATTAATCAGGATAAATAACATATTTGAATAAAAATGGTTTCATGCATTAAAGTATCTATATTTATATGTATATACATAAGGTAGTTGCATGTGCACGTAGATATAATTTGTTCAAGGTTCTAAAAAATGCGGGACGTGATCGAGGCGTGGAGGCCAAGCCTTAAGCCTTAGAAGCCTAGGCGGGCCTTAGGCGTAAAAAGGCGTGAAAAGGCGTTTAGGCCTTCTTAATATATTTTAATATTTTTTAACCATAACAAGGCTATTAAAATACTAAAGTTGTATATATCATTAAAATATGTCTCGATATATGCAAATTAAAATACTATTTAGATTATTTTGCATGAGATAATGGTTCGGTTAGTAAAAAAATTCTTTAAAAGGCGATATCGTTTCACTAAAGCATTGTTGTTTATAGAAAAAAGTGTGCCTTAAGGGTTTTACCAAGAATAAGGCGTGAAAACTTAAGGCGAGGCGTTTCTCCCAAGCCTTAAGCCTAGGCGGGTTTTTTAGAATAGTGAATTTGTTAGAGTCTTCTTTATACTATTCGATTATATATTGCATTATTATAATTTCCCATTAGGCATTTGGCTCAGTCCATCGTCTTTATTACGACAGGTTGTATGTGGTTCCGTATTTTGAGGGCGTTGAACATGTAAGTATTATTTTATTTTACATTAGTAGCTCTGTATGCTTGGATTCCAAGGATGCTTCCAATGGGTCCCTCACGTAGCTTGATTTTAAATGAAAATTCTATGCTAAACAAATGAAATGTTAATTAAATAAAACTGGACTAGCAACATTATGTATGTTATTTCATTACATTTCACACTTAATGCTCGAGTCAGACTAGGTTGACCAAGGGTAACCCATAAATTCATGTCGGGACATTGCAAATGGTATCAAATCTTTATCTTTAAGGTTCCTTTTGGGAGTGATGTGGTGAGGTTGGTAGTGGATCATTCGACGTCGATGTTATTTTGGGGCTAGACACGCTATATTTGTCACAATTTCAGTTCTTATTTTCAACAGTAGAGTCAAAGAGATTAACACGATGGATAATTCATTACCAAGTGGAATGGGACTAAGTTAGTTGTCACTAATCCCTTCCCACTTCTAATTAGACATGTTAGTTACTTGCGAGTGTGTGTGAGAGCTGGTAGTGGTGACACTGCGGTTTTTAGTGTGAGGTGCTTGTGTGTTAACCCTTGATGATATGAGAGATTTGTTGAGATGTTGATAGAGATTAATGATGTCCATTTAATTAGAGACATGAATTGTATAAAGTCAACTGTGGAGATTAGGTGACAAGAGAATCATGCGTAGACAAGATTGATTTATGATGAGGATACATTAAGTTTTGAGGGTATGGTACTTTTGATTAGATAACAATGATGATGTAACTAGGAGAATTTGATCCTTGGGGTAGTATCATGTTCTAAGACAGTTGATGATTCAATAAATAAGAGGAACCGTCTGGGTGAACACTTGAGGATGTGTATTCAGTCAGATTCGGTAAAATACTATTGTTGCTAGTAAGCGTCTTGGTGGCTATTGATTGAAACTTGTACCTCGTAGGGTATAATGAGAGTTATGGGCAAATTGCGGTAAGTATGTTACGTATGCAACAACGATGGTTAAGGAGACTTAGGGGTATACTCTAAATAATCTTCCATTTTAGGGTTTTAGGAGATATGATGCAATTTTGAGCGATAAAATCTTTATCGATGTTGGTGATGTAGACCTAGAGGTTTATATGTTATATACTTACTACCTTTAGAATGATAATGGTGAGCGGTGTGGCCGTCATGTAAGTTCACTTTGGGTAGAACCTAAAGATAATCTCGGTGATTACCTCATGTAAGAAAAGAATATTACAAGGTGAATGTTTCGCTTAATGGGGTTCTTCCTAAGGATACATTGGGATAACATCATGGTATGATGATATAAAAAATAACCTAGGTGTATTAGGTTGGTCAGGACATCACTAGAAATATGGAAAAAGTAAACATGGACCGGAGTGGCTCACGTTCGCCAAGGACGTAAGGATGAAGCCTTACCCTTAAGGAGGGAAGTCCAGTGTTTGACTTCCCAAAGGACAATAGGTTCGTATGTTTTTTTTTCTTGGTAAGGATGCATGATTGATATTCGATTCGTCACGGTTGGCGATTCGAACTAGGACGTGTCCAAATTAGTACAAAGTGAGAACGTCTTGGATGAATTGTACTTAAGTTCTCTTTTCGTAAACCATAGTTCGATGTGTAAAGATGGGATTTTCTCAAAAAGGTTCTTTGTTCCTTCTAATTATTGTATGTCCCTTTTAGTTCTTATAATTGAGGATTGGTATTCCCTTGATTGTGGTAGCTCGAATTTGTACCTATTTATGGTACGACATGGTTTAGCCCAGTAGAGTGCGATTAGACTTGGCATGGTCAATGCACCTCAATAACTGGGTGCATCCTTATCTGAGGGATCCTTTCTATTGCACAAGGTTTTATGTATGGGTGGCTGCGCTTTTGGCCACATAGTTTTTAATCGTATCTATTCGCCTTAGAGTTATCGATCTCATGATTGGCTAACTTGGCAGTTAGTGGCTCTGGTTATAAATAGAAGGACGATTACTTGAGGATAGTGTAAAATATTAGAATTCGAGAAAACATAGCACGCAATGTTGTATGCCACAATAAGTGGATTGGAATAATACTCAGTTGAATTACATAGTTAGACACCTAGAGTGATCCTAGGTTTATGGAAGGATATTATGAGGGGTTTTAGTCGGGCTTACGAATTGCGACTTGGTTGGTGTGATGCTTCGCGGAGTGAGTGACTTGCGATGTGAGATTATGTGGTAATGGCTGTTGATGTCTAAAATTGGATTAACTCCAATTTTATAATAATATATAAAAATAAGAAAAGAGACTCAAATCATACACATAAGAAACACACATTTTAGAGTGGTTCAGCTATAAAATGGCCCACGTCCATTGTTGTTTATATTTAGTAGGGAGTATAATAGTTCGATTTGGTGTGCATATGAGTGATTTGAGTTGTCCCTCGCGCTAAGGGGTTAATTTGTATTTATAGGGATGTAAAACCCTAAAGATGGAACATCTTTATATTCTCAGACGTTTACATCTGTATACAATATATAAAACTCTTAGAATTCATAACTGGCGGGTATCCCATCCGAGTAACTATTCATGTTCCGATTGGTCGGCCTTCCGGCCGATTAAGTGTCTCTAGAGCCTGATTCGTCTCGAATATTGTATTTATTTACTCCTTTTTCTTATGCATTAAATCCCCCTTGGGTACTTAATTACTATATTTATGCTCATTAACCATACAATCTCTTTTATATATGTTTATATGCTTTGCGAGGTATAATTGAGCTTTTGCAAGTATTAAAGTGCTTAGCGTGAAGTTTGGTTGCGTTTCGGGACTATTTCGTCGCAAAAGGGAACTTAAAGGGCATTTTGGTCTTTTCAAACTCACTATTTTGTATGTAATGAAGTTACCAAGATATATATCATCAAATTAAAGTGCTAAGCGTGAAGTTTAGTTGCGTTTCAAGATTATTTTATCGAAAAAGGGAATTTAAAGGGCACTTTGGTCTTTCCAAACTCACTATTTTGTATCTAATGAATTTACCAACATGTATATCATTAAATTATCTTTGCATGACAACAGACCGTGCATTATTCTGACCCCGAATGAGTAAGTTATGCTCATTTTCGTAAGGTTTTGACATTTTCTTCTACTTCAAGGGAATTTTGGTAATTTCATACTACGTAACTTGGAGTGTTTCAAAGAAGAATCATGTAGATAATTGAATTATCTTCACGTCGGTTCTGACCACGCATCATTCCGATTCTTTATAAAGAAGTTATCGTCGTTTCCATGCGACGTCCCCAGAATTAGATCGAAGTAGAATCAACACTGTCAGGGCCAAATCGATTCGTAATTTTTCCAAATAGATTCGGCTACAGTAAGGGTCCATTTTTTAGAAAAGTGTGAATTTAGCTGGAATGGCAAAATTTGTCTAGACAAAGTTTGGCAAGACAAATTTGGACCTGGAAAATTTAATTTTATGCTGTTTGATTGACTATTTTTGCATGCTGGCAAATCTGATATTTGTCTTCTTTTTGTGTTTCATAGACACATTTTGCCTACTTATGTTGTTTGATAGCTATATTTTGGTTTGGTAAATGAAAACTTTGCCATGCTATATTTGCCTTATTATATAGTTTTGCTAATAATGACAAATACAATAGTTAATACCATTAACTATTTTATTTTACAATCATGGATATTAAAAAACGTAGACAAAAATTCCATAATAACATTAATATCAACTTTTCTTTATCAATAATAATTGAAAACCTCTTTGAAAATATAAAGGATTACATCATATCGCATTCCCATCCCCCATCTTGATTCAAAACGTGATTTGAAACATAAAAAAAAATACAGAAGTTACATAATTTTATCGTCTTTATTTCCTAGGCAACCACGGAACACGACATAAGGCATCCCCATCCCCCATCAACATGTTAGGTAGATGATGTACTAAATCCATGTCCCGATCAAGCCCTTTGTAATTTGATAGTTCTGAATCCGATTAATATATTGGATCGTCAAGTTCAGTATTTATCAAACGCTTAGCATGCCACCGCTCTAGCCTTTTCTCCATTTGTGCAATTTTGCATTGCAATAAATGAATACATGTTTCATTATCTTTTTTTGGATCTTTGTATTATGTTGCCAGTTTTACCTCTTGGCACGGGTAAACCATGCCACTAATAGTAGCACTCCAAATCGCAACGTCTATCAAATAACCTAAGCCATTTCAAATGATCATCCCATGGAATATTTCCTTTTATAGGCATTAACCATTTCATCACATGATTAACATCGCCTAAAGAATGGAGTATGCATATAGGGATGTTTTCAAAACCCTTTTCTCGCCAAACCAACTACCTCCATGGGGATCTTGTTAGATCTCTGGGTTAGTTAACACTTGTTCAACATTACTACACGTTGCCTCAACATGTTTATCACCAAATGATTTTGATGCTTTAGACTTACCCTTTGTCTTTTTGACCTGTTGCATCCTGCTTACCCCCTGTTGAGAGGTAATCACATCCACCACTCTTTTAGGCGGTGACCAATTATATTACGTAAGTTTTTGCCTGAAAAGAGTTTTCCTGAGAACATGGGTTAAGAAGGGTGAATCTTCATTAGGCATGTAGTCATGGTTATGCATTCTGAAGTTTATGATATGAGGAAGTATAATTAGTGTTGTGGTATATATGTATGACAAAATGAACTCATCAGTTACTGATGCTCTAATTAATAAAGAGACAATTTATTTGTAGGGTAGAAAATGGATGAATAGATGTTTAAAAATATTATCGGTTAGTGTGACATCCAATAGCAACAACTTATCGAATAGTGTATGGACGAATCGTATATGATTTTCTGTAAAGTAATGACTGGCAAACATATGGCTAATACACTCTGTGGGTAAGACAATGTGTTGTCAAATCACATCATGACGTTTTTTGAGATATAGATGAAAATGCCAAAATACCATTAATACCATAATTATCATTACGACTACATAAAAAGACGTAATGTGCTAGCCTATTAAGTTTAAATCCAAAATACATAATGAGCTAATTAACAAAAAGGCCACCACCTACATGTAGGATGTTTATACAACATTAGATCCGATAATAACTACCCGTAATTTGTACGCAAAACATTATATTAGTTATGAACTGAAATGATCAAGGGATATTACGGAGCTTGTTATAAGCCCATGTATATGAAAAGGTAAAGTCAGAGAAACCCATGAAAACTCGGCCTAGTCCATTGTTAGCCTCTAACATCGACATCATGCACATGATATTCTCATAGTCCAAATCCATACCTACTAACCTTTCAAGAATACCGTGCCAGTTCATGTGTAACTGAGAGTTTACAGCAACTTGAATCTCCATGACGGTAGTTTGACACCCCGCCTAATAAAATACCGGGTGATCAATCCTATACCAAATTAAAACAGGAGTCTTATATGGTTCATTCTTAGCATCACTATCAAAAACTAATTTAATTACTAATAACCTATTAGGCTGGCATCAAAATTTTATATTAACTGAACTTTTTAAATCAAACAAACAAAGTAAAACAATCACATAGTTTATATATACAAAACTGAAATGAAATAAAATAACCGAACACTCGGTTTAACATAATACAACAAAATCCAATAGTCGTTAATCAAAATGTGGTAAAAGAGTTAATGAATACAGTTAGGCCATCGGCCCGAATGTTTCTAAAATACCTCCTATCTACATCTCAAGGATAGAAGAGTCTACAATAAACCTGTAGGCATCCACAGCTGCTACAGCAAACGTCTGACTCGAAGGAATCATCATCCAAGTGTCCCTGTGTCTGGACACCTAATATATATATACATATATAGCAAGAGAGGAAAATAGAGAAACGGGTCAGAGATCGAGTTTGAAAATATTTTGCAAGTGCATAAATGCCATATTTTAAAAATATGAAATCTCTCATATTTAAATTGGTATCTCACTCTCATAAAATAACCCTTACCCCTCTTCTAATAGTGCACACCTATCGTATATGTTTTAAACAACCTAGTTAAGCTACCCTGCCTAACTAATCTATTTAACCCATGTTCTAAGATCCTCATAGACCCGATTACTAAGGGTTAAACGTCTCCCTATCCCCAACATTGCGCTACGTTCGTATGTGGGGTGTCTCACGAAAAGAAATCCAAACAAGCAACCCCCCCCCCCCCCCCCGATACACTACTACATGACAATGTTGATCGTCGAGATCCATTAGGCCCTCAATACATAACGCATATATATAAAAACTCATATATATATATATATAGTTCTAACTATAACTTATGGTTCATATTCATATAAATCTGGATATAAATCTACCGGAATGGTAATCACTCTTATTCAATATTTTCACTTTACGCAAGTTTACTTTATATGATAATTCGTCTTCATATATAAACAATATACTATGCATAACAAGTATAATTATACCTATCACAATCATAAGTATAATAACCATCCCACCGAGCTATAACTCGAGGATGCAGTCTCATAGTGCCTATCCGAATCCGGGTATACTCACTCAACCACGGTACCAATCCAGACTCACTCATGTTCATCATAAAAATACACAATGGTGGAGGCGGTCATGTTCCCTCTGCAAGTGGAGTACACACATCACACTCGTACACAGGACGATATGACCTGGGGATATACTCTCCCTGCTCCTCATGCTAGGGGATTCACCCACAGCACGCAACCTCCCCAAATCGCACTAGAGAAAATATATATAATCTGATTGTTCCAACCCTACGCCCGGTAAATCCAGTAGAATCAGTCTCTAAGATACAAATATACCAATCACACACATATATGTATATGTATTCATATCATGTTATATATACTGTAATCACATCGTATATATAATCTACGTCACTTCTCAAATATATATGACTATACTTGCCAATCTCATATAACGATAGCCAATACTCCTAACGTTCCCATTCGTAATAGTATCTAAGTATTCACATACTCACAATACTAAACTTAGAAGTATTCTCTTACTTAATGTATAACTCGCACCTTAATAACTTTTAAGGATTTATATATATACCCGAATGTACAAATTTGTAATAACTAGATAAGTATACTATCAACTTATCTTAATTCCATAGGTATCGCACTTCCTATGACAACAGTTGTCAATAGACGTATTGGGTAACCGCTAAATCATCTTTAGCCTATCTCCCAAATTCCATCTTAGTCACCTCGTAGGATTTACTTGAACACAATCGACATATAATAACATTCTCTACGCGCACAATTATATATATAATCGCCTGCCGAAATATCACCCCGAGTATTACTCGTCCCAAACACCCTTAAATTATTAAACCCTTGGATTTCACCTTCAACTAGGCCAAGGTATACACCTCACTCCAATAATAATTTATAGGTCCTTACACTACATTTAGGAACCCCAAATATTTAACTCCCCAATTTATTTTCCTCAAAACTATTTCTTTAGCGACACACATTTTTGCATCCTCCTAGTCCCAAATTTAACTCCTTTAAATGACTAGGAATACCATCTCCTGGTTGGATATTTATTTCCTTAAATAAACAAGATAAAAACCATAAATTTGGGAATTTATCTCAGTTAAACAACACAAGCCGAAATTGTCAAAAATCCTGAAGGGTCGATCGATCAGGGCAAATTCTTCTCCGATAAGCTGTTTTAGCCATTAACATACCCCAAAGATTTTATCTCCTTCTCCCATCATCATATAACCTCAAACAATTATATATACATACTTAGAAAGGGTTCTAATCATCCTAGAAACCATATCCAACAATTAATTTAAATTAATTTCTAAGTTTCTCGAATTGGATATTATTCGGGGTTTATTCGTTAATCTTTCGAAAAACCAGTTTTGATTCACGAAAATCCATCCCAAAAATATTTATAGTTTATCACTACCTACTATAATATGAGATTTATGCTTAAAAGAATAAATAAATTAAACACTTGCCTCGTGGATAAAATTCGACGACCTCGAGTCGAATCCTGCGGAGTTTGGCCCGAGAATCCCTTTCCTCTTCCTCTTTTCCTTCCTTTCTTCTCTTTCTCTTCTTTTCCGTC
The DNA here is from genome assembly GCA_949130495.1 of Sambucus nigra. Classification (NCBI taxonomy): domain Eukaryota; kingdom Viridiplantae; phylum Streptophyta; class Magnoliopsida; order Dipsacales; family Adoxaceae; genus Sambucus; species Sambucus nigra. Next base: position 351,224,715 of record OX422218.1, read on the forward strand.
TTTTCTTTCTTTCTCCCACTCTCTCGTGCCTTATATAGAGAGAAATAAGGTTTTATCTCTTATAAACCCAAAAATGACTCGTTTACTCAATTTTGAGTCCATATTAGTCCAAAAATCCCCTAAACCTAAACGCTATCCCCCGGATACTCTATTCTGACTATCTCGGCTATTTTAAAACCAACCGTGCACTCGAAATCTCCATGTGAGTGACTTAACTCAAATTCACTAATTAAACCCAACACATCTTAATACGGGTTTTCTAATTAAATATTATCCTTTGTCTCTTTACCCAACTGTGACATGTC